>NMRA01000626.1:12307-67817 GCA_002633005.1 Phoronis australis | reverse complement strand
GCCTTCACATCTTGTGAGGCCCGGGAACCAGGTTAGTCACTTAGTCTGCATAGTAGCGACATCTAGTGTTTGAAAAGAACTAGATACTTGCGGCTAGACTTGTCTCCCGTGTCGTCACTGTTTAGGCTCGGCGTTTACATGGACAATTTTGCACACCTAAGTGAATTCAATTATGAGTAAAGTTTACACACGTGTGTAATTATGTTTAGTAGGCGTTACAATACCGATAAAACCAATATCTGTGTCCTGTGGCCTCTACAACGGGCCATTTCTGAAAGGGCTGCCATCTAATGTGAGGACTGCTTTCAAGGAAAAAAAGATTATTCATCGACTGAGATGATGGTTGGGTTGTTATAGCAAACTTTGTGGAAAAGGGAACGTTCGCATGACTGGTGGGAGCGTTTTGTAATTGAAACACTCCAAAATGACCAATGGGTTGAAAAGTTAAAAATGACGAAAAAGGCATTTTCAATGTTACGGGAACTTCAGGCGGATAAACTTGCCCTGGCCACCGTAACGGAGATCGTGTTTTTCTTTGGGTCCTCCAAAAGTTCAATATTTTTTTCTTTCCAAAGTGCAAGCTACCACCTGGTATGGATCGCGTTTATCGGGCATTTTAAAATGTGGGGGTTACCTTGTTCCTTAAAACGTACTTGACTGACCAGTGCACGGAGCCCTAATGTTTTTTTCTCACATCGAAACTACCTGCTCTACTTTTGTGCGAACTCGAGATAAATGCTTATTATTCTATGCTCGAGTAACTAATTACTTACGTGAATAACCGTAGTCCTAGTTGCTGTTGATGTCCACGATTCGAGGTTTCACTCGAAATCTTGCAGTTTTCAGAATATAGATTTCAGATAGAATTTAGGAGCCATCAAGTGAGAGCTAGGACTAGAAATTCATTTGCATGAAACATATTGTACTTGAGCTCACGCTTATTTACTCTTATCTTGATTTTACTCAGACTTAGAACGGAAAATGCAAAAATGATTTCGAGTTAGATTTCAAGTACAGAGATTAGAACCCGGACCCAGAAAGTGATCATCTATCTGCAGAGATTAGACCCCGGGCGCAGAGAGTGGTTATCTATCTGTAGAGATTAGACCGCTGGCCCAGAGACTGTACATCTATCTGTCACCCAACGACACACAATGTGTTTGCAAAGCTTTGAAGTTGAATTTCACAAAACTTAATTTTTCCGTGCAATGTTGGAGATTGTCATTCGCACCGCTAAGTAAATTTATTTTGCGTTAACAAGTGCAAATTTTCTTTTCCACCACTTCCTGAGACAAATAATATACACTCCGTAAATAAAATATTTCCGTGCAATTCGTTTCCTTACATGCAAATCAGTTTTTTGGATGGGTCTAGAGTCTGCAATGATTTTTGTTATTGTTAGAAACAACTACGAAGTTGTTTCCTTAAATTTCAGAACACGTAACCTAAAAATGACATCAACCCCCTCTCCACCCAAATCCACTCATGGTCACATACTTTATAAATTCAAAATTGAAAATTTTCATCTTCAGCCTGTCTTGAATTATATGAAACCCCAACATAAGAAATTTGTTGCTCAGACAAAAAATCATGAAAGATTCTTCACACTCGTTAAACGAGTGAGATTTGTAATTTTTGGGCAAGTATACCGTGAAGATAAGGAAAAACCTACATAGCGCTAATTTGGCCTAAACGAAATCACAAACTTCAAATTTAGCGGCGGTAAATATTTCCTTTAAACCAACGAATACCCTCGGATACAGCGCCACCTATACTGTAGCATTGTGAAAAAGTGCAACCAACGAAGAGCTCTTCCATTTGGCCTACTATATTCTCGTGTATATTTAGAAACCATAATTCGTCCCATTTAAAAACTAAAGAAAGTGTTCTACCTCAAAACATGAACTAAAGCAAAGTCAGGACTGTCCGTTTTTTAACCTTACTATGACCAAAAAAAAATGATGTAATAAAACAAAATCGCACCTTATTGAGCTTTGAAGACTCGTGTGTTTTGTTGTCCGAAATGGTGTATCCTCCGCCTCAGCGGGTTGTAACCAATGAGACTCAACATGCCCAGAGATTTTTAAATATGCAGAAATATTAAGGTTGATGGTTAGAAAAAGTGAAAGCAGAAAAACTGTCAATGTGCGAATATAACATTGTCAGCTACTTGTGAAGAGATCGAAAAAGACATTTATAGGACCGCTGTGCAAAGTATTCCGGACTAAAAACCAATATTTGCAGAATAGAATGAGTAGAAAATAAGATTGATGCGCTATGTTCAGGGAAAATTCTTAAGAGAACTGCCGGCTCCTTTACACTCCTACTAATTTTTACGACAAGATCTGTACGACGAACTAATGAACCCAGAGTTTTCCAGGAAGGCTACTTCAGTTCTGTGTACAGTTCAGTAGCTGTCTCTCGGCTAAAAAAATCAAACCAAAATTACGTGTTCGCATTTAATATACACGGCAACATCTCGCGTTATCTCGCGAAGTCTTGCTTTCCTAGCGACGTCCTAGCGTTACTGAACACTAACCTTGGCGTATAACTGATGACTGATTTCTGGGTAATTGCATTTGATTGCAAAACTTAGCAGAAGCACAAGAATTATTCGATACATTCAGACATATTTCTTTCTCCATAACTTAGCCGGTGAATTTTTAATTTGCTTTTTAATGTTGTCAAGTTCAAGGACTCTGGCTTTCGTGCTTGGGGGCATCGAATCCAAAATGTGTTCACTTTACATAAGCAATGTTAAGGATAATAGTTTCACAGCATTCGTCAACGAGAATCAAATTTCTTGAATATCAATTGCAAATTCATAAAATACATTTATTGTCAAATCGTTGTTGATCAAAGAAACTTTTTACAAAAATAATCCCAGATTTTTGTAATATACTTTCTTTTTTGTTTTTGTTTTTTAAAAATCAAGATTTTCCACTGTTCGAGATGGCCGTAACTTCTGCAAACACGAAATTTTCGCATGAAACTTTCAATATCTTTTTTCAAGTACACATAAATGTATTGCTCCTCATAAGTAGCCGTTCAATGGGGCTATTTGGAAAATCTACAATAACTAGAGGGCGTGCGTGTACTAGTGGTGATAGATTAACAGCCTCGATTTCGCGAGCCCTTTAAATACATGGTGAAATGGCTTGCAGCCATGCCAACTGAATCTGAGATTGCGTAAAAAGGGTGCTTCTATGAGAGGAAGTAAGCACGCCCTCATACAAAGGTAAGGATTGTGATTATTTTAACGATTATTCCATGATTATTCTACCGATTCCTGTTAACTGAGGCACTCGCCGATGTCGGCTTCGCGGCAGTCAGTCGCCAGCCAGAGTCTGGTTAAAGGCGAATGCCACCTGATTTAATTAGTCTTTTTTGCCGTCTTAATCGGTCTACTTCCACATCGCCTCGCATACGGTCGACCTTACCTTGCCAAGAGGTGTCGTGTTAACCTGTGACGAAGGTGAGAAACGACGCTAGCGACGTCAGTGGTTCATATGCAGAGTGAATGCCGCTATGTTGCGGTGTATCGTTCACGCTTGTCCGAACTAAGCAGCCGCGAGGAAAGCGAGTATATCGTTTTTTTTACTTCCTCGAGAGTCCGAAATGCTTAGGAAGTGGCTCATGGTAGTGAAGAATGAAATGTACGCTGTAAATAACAAGTATGAGGCCGTGAAACATCTCCGTGTCTATGGCCTGCAGACGACTTCGACAGTGCCTCACGAATGCCGGCTTACCAAATAACTCCATACGTTCCGTTGTCTGAGCTTGTTCACGGCGCCTCTCTAGTATTCCTTCATCACTGTATTCCTGTTCGAATTGATGGCCTGTAAGACTTAACGATCCACCTGCGAAGTCGGGATTGATGAGCCGCTCTAGCTCGTCCTAAGTCGGGATTGCGAGTTGCCATGTTGGCGTTTATTACTGAGCGTTCTGTTTCAAAATGAATTATTCTCACCCTAACCAATACTTTTTGTAAAACTGAAACAAAGTCTGTCTCATTAGATGCAATTTGTAATGCCTTTGGAGTGTGCACGGTGCACGAAATGATTTCAGAAGCCAGCAATGAATAAATCACCTGCGTTACCGGCTTTAGGTGCAATAAAACTAATTGACGGGACACCGAGGCCGTGTGATCCCATGTTAATTTAGTGTCTGCTGGCAGAAACTGTTGCCAGAAACTGTTGTGAAACAACTCGATTTCCACCCCACTACCAGGTGTTAGGGGAATCTTTATTTACATTTACATTACTCAAATAATGATTGTCAATGTACAACTTCTGCCCTGACGGTGTTATGGCCAAAGCGAAAGTGAATTCGCGGTCCCCGACGAGTAAGTAGATTTGCACTTTCGTGGCTAATTCACCAACATAATCACGTGCACATTACTTTGGCTCACTAGTATAGTTTTTTTCTTGATTGGAAGTTTAGTTTCCATTGAACTTTGGCTGGTTTGTTCGTGATTTCTGATCAGTTTCCGAGCCACTGGCCGTGATAACGAGTCAATCCTGCCGGCCGCGACGGGCCTGATTGTGCTCCGAGCCACTGGCCAGGATAACAAGCGTTTTGTGTTTAAAACTCAGAAAATCACAAGTCTAAACAACACAGATCTAGGTTATCCTGTCTGTATCTCACGGAAAATACTTCGAAATTATCTCCGACACACACCCCAAACTCCTGGTACGGACCTTATTGGCCTGCCGATCTTTGTAGGCTACAGTGTGTCCAAATACCAATAAATCCGTAAGAGCGAAATAAAACAACACGTTTTTGTAAGAACTCGGTGTATTTTTAAGGGTTTTACATCGAAGTTTGATGATTTATTGGTGCTAAACGATGACTCCAACCGATAAGCTGACATCAGTAACCCGTGTTGTGAACTGCTGAACAGAACGCGTGTGAAACCGATGACGTAATTGGATAATTTCAACACCTCCGTCTGCCGCCAGGTGTCAGGTAACGCAACCACACGTGTCGTTATGGAGTAGAACTAGTACTCGATCTAAATTGATACAAATTAGGTTGTTTTTTTGGGTGGCATGCTCCTTTAATCTTTGTATGTTGTGATATGTGATACGATACTTGACGTAGCAATCGGGATCTTTTCGTACATCAAAGCATTATTATTGTTTGGAATGATTTCTAAAAGTTTATTAGTGACAGTTACATCAATCAATGCTGAATGTTTATGCTGTCAACTCGATACAAGTTAATGAGTTAAGATTACAATGGTCCCAATGGCAAAGGGTACGTGAGTGATAAATATCCATTGCATTAGACTACTTGTTTACTCCCTATCATATGTNTTGGCCTCTGGGAAGAATCATCGACGTTTACCCTGGAACGGATGGACATGTTCGGTCGGTCAAGGTCAGAGTTGGAAAGAAGATGCTAGTGAGACCGCTTACGAAGATCTGCCCATTGGAGTTGGACTGTGGGCCACGTTGAACTTGCATAGACTTTGTGTCGATGGTTCCCATCGAGAGGGGGAGGATGTTATGGAGACTTTAGTTAAATTAGTACAAGTATTACTTCATTATTTACTTTATTTACTTCATTTTAGTTCGCTTATTCAACTTTATAAGTCTAGTCACGCTATCGCCGTTATTCCGAGTGCCCTTTGTTGTATAGAAGTATTTTAGTGCTGCCTCTAGCGGCTGTGGGCGTAGTTGTGTCCGCCATATTGTCATAGTTTGATCGAACTGTTATCGGAAAATATATCGTTGAAATAGATTATTATTGTTGTCTTTGGTCATCGTGAGGCCAGTCGGTGCTCCTTAACTATGCTCTTGAATATTTGGAAATTGTCTAAACCCCTGAAAATACACCAAACTTTTTTCGTATGCTGAAAAAGGTGTGTGTAAGCAGATGTTCTAACAAAAATTTTTGCTGGTGGTGTGACTCATACCCAGATGTGCACAATATGGTTTCACGAAACTTATGTGCCAAGTTCATGTGACGAAATCGAGAACGGTTTTTAGTTATCTTAAGAAAAACTCCAGAGACATGTTAAGTCACAGAAACTTACCAGGATGCATGGAAATTTCACTATTTGGCTACGAAAACAAAAAATATCTTACACGGGAGGGAAAACCCCCCTCCCGACCTCCCCCCGCTCAGCGCTACGCGCCTAGGATTCGATCTTGGTGGGAATCCTAAACCCCCCTTGCTGAAAACGTAGATCCGCCACTGAACCCTACTACTCAACATCGCTGCAGGGCTGCTTTCAGGCTCTGAGCTGGAGACTACACCAGCACAGGCGAAGCACGCTCTGGGGTACGTTCCAGGGACGGATCCAGGATTTTGAGTTAGCGGGGGCCAGGGCAGAGTTTGCCCGTCAGACATTCGCATCCCCGAACTGCGAATCTGGCAGAATTTTAGGGGGGCATGGCCCCTTGGCCCCCTCTAAATCCGCCACTGCGTTCGGAGGCCCGGGTGACAGGAAATGAAGGGCCTCCAGTCACTGTAAAGGCCACAGCTCGCCAGGCTTCTCGCTTCAAAAATGCTCTTTTCAGGGGTGGTAACGGGGAACTGCGGAGGCCTTCATCAATTCAGTGTACACATCTCTTTTGCAATCCGACGGCGGAAAATGCTTGCTCCACAATCGGTGATAGTCTCCACTGCCTTGTACGTTGCGTGGGCGGTAACGCTGCGTTCTTTACGCGAACAAGCCAAGTACGGCGGAGCGTGTCATCTTTGGGAAAGCGATGTAATGACGTACCCAAAAGCGCGTGAAACGATAATGTGTACAACCAATATAGTCTATGGTACAACCAGGTACGAAGCAACCGTGCGGCATGTTTACTGACTCGTAAACAAACACAAACGACGACCGAACTTATCACAACTGATGTAAAATAATGACTGACTCGACAGCTCACACAGTCGGACTATATGAAAACAAAATGGTGGTAAATTCTTACAGGCGAAGGCAGCCTTTTTCCATGTCATTTTGAGCTAAAATAAGATTGGTTGGTTATCCTAGACATATTTTCCACTTAATTACAGCTTTTCGTAATTTTATTAATTACTCGTCCGCATCTCCGGAAGTGACGTTTTAGGAGGCAAGCATTTCGCGCCAATTTCTTTTCATTTAGTCTGACTGTGAGAGCTGCCGAGTCAGTCATTGTTCTACCTCGGTTGCGTTAAGTTCCGTCGTCGTTTGCTTTCATTTACTAGTCAGTCAACATACCACACTGTTGCTGCGTACCAGGATGTACTAATTATCGGCTCACGCGCGATTTGGGAGTACCTTTGCATCGCTTTCCGATGGATGACACACTTCGCCGTACTTCGCTCGTTCGTGTGAAGAACGCAGCGTTACCCGTCCACGCAACGTACAAACAGTGGAGAATTGCCGTGTGTGTGGCAAGCACTTTCTGCCGTCCGATTACGAAAGGGATTTGTACGCTGAACTGATGAAGGTCCCTGCGAAACAACGTCTGAAGAAGGATGCCATTCCGTCTGTGTTGATTCCCGGCAGTGCCCCGTCGCCGACCCCCGAGAAGGGCGTTTTTGAAGCGAGAAGCCTCGCGAGCTGTGGCCAGTACAGTGACTGGAGCCAGTGGAGGCACTTCATCTACCCGTGCCTCCGAACCTACCCCAGAGCGTGCAATTCCAGGAACCAGTAGTGATTCGCCCGCAGCGATATTGAGTAGTGGGAGTGATTACAGGCCCAGTTATGTCGACACCCAGTGAAGAGGACAGTTCGTCGTCTAGTGAACAGATCGGCGAGCCAAACTTTGATAAGTTTATTGTAGACTTGTCTAAAGTGTTGGAGCTATTTAGAAGGTGCCAGGTGTGTGGCGAGGGAGTCACACGACACGATGTAAGCAGTTTACCATCAGGTTACCATCCAGTGGGAGTGTGTCGCGGGACACTCTGGCAAGTGGGACAGTTGTTCCTCTGTCCGTGGTATGCCAGAAGTCCACTTAACCGTGTCCAGTAGTGGCTTGGCCTCGTCGAACTCTGAACAGCACAAGCATTCCATTGAGGTAGGCATAACAAGGCACACAGTGTATTTGCACCAAGATGTGTCACCACGTCTGTCCTTAGTAGACGCCTCGTTTCTCTCAACAGCTGCCTGTGCCTGTGCGTACTCTGCCTCGTTATACTCGGGCTTAAACTTGTACCCACCCACTGAATGTCCGTGAAAAAATTCTTCGTCACCACTGCTGTGAACAAGGTCTCCGTTACTCACACTACTGTCACTGTGATACGGGTCACCGACTCCAGCCATTTTCAGCTTACAACACACTAAACAACCCCTAAATCCAACGTAGTTGAGTTCTCTACTAACCTATCTTGCCGCATGATACTCGCCGATGGAAAGTGGTGGCGACAATTGTTGAAAAACAGCACAAAACAAAAGTAGAATAGAACAGATTCGCACGGTAAAGTCAACGCAAAACCAAGCGGCGGGAAACGCTTGCCTCGTAAAACGTCACTTCCAGAGTAGCGGACGAGTAATTTATAAAATTTCGAAAAGCTGTAATTAAGTGGAAAATATGTCTAGGATAACCAACCAACCTTATTTTAGCTCAAAATGACATGGAAAAAGGTTGCCTTCGCCTTTAACACCCTAAACGTCATCTAAGGAATAAGGCACGACTAATTAATAAAATTACGGGAAGCCGTTATTATCTGAAAAATGTGTCTGGGATAATCTACAAACCGTATTTTTACTAAAATGACATGAAAAAGGTTGCCTCCTCCTTTAAGGAAGTAGATACACTGTTTGTTTGTCCATGCTCCTCTTTAAAATGTGCAGGTCGACTTTCTTATCTTTCTTTTGAGATCATTGGCCTACCTATCGATGATATCTGCACCCGATCAGTCAATGGTGTGCTTTTCTGTAGCTGCATGATCTACTTTTTCTGAAGAAATAACGAAATGTTTGTTCTTTCCAAGCCCAAAAATCACGCTCACTCGGACTTAGCAACAATTTGTAATCAATTTAATAATGGCAAGTAGCCTAAATCAAAACATGAGTGTTTAAAGAGGCATGGAACGCGAAAGCTCGTCAAAAATATCTTTTCAAGCAATTCGTGACGAAAGTTTCATCTCGCAACGTCTACTACTGAGTTATTCAGTTCCCCTGTGAGGGGATTTCTACGAACAAAATTCACGATTTTTGAAATAGACGCAAAGGAAAAACTCTGTAGTCACCACAGAGTTTCTAATCTTTCTCCCACTTATGATAAATGCGTTCATGCGCTCACAGTCCTCCGACAAGCAGCTGATTGACAAGAAAGATTTTACCCGCATTGCGTTATCGCACTCCAAATCTAAGGTCCACACCACAATATCACGGGTGAGAAACAACATGACCGCCGGTCCTCTTAAATCGGACCGCCTCACCCAAAACAGGACCTCCGGGGATCAAATGGGACCGTCGCACCAGAAAATGGGACTGACGCACCTAAAAACAAGACCGCCCCACCAGAAAACAGGACCGCCGGGGACTGAACATGACCGCCGGGGATTGAAACCGCATATTGTCCGGCGGTCATGTTCAGTCCCCGGCGGTCCTTTTTTCTGGTGGGGCGGTCATGTTTTTAGGTGCATCAGTCCCATTTTCTGGTGCGACGGTCCCATTTGATCCCCGAAGGTCCTGTTTTGGGTGAGTCAGTCCGATTGAGAGGACCGGCGGTCATGTTGTTTCTCACCCGTGAATATGAGACAAGCCAGTGAAGCAAGAGATATCCCAAAGAGAATTCCATTTTAGATTTTTTTTTGAATACCACGAAACCTTTGTAACTTATTTTTAACATCAATTGCCTCTTAATCGAGCTTCTGATTGAAGTTGCTATTAGTTTATTTACATCACATGTCACATTTTCCGTATCAGGGAAATGCGCTACGTCTATGTCTTACCATACCAGATAAAGAGGCATGCTTTGCCTAGTGGGAGAAAAATTGACGAAGTGTCGAGCAGTTGACAAATCGTTTTTCTTTGAAATTTAAAACTAAAAGAAAAATACTTTTACATCAACAGAAATTGAAATTCTTTACAAGCAACCCGTAAACATATTTGTTGAACGTGTTCAATTTTGTTTCAGTGGCAGAGAACCACTTTGATTAATGCAATTTAGTCTGTTTTGTGCGTTCCAGGCCTCTTAATGCCGCTTTAGTCACTTAGTTAGTCTCCTGCACAGACCCACGAGATTGGTTGGGGTCTGCTACAGGGCACTTTTCCATCGGCATTCTTGGAATATCATTGGCTGTTCCGATTTCAAGAAACAAGGCATTCTATTGGTCAGTTGTATAATAGGTCAAACTAGTTCACCAACATGGCGACTTCCAGTAAAAGAATGTCGATGGATTTACAGCTGTTTAAATCTCTCTGTTTTCATCAAACTCCCGCATTTCAAAGTTAACGAGTCAAGGAAAACATCACGAGTACAGTATACGAAACATGTTGTGATAATTATCTTGTATACTGTGCTGGATTCTGAAGATTTTTTACGAAATATTTTGTGGAAGAAATAGGCTTAATAGGCATTACCATTAGCCCAGGCCACCCACAACAACAGTCATTTTAGAAGTACTGTCGCACCGAATAGTGGGAAAGGAGTAGCTGAGTGCGTCGCGGCCACGGGAGATTGTCTCGATCTTTTCAGAGCACACCCTCTCGTATGTTAACATGTTCATGTACGTTATATAAGCTCCCGTAATTACCGTGAAAGTTGAACTAGTGGGTCAGATAAGGATATGCTATTCATTGACATTGTCATTGTATAATAGACTGGCACACTTGTCACTACTAACAGAAGTCAGGAACATAAAAATACAGTCAATGGTCCTAAACACACAAACATTAAGCAGTCTAGCAATAGTTTTATAATGACTGACAGTATCGCTTCTGGCAGTGCCATTCAGCAATGACTGCCATCGTACAGTCGTAGAGTATTATTATTTCGGAGGGTGTTTGTTGCCTTGAAATTAGGATTATACCCACTCTTTAGCATAATCATCAGGATAAAACCTCACCCTTTTGTGAGTTGGCACAGTCATTAAAACTGACCCATTTTGGTGAGAGCCTCAATGGAAGTCAACTTTTCTGATAACATAATTATGCAAAGTTATTATTTACGGGGAATTGTATTTCAGCAAAAAGCTGGGATGTATTCTTTTTAACACAAGAAGCCTCAGTTGTATATGAAACATAGTGGTTTTGGTGCAAAAATTGTTCATTTTATACAGTTCGAACCTAAAAGTAAATATTTTTGTGTGGAATTTATTTGGAAATTCACCCTTTCATGGTGACTTTTGCAATGCTTGAGTCACTGGTCAGAGTGGCACATTTGGTCATATGCAATCTATGCAAGTCTCCTCTCTCTCTATCCTGGATCCCGACTCGTCGACTGTTTCATTTTTTGCTTTCCATGATCACATGATGTCAAGTGTTGAAGTTTGAAAGAATCATATATTAATTTCAGTCTAATTGCAAAACCAGAACCATTCTAAAACATTCGGAAACTACTAAGGTTTGCTGTAATCAAAGCATCCTTGAGTTAGACTTTGTAAGCAAGTGAACTTTAAAAATCTGGTTTGTTGAAATGACTTGTTGCAAAAACATCTCACATTTCAAAATTGGGAGGTCAGGGTACTTCAGAGACTTAAAGTTGGGTCACGTAACCCAAATCGACGGGTTCCTTGCGCTTTAGGTGGGTTGATTGTTATCCAGGCAGTAGTCACTCACTGGCAATCCAAATTTTGAGAACAAGTTTTAACGCCTGCTATTCAGTGAAAATCAGGTTCTTGTTATGCAGTAGAAAACACTGGTTCTCAAAGTGGGGGTGCCCTGTATGTGACTGTTACCAGTATGTTTTACTCAGTGTTTTGAGCAACAGGCTAGTGTTTCATTCTTGTTGTTATGATCTACATAATACAGCAGTGATTTTAGTCAACATTTCGGTCTTTTCGAAAAGTTTTTCAAAATTACAAATTTGACTCTTATTGAGGGGGCCTCCTCGTGGCAAGAGTTGGCAGTGTGAAATGCTTCAGAACATTTGCACTGGCAAACACCCTCACGTTGACTCAAAATTAAAAAAACTGTGACATCATTAACGTGTTCCTAGAAATATTACACTCATAGGCTAAAAACACAACATGCCAAGATATTTGTCTAACCATTGGGAACTTTATTTTGCTGATGTATTGATTAGAAATATGGTCTAGTTTAGGGATAGACTGAAGTACTAAGGCATTAACATAGCCATAGGGCACACAACAAGGCTACACCCTCTTCATTGCAGACCCTTCCCCTGATAGCAACTCATTTCAGTTTTGTGCTTGCCTATCTCCCCTGTCCCTTGTTCATGCAGTACCTCCAGGTTGCCTCTCACTTCAGTCACAATCATTGGTCGCCAACAATTTCAATTTTGGCAACCTCTGTTGAATAATTCTGACTACACCAGTGGTACTGGGGGAATAGGTTATTAAAGACCCGACTTCCACTCAAGATGCACATTCACTGCATTGTGAAAGCATAGACTGTTATGAAAGTAACACCTGGGCCCAAGATTTTTTATTTTCTATTCTACTTTTGTTTGAACTCGAGATAAATTTATTTTATATTTGAGAGCTTATTGATGGCAGTTAATGATCCCAGCATTAGAGCTAAAAGTTCGAGTCTGAGTTCGAGGTTTTACTAGAAATCTTAAAAAGTTTTTACTCAAATTTTAGTTCGAATCCAGTGGTCATTAAGTACTCATTAAGTCTATCTTGATCTCGCAAGAAAGTGGACTGGAAGTGACAAAAACAATTTCGAGTTTGATTTGGATTGAAAGCTTCACTCTAGAGGTGTATTCCCAAAACATGATCACGTAATCCCTTTTCAGGGTTTTAAATCAATCCATACAAGACTGGGCTAGAATCTGTTTAGNACGGATTACCACAATTTTGCTTTGAGTAATCAAATAAAACCATGAAACTTAAAGGTAAGACAAGTTCAAATCACTCTGCCAGCATCAATGGTTGACAGGCAGCATTTTCACAAAAAGAATTCTTTGTATCACTCGTATATCTCACCTGTCTTTATCAGTAGTGAGTAGTGGGAGTGCAAGTCCCGGTTTTTCTGCAGCGCAAAAAGCTCCTCTGATCCTCTTTTTAGGGACTGCAGCCGGCATATCTTGTTTTGTAGTTACTTGACACAGCACTACCCTCAGAGGTATTAACTATGGGAAATCTAAATGAACTACATGATCAGATAAAATATCTTGTCTCTGTGACCGCTGACCACGAGTAACAGCCATATTCCTTTTTCCCCACACACACCCGCTAGACGTCTCTACGGTCCATGGAACAACAATGGCCGCCAGTGGCCGTCCAATAGGATTTCGCTAGGTGAAACGTCTCCCTCTCTACGGTCTCTGGTCGTAGTGCGCAGCGCCACTGCCGGTCGCCTGGGATATCGCTTGAGAGCCTATACTTAACCATAGTTCCGTTACGAATGCGCCGTGTTCCGAATTTGACACTTGAAATTGGATTTGAGCCCCCCCCAAAAAAAACACTAAAACTGCACACATTTAATCTTTTTTCATCCGTATAATTTAATTACCGGGGTTAATTGATAAACTCACCATTTCCCTACGCTCTTACTGTTTTATTTTTTTTTGCGGCAGCCAAGGGGGGGGGGGGGGGCCCGGGCCCCCTGGGCCCCCCCCTAAATCCGCCTATGTATATAAAATAAAAACACTAGGTGGTGCAACATACATTATATTCTTCTGAAACTTAGGAACCGGTTTCATATTCTTGATAAGCACTTGCCAAATTCCATCCATCATTAAAGGTGGTAGATACAGGACCACTAGAGGACGCAACACCAATGTCCTACAGTTTATGGAGGGCATACTGTCTTTTAATAATGTAACACACACACACACACACACACACACACACACACACACACACACACACACACCAAATTTCACCCAGATTCACAGAAAGAAATTTGTAGATATTGTGGCACAGGTAAACAAAAAACTTGCCACTCCGAGCACCAGAGTGATTGCACCCATCAGAAAGCCTGTCAATCGTGATCATCTCAATAGGAACAAATGAGTGAATGCTTGTATGCACGCAAACAGTCCAACATCTTTGCCCCACCTGACAGCTAGTCTTGCTAATGAAAAAAAATGACTGGTTATGACTATTACGGTGGCTAATTAAGGAATGCCATACCCAACATACCACTCAATTTCCTCCATAAATCTCTATGGCATTTGGCACACATGCATGTGTACCCATTAAGGAGACAACGACACTTGGTTTTGGACAAATGCAATGTTAATGTATGTTCCTGCAACCGTTGTATAGTTCTACTGTCACAAGCGTAAATGTATGTCTGCATTATCTCGTCATCTCTGTCTACCTGTATGCCCGTGTGTGGAGTCTAATCAAATGTGTCTCTGACGCACCTTCTTAGATTTTGGGGAATTTTGTACATGGAGATAAGTAACTTCGACGGATTGTGTGGCAAAAGCCATTTTGACGTATTTTTGCCCTAGTGTCATTTTGTATATTTAACCTCTTTTCCCAGTTCCTTGAGGCCACGTATTCTGTTATAGAGACAACGAGAACATCATGTGCAGGTTGTCTGGACTCCCTTGATCATTTTTACTTTTTGCGTATGGCTATTTCAACGTCTGGAGCCGTTTACGTCTGGAGCCGTTTAATTATGATGTATTCGCGTGGAGATTACCACAACTGGTGTACACTGTAAATTTTTGTACGTTTTTAACGACAATGTCGCCCCAAATGGAATGTTTTATTGTTCCTCAGATTCTTTCAAATTCCTCGATTGATCTATTGGTATTTTCTATATGTGTTTTAGTTGAGGTGAATGCGCCTGATCCTCATTTTGGGACGTGTCCGTATACATTGGTGTTTGAAGGATCCTTATGACATTGCAAAGATGTGTAACTGTTGATGTACATGTACATACAAAATTTGCTCACTCAAATCAAACTTGTTTTTATTTTTTTTGAATTTTCATTTTTATTGGGACTAATATTGTGGTTTAAATGGCACATGCTTTCAAATATAAATAAAGCATTTTCAGAGACAATAAGTTATTTTACATGTATACTATTTTATCAACTCATACAAAAAGAGTTAATACTAAAAAGAAATTGGATTCTATTTCAAATAAAACTTTATTTTCAATTGGGTCGAGTTCTTTACATCCATGTAGAGGAAAATCAAATATTATCAGCCCCACGTACATTGCACTCCAATACACTTAATTACGTTTCCATGATCTTAAGTATTATAATATTACAAATTACTAGTGTCGTCAGGTCCAATTTCAGGAATCTGTAACTTTTGCATTTGCCAGTTCCACTTTCCTTTGCTCGTCATCAAGGAAAGGAAACTAATCAAACAAGTTCTGAGTACGACTTTTTATAAACAAGTTTCACAGGTTGTGTCAAATCGCCATTCCTTCTAGAGATTCTTATAAGCAATGTACTTGCTGCAGTACATATATCAAACTTTCAACACCTGCTTATTGGCTTTCCGACCCAGTCACACAGGGCGTTTGGCTAATTAAGGCACCTTAATTCTTGAAGGATCAACTATTCAAAAATCTACTGATTGTCTGAAGTGTATGCACAAAGCTTTAACGTCATCTCTGTTCAATTCATGTACACTGTACATGTATGTAAGCGTGCCAGACAATGACTTTTTGCCGCAAATCAACGTTCAAGTAAGGATATATATAGATTATTACATGGCGAAGTCGTTATCCCACGTTATCTAGAGCCCGAGTGGATTTTGGTGAATTATCGCCCGAGGGGCGTTAGCCCCGAGGGTGATAATTCTCCAAAATCCACGAGGGCTCTAGATAAGGGGGATAACGGCTGAGAACATGTAATAATCTATTTATACCACATACTAAACGAGAAACATTGCAATGAATCGATTTACCTTTTCTGACTCTCCACGGCTTTGTAACTACTTTCTATGTCAGAGGCCCGGGGTCGGAGGTCGTGACCTTTTAAGAAAAGCCCGGCTATTTTTGTCAAATAATGCTTGTACTCAACACCAATTGAAAACTTAAATATTATAGAAATAAATTGAATTTATAAATTAAGGTTTACCAACTATTATAGCTTAAAACACGTTTTTTTTCACGCTAAGCTTCGACCGGGAAATTATCGTCTGCTAAAGTAGGTTACCACTGGTAACTGAATATAATTCTCAAGTCAAAGATCCTGACGACACGATACCCGCATTTAAAGTAGAGATCGGTGATTTACAAGTAAGAGGACATGAGAGAAAAATTTCACCGAATTAAGATATCATTTTTATGGAAATTATGTGTCTTATTTTTAGTAGCGTATAAGTACACTACAATGCGGTTTGTTGAACGTGCGATTATTGCGCGTGCTCATTTAAGTATTCTATTTTCACTCTTGATGACGTCAGTCGCTGCGTGGTGTAGTGGTAAAGTCGGCGACCAGCAATATTAGGGTCCCGGGTTCGACCCCGTCCTCGGTTTCCCGCCAAATCGTTATCTCACTAGTGAGATAACTTTATGGGTTATTACACGGTTGTATCTGCCATTTGAGGCTAATATTGTAGTATAAGAAAACTTATCGTAAAACTTTATTATGACTTACTGATACTAGTAAGGCAACCGGAAATGCAGAGGGTGGAGGTATTTCAAAATTTAATAAGTGATTGGATCGAAATTAACACTGCATGTTGGTAAATATATTGCCCCATCCACAGCAAGAGCTTACAGCGTTTTTTATTAACGAAATTCGACCTTCTGCTCAAAACTATAAATCTCTCACGAACTCGATTTTCTAATAATAAGCTCATTCGTGGGACCACGTTTATGGAAAACAGCGCACATGAGTTGTGCAGCATTACATGTTTGTTATGCTGTTAGAAATAGTCTGGAGTTTTTGAAAACACTGAATTCAAGTGTTTAGGAAATGTTTCAAGAAATTAGGAAATCAGAATATTAGAGAGCACCGAAGGCCCATTGCTTTACTGTGTCTTCATTTTACATTGACATATTTTCAGTCCAAAAATACAATCTATGGTCTATGCTTTCTCGTCTTTCGAAATTAGTAGCCTTACGACACTCCGTGGCATGTTGTTGCCAAAGATTCACCAGTATGCTTTTCCACCATTCCTTTACGCAATCTTTCACAGCCTTTATGAGTTTTTAGAACTGCTCAGATGTTAAAGATAAACTTGTTTGATGATCAGGTACAGTGGCGGATCTCGAATATCACAAGGGGTCCCAATATTTTGTGTAGAAAACGTTTGCGCAAAGCACGATTAGATACGCATAGCAAGGAATGGGGGAGTTTGCCCCCCTCCAGCCCAGGAAAATTTTTCTGGTTTTTGCTATAAAAATGAAGCATTTTCCTTGATTCCTGAAGAATTATCCAATAAAAAAGGCAAAGAAAAAGAAAAGAAAAAAAAAACACGGAGAACGTGTCAAACATGAAATGCTGCAATTACCACAGACTCGAACTCACGACCTTGCGTGTAAAACGCACGTGCTTTACCACTGCACCACCACGATTTAACTCAAAATATGATAGTACAGTATACATGTACTATACCAAACAAAAGAGAGCCGACCCAACCCTAATTGCCAGAATGAACCTAATCAGTCGCCAGTGTAAGATATTGGCTACAGTGGTCATCCGCCCAACTTGTTGTGACATACATCTTTTAAGACAAGACTCAACGGGAGAACGCCACAGTATAAAAGCAAAGAATAGGCCATAGTCCCAGCTCTCCTACAGTATCTTTCACCTCCGTGACCACATTCTGGGAGCAACGGGAACTTTGCATTCAACCTACATACAGATGTTCAAAAGTCAATTTCAAAAAGTTCCCAAGAATATAGGCCTACATGCACGTTTAGTAAGAATTTTAATTTAAAAGTTGGGAAAATAGAGTATAACATCAACTAATATGTTAGCCACCAGGTCTGTGCAAGATGATCCGAAAAGCCAATCAAATACCAGGAAAATATTGTGTCTATACCTTTGCCCTTTTAAAGTCTTCTGCTTGGCACGAAAATCTTCATCAGAGGACAGCCAGCTGATGTTATCCTGCTGATTTAGCTAGCTTGTTTACTGCTACTGACTACATTGGATAGTATTAATTCTTAGATAAGTGTGCAAATAATGGGCAATTACCAAGGACCAAGGCTCAAAAACCAGCAGGCAGTAGTTAGGAATTGAGGAAAGCCAAATCAAGCTGCCACGAATGTCATCGTACTAAAACAATTCTTGGCACATTCCTGAATCATTTTGTGTTTCTTAAAGAACAGGTTTAGGATAGCTAGGTTTCTACTAAAACCAAGAATTATTCAACGAGTGTGTGACTTCACAATTGACTGGCAAGATGTCCGCCCCTTGTTGCATTCATATGTCAGCTTCTGTTCAAATTTCTGAACTGGAATTTTCAGATATTAACTGGTGTAAGGCTAATGCAAACAAACGTATCAACATTGAGTGCAAGAGAAGTATCATTGCTGATAAGTTTTTAAGTGTTTGTGAAAAAAACAGAGCTCCTGTCATGCGCATATCCAGGGGTGGGATGCTCGGGAGCTTGAACGAGCCTCCCCCACTTGGTAAGGTGGGTAAAAATGGTTGCCTCAGAGAAACAAAAACTCCAAAAAATTAGAAAATGAGACAAAAGTTCACGCAGAACGTACAATTCGTAGCTCTGAATTAATCCGTGAATCTTAATAAATGTCCACATTCTTAAAAACTCGAGCCCTCCATTTTAGGCTTGGTTCGTGTAAGCTTCTATCACAAGCAGTGTTACAGACACTTAACGGATGTCACAAAAATGAAAAATCACCTAAAAAGAAAAAGACAAAGCTGATGATGGAAATAATGTTGAGCTCACTAGAAAATTAATGAGATTGTCACTGTCACTTACATTTACGTTTAACAGTGCTCAAAGAAATATTATCAGTATATACAGTGTATGTCTTGCCACCACAATAAACCATTTGCCACCAATGAAATTTCGTCACAGGGAACTTCACAAACCAACCTATCCAAGTTCCAAACATTCAATTGTAAATACACCTACCTATTCGTAATTTGAAAAAGTGTCATTTATGTTTAATAATCTTTAGTTTAGGTCACAGAACAGAAATTATTTTGTTTGATAAATTTGTAGTAACAGTGCTCTCAATCTCAAATTTAGGCCTACTGGCAGTAGTTTTTACCAACATTTGAGTGATCAGCACACCTTTTTATGAACTTCTAAGCCAATTCTGTGATCATTATAAGTAAAATCATGAGCAGTGTTTTGAATTTTGAGAAACATAAAAATGGAAATATTGCCTGACTTGTTCTGTAATTTATTTATCTTGAAAATTCAATTGTTGTGCAGATTTCAATATCTCACATTTTGAAGATTCGTGAATTGGAGTTTTTAGCAAAGGAAAATTTTTACTTTTCCAATATGTGCTATTTAAAAAAGGAAATGTCAAATGAAATTTTAGCTCTACGGTAAAAAAGACGCTTTTCAATTTCAAACAAAATAAACTACCAACATTGTTTTAAGGCAGCTGCATAGTGCAATCGATTCTAGTAATGATGCTCATTTCTCGTAATACTTATTTTTGCTGAGCACTTAGACAAAATGGAATTTTATTTCAGTTGTTGGCCATACTGTGTGCTAAAGTGAAAATTATTTTGGTTATCTATTTTAGTTAAATAGGATTACTGTGTTTAAATGAAACGGTATTCAGGCTGTCAATTTTTTTTTAATTTTGGGTAAAGTTCAGTCTTGCAGATACTTTTTTAACTTTGTCTTTGCCATTAAATTGGGCTCAAATTTGTGTTTCCTGGTTAACTCATGGAAGACATTGAACCGTCTGTACGGCGAGTCATCAATTGTTAATAAAGCACGCTACCACAAATTCAGGTTAAAATCTGTGATCTGCCTCCTCATCATGATTGCTTGCTGTTACGTGCTAAAAGAGAAAACTACCAGTGTGTCATTCACAAACGAGCCTTGCAATAGCATGTCAGTGCACCATCTCCTGTTGTTAATGGGTGGCTTTTGGAGCGGGATAGTCTGATGCTCCACTTGATGTCTCTGCCTTTAGCCTCAGAAAATGCCATGAAAATTGTTAATGGCAAGTGTAATAGGAGTGGTTGTAGTAAAAAATGTGCTCTTGTTTGTAGTCAAGCATTGCATTTTCTATGTTGTGTGACTGTCCAGACTGTGTGAACACGGTTTCTCAGTCAAAAAACAACTTTTGATGACAATAATGATTATATAAATGATGATGAAGTGGCTCATTACCAGCAATTCGTAAACCAGGTCATCCGCCAGGTTCTCTGCGTAAACTAGGTCATCGCTTATGGACCAGTTAGCGCTTCACTCTCCGCGTGTCTACTGGAGAGAAGCACCAGGAAGGTTGTTCTACATTTAGTAACCCAAAATTACCAAAGTTCAAATGTATTCCGTTAAAAAGGAAAGACAAAACATATTATTACAGATGTCAGGCCAATATCATGAGTCACCACTCGTAAGCAAATCAAAGCTGTCCTTACACGTTGCCTTATCTGGCACTACCTCAATCGACTAGTTTTCAGTTCTCAATGCAACAATACAATTCTCATAAATTCAACTTGTAATGACAACTTTCAATTTTAAACCATGCCCGAAGTACTCGGATACAAATTATTGTTAGGTGCAAAGAGGTATTTTTTCTCTGAAGTGGATCGTAAACACCTCAGGTGACTAGAGTTTTCTGCACATTGCTACTTTGGTTTAGAGCTGATTAGCTCCCATACTATGGGCAGGGCAGCTCAAGGGCCAATCCCTGTTGTACGCACTACTTAGAGCATTTGAATCAAACTGTTATATATAGACAAAACGTTTATTAGTATACTGGTGTGAATATTATCAGTGATTTAACCAAAAACTTCGAATTAACTAGACCCACTAAATGATAGTCTATGATAATCAACTGATATCAAAAGGCCAAAATTGGCAATTTTCGGCCACCCCATGTTAAATACAAAATTTTGTCAAATTTTCTTCAAACTCCTACATTTCAATCTTGATTATACTGACATCTGTTGGGTTTATCGGCAACTAACCGTACATGAAAGGCTTGGTCAAAAATAATCGTTTTCTCAAATGCACTTTCGGGTTTTTAGCGGCGATTCCACTGATCGAAGCGACAAAATAAGCCGAAACTTTGGCCATACCATGTTAAACATATTTTTTCCCAATTTTGCTGAAACTTGGCCACATTTTCAACAAAATCTTATCTATGTTATGTGCTATCGGCAAATGTGATTGATTCATAAATAAGACCCTCACGCTGTGTTTTCTGCGAATCTCATGTCGATCCGCTTAAACTGTGGTGGCAGAACAAAAAAACCTAGTTGCAGCACCACTAAACTCCATGGTCGAACCAAAAAACCCATGATGACAGGACTAAAAAACTTAACTCTTTGGTTGCAGGCGTAACACTGCGAGCCCCTGCATTTCCTGACTGATGCCGTAGCGCTCCCAGTGTTTTCCGCCATTTTTGTCCTGTGTAGCACTCTCCAATATGCCGTCATATTGACAAAGTGTGTTTCATGTATCTGAATGGCACGTGGTTTCTACGGAAATAGTGCGTTTAATAGTTCTATACCACGCGTTGCAAATGCACGCGCGGTGCACGTTCAGTTCAGCAGAATCTTAGACTCGTGTGTGCACGCCAGGATACACTAATTTTTTAATAAGGAAACCGTATTGCTGGATGCACAGATGAAACAAAATGACATCGCCGTATAAATGCAGGCCTATTCATTTTGTCTTGAGTGTGTTCCTAACAGGTGAGTGTTGCTTTAGCTAACGATATTGCATTTACGTTTAGCCCAATGCCTTTTAGCGTTAAGTGAACAGTGCGGCTCGTGTGCAAATAGCGGCTCTTGCAATAACTCGGAGAAACTATGAACTGGCGCCTAATTAAAAGTTGCCGTCTGCCATATAATCACCATCAGAAAATTAGTCCATGGGCCTGTTCCAAGAAACTGACTAAAGTTCATTTTTGATTTAAGCTAAAGATTTGTCTTAACTTCCAAACTTTGAAACATCCAAAATCGGTAAGTTAGTCAAAATTAAGACAAAACGTATGCCAAACACTTAAAAGGGGACTGTAGTCAAAATAATGTTGCAGTTACTCGGTTTTAACATACAAACAAAACTCACATTTGCCTGACTTTCGTGCCAAACAAAAGCCGATTCGTATTCATGGTCAAAACACTATATCCTGAAAGCGATCGCCAATTGACTGATGTGCCAGTGACGTGAATGGCGGGGTATCGGCTGCTTTACACATTCATTGCTTATGTCGTATTTTGAAGAGTTTACATGGTAATTTATCCTTGTATCAATCGTCCTTATTTTTGTTGTTTGTCACAGTGTTGTAAAAGGTTCGCTATCCCTTTTTGTATGGCTGTATGGCACCGGGTTGCTCAAACTCTTCGAAAAAGGTGTCTTCTAAAGGGATGGTCATCGCATACCATCGCCGGGTTACCCAAGCCTTGGCCCAAAGCTGTTTACTAAATATAGGCCTACAGGTTTGAGCCGACATGGGTAAAAAATGGACAAACAAAATCTGACTCAAAATTATTGCCATTGAAACTAATTTCATCCTTGAGTAAACCTATTATCCAGGTTCCTAGAGTAAACTAACTTCAGTATTTACCGGAGTTGGAAAAGTTAGCGATCGTTCGTCGGCTGGTTCTAAAATTGTGATGTGTTCTCTTGAGTCGGCTTTTTGCGAATACGTCACCTGACCTCTACCAGTTTCTTTTCCCCCGATTCTTTTATTAAGTGTTCTACGCTACCGGTAGATAGGTTACATGCATGTTACAACAAATTATCGGAACTTGTTTCATTTTGTTACAAGTTTTTAGTATTTTTATACCAGCAAATCGAATTTCAGAACAATCTTGGAGCTGCAAAGCTGACATCATGTCCGAGCCGAAAGACGCCTCAAATTTTAGGAAACGGCGCGTGCGCCGCCGGGTGTCACGAGCTTGCTGTTTTTGAAACGGACGACACTTCTTTGTTACAAAAGGCGGCAAATTATGCTACCAGATGACGTTTATTTGATTGTTTTCCACTTAAACGGCTGGAACGAACAATGTGAGTGTCGGTGTATACCAGACTTTGCATGCACCCCCGCCGGTACGTTTGTTGATGTAGCCTAAGTTTTACGACGAGTTGACGAGCATAAGTCAACTACATGTATACCCGGGTAGTCAACGGCTGTCTGACATTTCGAGGTTAACGGAGCTCAACACACAGTGGTACGATAGTCTTCATACAGCTATAGTCGGTAACTTACCAACCCTTCAAGTTTACAGAGTTGGGTATGGGGCTGGCTGTCTTGCTGGCTAGAGTCCACATTGCCGACGGCACAGTCACACCAGTGTAAATTGTTGATACGGACTGGTTGCACCGGCAAATTTTCGTCTGACGATGACGATGACTGGGTATCACTTTGTGTTGCCTCGGCTCAAACAGTTATACCTGGTGACCCGACATTTCGCACTAAAATTTCTTATTAACTACAATATGAAAAACGCAACTTGACTACACGCTAACACGGGACAGTGACTTTGCTCCCGCCAAATACATGTACATGTACATGTACGTCACGAGACGCAGCGCTCGAAGCCGGTAATTTTTTTTTAGTTTCGTTAGAGATTATAACTTTACATTTTGTTGTTGAATTTTTTGTGAAATTAATCAGCAATTCATAGAAAACTATCCAGAATTTGTTCTGAATAAAATACAGTTCCTTTTTAGTCAATTTTAAGATCTCTTTCTTGAATTGGTTTTGAGAAAAATTTAACTTTTATTTTAAAATTTACTAAACTTTAAGATTTGTCTTAGCTAAGTCATTTTTGTGGGAACCGGTCCCTGAGCTACTAGGATCCTGGTTACAAGGCCAGAGCAACATATTTGTTTGAAGCACAGACAAATCTAGTGGTGGGTTGTTCCCAACAGACACGCCCAAATACACGAGTTGAGCTACATGTAGGTCAACCCACCAGGTAACCGTTTGAAATCAATTGCACGGGGTAACCGCATGAAACTACTTGCAGAATATTCACCGAAAGCCCAAGCCATCAAGAATTTACACTGCCAGGAAAATATAGTGGTGGGTTAGCCCCGCCAGATATGACCAAATACCTGAGTTTAGCTAGATCAACCCAAGAGGTAACAACGTGAAACCAAAACCAGTTGCAAAATATTCACCGTAAGCCGGGGATAACTCACCGCTAGGTTTTTCTGGCGGTGTTTTTTCGTGATACCTGATGAATATTTTGCAACTAGTTTTATGCGGTTACTTCTTGGGTTGACTTAGCTCAATTTTTAACTCTTTGATAATCATCTGGCAGGGGCACCCCACCACTGACATTGTCTGGCATCCAACTGCTGTGCCATGAGCAGTGATGCTGAACATCGTGCAAATTGTTTGAAGCGGTTACCTGGTGGGTTGATCTAGGTCAACTCGGGTATTTGGGCGTGTCTGGCGGGAATAACCCACCACTAGATTTGTCTGGCGGTGTTTCTTCGCGGTACCTGGGATCTGCACAGTGAATATTTTGCAACTGGTTTCATGCGGTTACCTCTTGAATTGATCTAGTTCAATTTTTACCGTGTTTATAATCGCCTGGCCGATACTCCCCACCACTCAAATTGTCTGACAGTTACCAATTTTGATACAGTGGATTACTTAAGAGTCACTGCATCAGAAAGTTAGGCAGATGCGGGAACATAACATGTCGAGTTTTTTTTTTGAAATATAGCTTATTTTTACTCTTACCGACTGTAGGTGGAATGGTCAAGACCTAAAATAATTTTATTTAAAATATCTAACTTCTTCACAGAAAACTGCCCCCTCGAAATTTTTGGCTAGTTTATGGCTTCGGAAACCATCAAATTTTAGCATTTTTGTTGCATCACTGTGCAACAACGACAAAATAACAGAATCTAAGAATGACATACTGAATAAACACTACCTCTGTCTACATGAAAATGTAAAACTCATAGTTGAAACGAATTCGCAAATTAGCTATTTTTGTTACTTATTCAACCCACCTGAGTCGAGCTGTGTAACTGATGGAAATGCCCTTTATTCGATCGTTATTTCTTTTACCGCGCAAAAACACTCAGAAATGTAACACACTACATGTGAAAGCTAAGCCTTTGTAGAGTACATATCTATTAAAACATTTGTGGACAGCGACCTGTGTGTCCTGCATGCTTTGATTGAAACCACCCACTTCGCTGATATCGGTCGTCCTGTTCGCCATTACTGTCACACTCCAATTAACAAACCAACAAAGTTCTAAACATTTTTGAGTAACAAAAAACGATGTCAACAAGATCGTTAAGATTTTTCAAAGCTCGAAATCGGAATTACATTAAAATTCTTGCGGCTAGTGCTCAGAACTTTACAATTAAAGCTGAAAATACGGCCTAAAAACGGTCAGTCCTGTAATGTCTGCTTGACGTCCAGTAACGCTAAGTGCTTCCGAAAACAATAGGAACGTATATTAACACGAGACAAGCCAAAAACCATACTTGATTGAATGGTTATTGCTAACCATACCTTTTAAGTACCGAAGACCCACGGGAAGCACTGATCCTCTAAAGGTGAAAATCATCCGGGTAGTATTTTTTGTGCTGCTCATCAGATGGCGCACCGGTATACATGTACCTTCTGTTGAGCAAGTTTACTCATTACGCAGTGCAAAGTCAATATTTTAGGGCGCGCCCAAGCGTGTAACTTTGAGAAATCCTACATTTTTGGCTAACTATTCAATGCACGGAAAATGCATATTGGCTATTGCTATTTCTATAGGAGTGTTTTCGCAAACCTCCACTCAACAGTTCTTGAAGCAACGATTCAGCCAGTTGTATTTACAATTATCACCGGGACTTCCATTTTAGTGATGACGATTGCAACGTAGATTCGACGAAGCATTGCAGGTTCAGATGAGAATGGACCAGAAGATTCGAACCGTAATTATAGAACATCCCTAACACATTATGAATTCGAGATGTACATAAAATACTTCATAGGGCTACATATCATTGGTTAATCTGGGCAACAGATGTAAACCACTAGCAGATACAGAATTTCAAAAGGGGCAATTGCAGTGGTGCTATGAATTTGAAATACAGACAGACTACGAAAATATCAAATTATTTTACGTAAGGTATAGAGAACTTAAGTGTTTTATTATCTAATACTCATGGAAGCTCTGACTTGCAACACATAGAAAAACACATCATTGCGTATTTATTACACAGGAAATTTATACAACGCAGCCTTTGGTCATGGTTGACATCGAGCTATGTATAGGGCACTTTAGTTTCCCACCTGTAAATTGATTATAGTGCATATGTGTATTATACAAGTGTGGGTGTTAAAGCTGGTTGTGAACGTTAAGTTTCGGGTATCGAGATCTTTAATCAAAAGAAGTAAAAATGAAACCATCCTCTACATCACACTGCATTTTTTGTCAGCATCATACAAAAACAGGAAAGACGGAAAGTGCCGAAGACTGCATCTCTGGCAGTATGCTTTCAGGGATGTAAATAATATGTAATTTATAAAACAGAAAACCTCTAGGTGGTGCAGCATACATTATATTTATCTGAAACAAGACAATCGCTTTCACATTCTTTCCAAATTCCATACATCAAAATATTTTGTTGACACAGAACCGCTAGAGGACACCACAGCACTCAGACGTCCTAAAATTTATGCCAGGCATACTCTCCTCAATAATGTAACACATACATAATATTGCACCCAGATTCATTAACACAACTTTGTAAATATTGCGGTACAGATAAACAAACAAATTGCCACTCCGGGCGCCTTGGTGATTGCACCCATCAGAAAACCTGTCAGTCGTGATCATCTCAATAGGAACACATGAGCAAAAATTCAGAACTATCCTGCAAGCAATTTCAAGGACAGAGAAGCTGCTGCCGGAAATAATATTCTTTAGTGGCACAAAATATTTTAAATCCAGCCGAAAATAGCAGTTTGTTCTCGTTTCCTCAACCGAAACAAATATATCATATTGCACGAAAATACATCATCCAAGAAACTTGGTAAATATAGAGGCATAGATAAAGAAAACCTAAATTGCCATTAAGCAGTGCTCCTGTCGCTTGTAGGCACGGGTAGGCGCAACCAACCACCTTTTGGCATTTGAACGTAGTGCCTACGCCCCATAAGTTACGTTCAGTGCTCAAGGTGATACGGTGGGCTTTGGGCGCCTACTTACCTTTAATTTTACCCCTACAGCACTGCCACTAAAGGGCACCATAGGAGATCTCCCAATCAACAATCATTGTCAGTCGTGCTCATCTCAATGGCAACATTTCTGTACGGATTACATACATGTAGGTACGCCAGGAAGTAGGAAAATGTAGCTGTCTTCATAACTGAAACTTATTTGCGAAATTTGATAAAAATCAGTCAAGGAACTTGCAAGATAAAGAGACTAACATGAAGAAGTAAAGTTGCCACTAGGGGCCCAGTGGTAGTCAAAGACATCCTAAATCTTTCTTGTGTCATCTCATTTGTAAAATTTGTGGGAACGTCTAAGGCGTGGCTGCATAGGCTAGCTGTTGAGTAGCATGCTCCACAACAGCTTCAGTGTTTGTTGGGTTGTAATATAGAACATCACACAGCGTATTTACATGTTGACTATTAAGTCAACTAGGAACAGTCAGTGACTAAAATGCACAGCAAAGGTTAAACGTCAAACTTATGGATTTGTGATGCCAAATTGAGTTCAACAAGCATGCTGTTAGATCATGAACTTCACCTTCTAGACTTTGGCAGCCCACTTTCTCCCCACATCAGCGATGATCTTCAAGTGCTGTTGGCTGTTTATCATACCAGCCCTTGCTAACTTTCTGCTTGAGTTCGTTTTGAGAGGCAAAAGTATTGTTACAGACATCTTTTAAACACAGGAATATCTTCGTCTTCCGATTGCTGAAAGTAGTGAAAGGTCTCAAAAAGGATGCAACATGACATTCCTCAACCACTAGTTTCACTGGTTTGCAATCAGAAGCAGGATTCTCCAAAACCACTCCATCTCCGATCCCATATGTTTTCCAAGCAACCATTTTTCTTGTTGAAATACATGTAGGTAACTTAGTTGTAAGCACTGGAACACAAGTCCTTTTTAAAAATCAAGCTATGTAAGAATATTTCATTCCATCAAATATTTTAGTTGTGTTTCAGACCACGTACACACCTGAAACTAGTTCTCAGATGATATTACTAATCACAGTGAGATTTCTGAGAAAAAAATATTCTATGTAATTGTATACAGCCCAATTGTTATGTAGCTCACCTTCAAATGAGAAGGTGTTAAGTTGACGTAGTCCTGGGATTGAGTGGTGAACACCCTTTGCACTCAAGAGGCTGAAAACGTACAACTTGGCTTACAACCTGGATACTGCCACACACGGTGCTTTGGACAGATGATCTTTTGTTCTAACAGGCAGGCCAGTTCCTTTGTCTCTCATACAACCATTCGTGCCAAATTGCCAATCAACTCCCATTTTTCCAAGTGATCTAGTGCGTTGACACTTTTCGGATATTTGACAATATATTTGTTTTAAGTAACACAGCGGCTCGCTGGCTTTGCTATTTTCCTTCAGAGCGTGACCTTTTTTCGTGAACCTCATTCCGTTTCTTATCTAAATGTCAATAACAAAATATTTCGCTAAAAGAACGCTCGAAGCAATTCTGGTTATCTTGAATAAAATTTAATATGATTTTTTTTATTACGATTTAATTCTAATTTAGATAACATTTTTCATATTTTTCATATATTTTTCTATTGGTGGCAGTATGAAACAGCTGAAAGTGGTGAAAGTGCCTTCGCTAAAGTGTAAATTCGGGAATTAAAAATGGTGCTGTCCACGGAAATAAGGATATCTTTTCAATGACGAGAGCTGTAGCTATCACAGAACCCATGTGTGGGTGGTGTGCGTTTTTGCGCGCTTGAATTACATAGGCCTCTATAGAGGTCTATATTGGTAGCTGTTTTGGCCCGTGGAGGCAAGGCATTCAAAAGTTCCTTAAAAATATCAAAATACGTCATTCTGAAATATTTTTGGCATTCTCAATTACAAAAAAGATAGTTTTGTATAATTCAATCATTTTCTTATTTTTAAACGCCCGCAAAAAGGTTTAATTCCCATGGAAACATAGGGCATTTTCAACAGTCGCGCCAAAGGGGTTAGGCCCTTTTTTCACCCGATTTAGTTATTCGTTATATACTTACAAAGTGACGAAATACAAAACTAATTTTTATATTTTTGTAACTAATTCAACCCAAGTGATATATATACTATATCAAATTTGAAATTCGCGACATGTCATGTTCCCATAATATTGCAAATTGCCTGACGTTCTCATGCCAGTTTCTCTTAATAGGTATCGAAGGCAGTTTTAAGTGGTTAGCAGAAAAATTGATCTAGCTCAATTTTCGAGCGTCATTCTCTTGGCTTCCCTTACCACACCCACTAGAGCGAACCTGCGAGATGACCATTTCCATGCACGAGGATACCCATAGACGTCTGTGGCACCAAAGAATATTGATTACCTTTTCATGACCGAAAAGCTCGGGGATCCCGGTCTATACGCTCGTGTCACGCACTCGTGGCTGTATTTGGCTGGTGCATTTATATGAAGTTGACGACAGAGGACGACGAATTTCGACGGATCTGATTGCCGGTGTGCCTCCTAGTAGCAATTTCATTTTATTTTAAATTTACGTCAGTATCTTCAAAGGTCATCAACGGATTTTCATAAAATTTGGCAGATAGGCATCCATTAGTGAGGTAACGGTATCATCCGGTTTTCGGTTGAATTTGAGGCATTTTGCGCTATCTAGTGGCCTTACTGTTTTCGAGTCTGTTTTTGGCATCTGCCTGTCTTTCAACCAAACCACTATATGGATGATTGTGGAAAATTGACATGCCTATGTTCCTAATGTGAAGAGGAGGTCTTACGATGACTTTCCGACGACCTAAACAACTGTGGCGACTATGTATGACAGTTTTTACGCTTTATCTCCTAAGCCCTCTGCAGGATTTTTTATTAAATTTAGCAGGTGTATTTATTTTTATTTGATAACAAACGACGACAATTTTTGGATGGATCAAACTACTGGTGTGCTCCCAAGTGGCAATTGCAATTATCTTTAATTTACCTATGTATCTTCAAAGGTCCTCCTCGAATTTTCATAAAAATTGACAAATTAGCATCTATTAGTGAGCTGACGCTATCCTCCAGTTTTCGGTTAGATTCGTGGTATTTTGGGCCACGTATTGGCCCTTTTTATTGTTTTTAGTCTTGTTATTTGTCGTCTGCTCTTCTGTCAACCAAACTACTCTAAGGATGGTTCATTGTTGCTAATCTGAAAATCACGTTTACTGTAGTACCCACTATTTGCAGTTGATCTTTTTGCGCCTATAGGCTCTTTGTGGCAATCTCATTTTTGTTTTCCACGGTTTTTCAGATGTTCCATGATAGATTTTTGTGAAATTTAACAAATGGCTTTGATTTCAAATACCAGTTTTCGTATGGATTCGACGTATTTTCAGTCATCTTGTGGCCATTTTATATAGTACGCTCCAAATAAACACTTTTAGAACTAGCACACCGTTTGCGGTGGATTCATGGGCGCATTTCAAGGCTACGTGCTGTTCTTTTCAAGACGCTACGAAAATATCCAGTGGCGTAGCCGTATCTATTACCAACCTATGAATTCCGATACCGTGAGGCAGTAGAAACCCAGTTAGGCATATTGTCAACTTGTTCTTCCGACTACCTTGATCATTCTGTCTTACAATTTGAGAAAACTGAAAGAATGTTCAAAGTCGGGGGGTATTTCGCCAAATATGGAGGATTTGACACCTTCCTTTGAGTTGTGGGAATTCCAAAAAACGGGAGCCTTTCACCTACATTTAAATCAAATGGGATTGATAGGCATTATCGCTGTAATATTATGATTTTTTCAAATGCGTGTTTGATCTACTGCAATGCAGTCAGGAACTCGATGCGGGCCGACAATATCGATGCCGAAAGCAAAGGGCTTGAAACCTGTCTTGAAGTTAGCGTTGGGAAAACATTAGTGACAAAGCTTTTAAAGTCCTTATCTCAAAGGGCATTCTATTTCAAAAACTAAAAACGTACAACAAAGTAAGTAACATGCAACATGGCATAATATTCACACCCTTTCAATTGTCGAACTAAAAGCATTTTTGGCACAATTTTATACCTCGGCCGAGATCGGAAAATCATCAATTATTCCGTTCAATTTCCGTGAGCTGAGTCCCTGTGTGTCAGTTCAGGAACGATTCCTGAATGCCAGCCATGTGGTCCTTGAAAAAGTATTGGCATCACTGTGAGCGTAAAGTCTCCGGGGTAGCCAACACTATGGTACATATCTGTTAGCAAATGCAATTGAGTTTGAATTCTAAATTCTCAGGTCATTTGGTGCAAACTTGGGGTCATTAGGTACATTGACCAATTCATTCTTCTTGTACTCTAAAATACTTAAAGTTAAACAAATGTGATTCTCATCATTAAAGACAAGTTTCATGGACTATGCAATAATTTTACTGATTAGGCTTATAATGCATCGGATAGGGTCAATTAGTGCAAAGCTCATCTTACTTTCAAAATGTTTTTTCCGTTTATTTCTAAAGAATTCTCTTGAATTTCATCGTACTTGTTTAAACCTACATGCCAATCAAATACCCAACTTAAAGACATGGTTTCACACCAAAACAACTGCTTTTTAAAACAAATAATAGCGCCATGTGAATCTGTTGCACAGGGCAGTTCTTGTCCGCACAACTTGGTTAATGAGAGAAGCTCAGCAGTAATGACCTTATCTGACTTCAGCAGAGTCAATTCTGAGAACAGGCATACAGTGTATGTGGTTACATAACCGTCTGCGATGTCAAATCAGGAAGACCGATGTGTATTGCAATGGCTACAGACAGTCAAACCTCCAAATTTTTGCTTGCTTCATTTGATAAATTCCTTTCAACTCCATTTGTTGGCACAATTAAATTGTTTTTCGCCAAGGAGATGTAAATACCAGTGTATAACAGATAATCAAGCCTAATACAAAGTATTGCAGTTTTCATTTTTTTCATTTTCAGCAGTCAGTAAAAGGCTGCCGCCTTTTAATTTAACCACGTACATGTATGCAATTCAAATTTGAGTGGAGGTGGCAATCTCAATTACAGAATTACAAGAACACTTGAAATGGAAATCCTGTGAACTTGGTTTTTCAAATTCATGTGTTAATCTATTGAATTAATAATAAACCGACGGCATCAAGAAATACTGCCAGTGAACATATTGATTCAGCCGTTCATTACGGCAAGTTAATTCTGTCATGCTTTGGTCACTGAGTCATAGAAATCACTGAACAGATCAGAGGACGATTATGATTTAATCCATAGTTCAAATTAAAATCAAGTGCTTTCAGTTAGATCTATATATTTGGTTTCTACAGTGAAAGACTTTCAAGGTAGTTGAAGGTTACCGCTACTGTGCATACATGTAAGTCACAACTGAAATAATCTCAGTACAGTAAATGAAAAATACTGAATGACTCATAATAGTAGGTATATATCTTTCCCACTAAATTTCATCATAAATTATTGATGAAAATAAATTATGCACGTATTAAACTTGTAACTTATGCCGCTGTTGTCCAAGATGGCCAACCCGATCCAAACAAATGACTTAAATTTCGCTACCCAAATTGCAATAATTGTGCAGTGCTTAACCCGATTTCGATAATTTTTCAATTTATATTGAGTGGGATGCATTGTCTTTCCAATTATATTGAACCATCCATGTCAAAAGTCGACGTGGCAAGTGATGGAAAATTGTGTCCTTTGTTACTAAATTTTAACTCATTTTTAAGAAAGGGGTGTTCTGGTTATGTCTAGTGTCGATAGAGCATGACTTGTGGTTCTTACAATGCATTAATCGTGTTGAATGCATTTATATTAAGTGGCCTCATTGAGTTGAACAAGAAATAAATTAAACGTGACATATTAAAGTTTTGACAATATAAAGAGGAGTAACAGACTTCCTAAAAATCAAGCGTGTTTTCGAAAGGTTTGCGCCATTGGTGATCTGATTGGTCCAAGCACTAGCGGCGGGAAAATGATAGACCCAGTCAGTATTAAGATGTCTGTGGACTCAGTTTTTGTGCACGTGTGAACTGTAGCAATGCTTTCTATTTTATTTTCAGTAAGTTTACTTATTTATGCCCATAATTATTTGACCGCAACTTAGGCTTCTTGGGTTCTACCATATTGGGGCTGCCCAAGGGACTCACGTGGTGCTTACTCGAATGAGTTTCATTTGAGTGGCTATTTCCTATTGTTTGTGTGGAGTAAATTAACAAAATGGATGATTATCATCGCCAGTATTTCATCATTAGTATTTTTGTCGGGTTCTCAAGTTTTCCGAGACTAGGAATGTCACATCTGTAAGGTAGAATTGTTTCGGTGAACTTCCATGTCTTTGGCGTTATTTATATCTGATCAAACTTTGAAATAGATCTTTGTTTAAACCAAGAGCTGCACAGGGTGCAATTTGTGTATACATTTGTGTGCGTTGCGAGTTTTTATGAAAATTGGTCAGTCTGTAGCCAACTACGGTAAATTCATAAAAGTTTGCGTGCAGTTCAGCTGAAGTTCATAAAAAGTGGACTTCCACACCGCTCGATCTGATTTGACAATTCACATAATATTTCAGGACAATGAGTCTGTAACCTACTGTTGAATTGCGAGATAATTTTGGGAAAGCCAGTTGGTTATTTCTGGAGTATTAATGTCATCTTTATTTATGTTAAAGATTTTACAAGCATTCAATTTTGTTGTACACTGATTTATAAATCCGCTAAATCGGGGATCCAAATCCTTACGAAATGTGCTCTTTGTGGTGAGATAGTAACCGCCTGATTAGTGCTAGCGGAGATGACCAATTTGGTTAATTCGCACATTAGACTGTGGGTGAAGCTTCTCGTAAGCACAACAGTTTGTGAATCAATATCTTTTGAAAGAATTTAGTGGACAATTTTCGCCAAAAAATCACCATGTAATATTCATCAAGAAGGAACATAGAACCTTGGAGACAGAATTTGTCAGTAGTGGTAGTAGGCCTATCAGTAGGCCTACCAGAAGTTCTTAAAAAACATCCAATATCAAAATGTCATTAACGTTTACACAAGACATGAGGTTTTTCTCCCACAGCCGATTACGGGGTCTCCGCACTCTATGGAAGTTAACTCCTTTGAATTTCGCCTGTGTGGCCGAAAACCCTGCCACACAGCGAAAAAACAATGATTAGCAAACGACGTACTTGCCGGAAATTATACCAGATAATTTGGCCAGGTGACGCTAGTGAATAATGACGTAACGGCTTGTGCGAAACAGCACAGATTTCGTCCATTGAAAGCATACGGAGTTGAGGGTCCATGTACTATAGTCTACGATGCAATTGACTTTGAATTCTAAATGTTCAGGTCATTTGGTGCAACTATGGGGTCATTATATGCAGTGTACTTCTGAAAGTTTAACCATTCATCATGTGTTCTAAAGACATCTGCGATTCTTAGCATTAACCACACCTTCCATTGAGTTTTCATTTATTCCTTCATGAGTGATCCTAATGCACCGGAAAGGGTCAATAAGCATAAAGGTCATCAGATAATGAACTTGTTATTTCTCGTACAGTTTTAAAGAATTCTTTTTCATCCTGTTAAACGGGTTGTTGTAAATAATTTCCCATGTCAATTCCAGTAAAAAGCACGTTCATTATTGTGTCTAGTTTGATATTACCGCGCATGCTAGTGATAAACACCTATGGAAGCATACCACTTTTGGTGCAGTTCGGGTGCATTTCAATTTTCAACACTTATTAATTTGCTGTTATTTATTGCAGGTGTTGTTGATGCAGCTCTTGATGTGAATGTTCCTAGAGAGATCATCGCTGTCAAAGGAGGTTCAGCTGTATTTAAAATCAGTTACACGCTGAGTGATGGAGATTCCTTCAACAGTATTGAGTTGCTCATGGGTATACAGGCTGTGTTTACTGCACCAGCCATCAGACGAGTGGAGGGGCTACAAAACGGCTCATTTTCAACAGACTATGAATCCCGGGGTTCTACTAACTATTATCATGGCAAGACTCAATTCACCATCACTCTAAGTGAAGTTACAACAGATGATGAGGGAGAGTACACTGTAAAGATGACCAAAAACAACCAGGAAGCTGTTCCACCTGTTGTTGTTCAACTTGTGTTAGATGGTAAGTAAATGTCCCGTGGTTCTTCTAACTACTATTTTGGCAGGACTCACTTCACCATCACTCTGCGTGGAGTTACAGCAATTAATGAGGGAGAGTAAACTAAACGGTTAACTAACAACGTACAAGTAGCTGTGCCACTTGTTGTTACTCCTCTTGTGTTGGATGGTAAGTACATGTAAGGCTTTGCATTAGTGGTGTCGATGTTGGCCAAGCTGTGCAGCAATAAGCTTTGATTGGTTTCTGTTTGAGTTTTAGTCATGCCCTTCCAACATATATAACAAGAGCAACGCAGAGCGTTGAAATGCGCCCACTGCAATTGCACCGCGAACGGTATCCTTCTAGGGTTGTTTATTGGTACCATAAAGTGGTCAGTAGAGGGCATATACATGTAGTATGTTGTACTAGGCTAAATGGAAAGGCATGGTCATTGTCTCCTCAATAGGCTAGGGGCAAAATGTGAGTAATCTTCATAATACAAGCACATCCTACATGTATACACCAGTTGCTTAAAGCACCACAGAAACATAGAATTAAAAACAAATTTACCAACATACGAGATTAGCACATCATTAGAATGCCAGAAGCAAATTTCTACTTGAAACTTTTCCTTCATAGTCACGAACTAACACAAAGTATACACCTGAAGACCTATGAAAATACAGAGGTCAATGTAAAATAATAAAATTGCCACTAGAGGCAAATACTAAAATAGCCACTAGAGGCATACCGGTAGTCAGAATCATCCTAAAGTCGTCATCGTCCGTTGTCAACATCACAAAAATACACTTGCTAAATTTAGTAAAGATCCTGCAAACGGTTTGGGAGATACAGCCATGGGCGCAAAAAAAACAAAACTGCCACTAGGAGGCGCCACAGTAGTCCAAATCGTCTGANCGCCACAGTAGTCGAAATCGTCGGAAAATCATCGTCAACCGTCCTCTACATAGTAAGCACATACATGCCAATTTTCACAATCATCCTTTGAGCGGTTTGGTTGATAGAGGGGTGGAAGCACAAAAACAGACTCGAAAACAGTAAAAATGGCCACTAGGTGGCGCAAACTATGTCGAATCCATCCGAAAACGGCAGGATAGCGTCATCTCACTACTAGGTGCCTACATACCAAATTTCATGAAAATCCGTTCAGGACTTTTGAAGATACAAAGGTAAGCGTAAAAAACTAAAATTGCCACTAGGGGGCACACCGGTAGTCGGATCCGTCCGAAAGTTCGCACATGCCGTCCCATTCATGAATGGAACATATGTGCCAAATTTTATGAACGTATGTCAAAAGGTTTTGGAGATAGAGCAGCGGACGCCGGACGCCGCCCGCACGGACGGACGGACGGACGGACGGACAGAGATGATGGCATAATGCGTCCACATATAAATATGTGGGCGCATAAAAACGTAAATTTAAAGGCGAAGACAACCCTTCTTCATGTCATTTTTAGCAAATGGTTATTTGGCTCTGGGATGTTTCTGTGAACACTGTGTAATCCTGTTAAGAACGTGTGTGGACAGATTCAAGGGGACAGTTCAGTCTCAAGAAGTAAACAAGTCATTAGTGTACATGACCAACACTGGAGCAGATCCATTTGAAATAATTAAAACCCAAGTTAGAATAATAAACAAACAAAAAATTCATGTGAGATCCCATATTTAATAAAACACAGACCTTATACAACCCAGGAATATGACTTTGAATAGCTCACTACTATGCTGAACCGCTGTGCTGTTTTTGTTTTGAGCATTCGTGTATTGGCTGACTTTGGTATGCGAAGCCTGTGGCTGTTATGTAAACTATAGTACGATAGTTACACGATCTCTGTCTATAGACAGATTCCATTACGGAAATTGCCGAATGCCTGGGGAGCGCCATATTGAGGTCACGCCATTAATGTCATGTCAGATAAACACTGGAGTGAGTAAAGTCTGTCTGTAAAGCAAACCATCCCAGCTGCTGTGTCTGCTTGTGTTGTTTATTTGGAAGCAGATCGGCAGATTTGAAAACATTAATATTCCTGGTAAGTGTTGATTTTTTTCATGCAATACATTTAACAGAAGAAATATTTGTAAATTACTAGATGTATACAATTACATAAATGTCAATAATAAAGTTAAAATTATTGGACTATATATAGAAAAATAAATACATTACCGTCTAACTGATAATACACCATATTTCAAGGAGGTTTGAAATTCTTGTTTGGAGTGTTTACAAGTATACAAATAGAGCTGTTCAACTTTCACCTCCACTAAAAATTTTTTTAAATGCCCAGTGGTAATAACTGTGCTGTAACAGGCTGTCACAACAACTGGGTGAAATTGAAACGTTGGGAGACAGAAATTTGTGATGAACACCATGGTCAAATGCACAAAGACTGTCCATGTTTAAAACCTTACAAGTTACACAGAATGCCATCAGGTAAACAAAACAGTGAATTGAGGCTACTGCGGCAAAAGTCCATTAACAGAGACAGATTACCAAAAATGTCTCTGTTTGTTCCATTCATTTTGTGGATGGTGAGCCAACAGAAAGAAATCCAGTGCCTCAGCTAAACATGGTATATGCCAGAATGGTATAACCTGGTCGCAGGAAAGTTTTGAAGCTCACAAAATCAGCTACTACTGGTGAAGATGATGATGCACACGTATCTAAAAACACCCACGTAGTCGAACATGTTGCATCTGAGACCAGTGAGACACTGCCTGATACTGCGGACAATTCGGAAACCATGGATTCAGAATGTTCCGATTCAAGCTTGGACCACAGTTACAGCAAAGAATGGACACAGTGTCAAGAGAAATATGCTCAAACACCAATATTGTGCACCAGCGAACTAGCAACACAGTGTGACATCGACAATTTGGATGATGGTGTTGTTAGTGCTAAATATATGATACACACAGACACTAACTCCTTGTTACATACAGGCATAACACTAAGGAATCGTCTTTTAGTCTCTGTGCCTCTTTATACGACAGTAACAACTTTGGTTTCAGACTTGATATAGAAGACCAGGTTCTTTTAGTTTTTGTGCGACTCAAACTTAATTTATTATATGATGGACTTTGCCGGAGATTTGGGATTTCGAAAACTATGACGTGCAGAATTTTCAATTCTTGGTTACCTACATGTATTTAAGCAGACAAATTGAAAGACTTGGTGTGTTGACTTCCACAAGAAAACAACGTCACATTTATGATGATATGAGTTCATGTAAGGTAGACCAAGAAGTTGGAACTGGGCATTTTATTTCCAACAATGTATCCCCATTTATAATTCCATCAGGGCTTGCTGCTAACCAGTTTTCTGAAGGGGAAACTGAGAGGCCAGTGTGTGAAATAGTGAATGACTTGCTAAGGCAGTCCAAGGCTTTCACTTCGCTCAGACTCCCGTACTTAGTAAAATGGTTGCCTGTAAAACTGGGATGGAAGCGTTCACGTAAAAAGTTTGTGGCGTCGGGGGTTTCTTTCACGGGAACTTTATGTGCAACACTTCCTGTTATCCTGATTTTTCTGGAGTCCGTCCACAAGTCAGAATCACTTTGCTGAATAGTTGTGGCAAGTTGACATATTTGCAATAAAATGCTTTGCACTTTGCACATTTCAGTGATGTATCGTGAGACGTATGAGTTTCTACTGTAATTGTCTTGGATAATGGGATGCTACTGAACACTTTGTTCATCACTGTCCCTTTCAACCGAATTAAGGAAGACAAGCATGATTTCTTACAATGTTCCTGGAATGCCTGATGAGATGAACACATAGGCACATCCCGTCTAGCACTGGCATTATCACAGTCTTCAACAATATCATGCTGCAACTTTGGTGGTTTGAAAGCTATTTTATTTAGAGCTTTATGTTCTATATTCCGCTTTGTTCCCTTATTCCAGTTTGCAAACATATCAGTGCGGCTTGCGTCCGTCATCCCATTCTAACAGAGTGTTCAGTTTTCCACAAGTCAGCACCAATGTGACTGCATGTCTTTCCTAATCCGGCCATACATTTGCAAGTGCCAGACAATATTTCACCACTAGTCAATGCTTTTATGCAGACTGAGTTCCACTCGTTATTGATGTTCTGAGATGGTCTGACATTTGACTTGATAACCACGGTTTCCTTGTCCAAATCATGGTGTAAAACCTTATCAACGCATCCACTCTGGAAGTAATTGAATGATTCTAGGCTTTTAAAGTTTTTCATTGACTGTCCATTAACTGCTTTTGATTCTACCAAATGTCACCATACATAACATTTGGCCACTCACGAATATCGTCTTTCCATGATGAAGTGCCCTTAAATTCCAATGTTGTAGATGCCATTTTTTTCAATAGACTACTTGATGTAGGTATCACCAGGACAGAAATTATGTTGTTGTGCAACTGAACATAAGTGACTCACGAAAGCAATGTTAAGAACTGAGGGAAATCATAAGAAATTCGTCACAGTGTTGCCATATTAAGGAATGGTTATTTGGCTCTGGGATGTTTATGTGAACACTGTAGCATCCTGTTTATAACATGTGTGGATAGATTCCAGGGGACACAGTTATTAGTCATTGTGCTCTAAGGCTTAAGCCTCTACAGAAAGTAAACAAATCAGTACAACTACATGCAACACTGGCGAAGACCCATTTGAAATAATTAAAACCTCAGTTAGAATAATAACAAACACCAAATTCATGTCACATTACATTTTTAATAAAACACAGACCTTATGTAATCCAGGAATAGCTCACTAACATGGTGAACGCTTGTTCTGTTTTCGTTTCTGACATTATAGTAATGGTTGACTACCGGTATGTGAAGCCTGTGGCTGTTTTGAAAACTTAATTCCGGAGTTACACGACCTCTGTCTATAAACATGACGGTGCTGCAGTGTTTTAAGATTTCTCGCTCGAAGCCATTAACTTTGATATGTCAGGGCCACCCAAAGCGACGTTAGGAGAGGGAACGAAGGCACATACTCTATAATCAATTGCAACATAACTGGTGATATCTTGGACCTGGGGAGCAGATGTGAACACTAAGCAAAGTTTGTTCAAGCTGTGCTACCAGACATTCACACAAGGGTTTTGTAGGTACAACCTTTCGCAGTTTGGAGTTTAAAGAATTTGTCGCAAGGGTTGCCATCGTGAAAGTTGAATCAGCGCTCTGATTAATCAAGATGTGCTTTCAAAAAGCTAAGTATGCGTGAAATGGGACAAAACATTCGGTGAAAAAATACGCCCGACTTTTCTACTGTAAATCTGACCTGCAATATAATTGCCATTATTGTCGTTAAGGATTCAAAGTCAGATAACTGCCAGTGCAAACTCCATCCATGTGCTCAAATTCCAAGTTTTACAATACAAACGATTCCAATACTTCCTGTCGAAATAGAGTGCGAAAAGTTGCCCCAAGCGAATGGTGCTTTGTTGCGGAAGAACAATTCTGTGCAAATTTCACAGCAATAAATCTGTGTGTTTATGCGGTTTGTGTATTCAGTAATTAGAGTGAAAAGCCTCAAAACAATTTCGTTTTAGTGCAGGTTTCTGTTGTCAAATGATTCGTGTTTGCTCCCTCAGCACTCAAAACGTCCCGTATAGCGTTTATGAAGTTGCGTCATGATCAGTTCACGGAACTGTGCCATGTTGCAGAATAAGTAATAGCGGTGGTCAGAGATAGCAAGCCAAGTTATTGTGAGTCACTGGCTGCTGGAGATCAAGTTATGTATACGTGACCACTATTAACATTGATTGGAGGTATAGGCCCCCAAAACTTCAACATCGCAACATGGTTAATCAGGGCTAACCAAGATATGGGGGGAACATGTTGTTTTTGGATCGCAAATTTGCCATGCTGAACTTATCGCTAATGATTCGGCTCTAGGCACAAAGCGAAACATGTTTAATCTTGGTAACCCCTAATACCCTAACTTGTATAACAAAACTTTAGCTAATATTTCTAATTAATTTTATTCTTGCTCAACGTAAATGACACGCTTCGGAGTAGCCGGAATAACAAATGATTTATTCCGTGCATGCAGTGTTATTCACAGTTTGGTACGATCTCCTTTGTAAACATGAACATAAAAAATGAATGAAATTAACTGTTTCTCCAAGCATTTCATCTGAAAACTAATGCCAAGGTCATTGCCTGATAGCCTACCTGAATGTATTCAATTGCTGCGCAGTGTCGGATAACCAAATACATCTAGTACCGATTGTCAGTCAGATTACTAAGTGAACGCCAGTAAGAAAAGGGATAAAATGGTTTTATTTAAGCAGGGTAAAGTTCAAAATCCGACTATAAGTTACTCTAAATATCGACAATTGCCATGTAAGTTGTGTATTGTGCTTTAATTTTTATCAGCAATTTTTGCATAGTGGCGGTTTTCCGTAAGGTTAGGCGGTAACTTTGGGCAAGATTGCTTGATACACGGTAATAGTATTCGTTGAAGTACAGCACGTCCTTTTGACCATTTTTTCGCAAATGTTTTTGTGTTTGGGGAATTAGAAATTTTGGATTATGTCTAAAAATCAATTGCTTCATGTTAATGAAACTTGACAGACGTTTGATATCGATGTGCAAGTCCGTTGGTTTTGGGGGTGGATTTGTTCACTGTAGCTTTTCAAGTTTCGTTTGTGGTAAGATTGTTTTGGATTGTAGCTCGAGAACCAATTGACGGATTTCAATGAAATTGTTTTGCATCGTATGTGATGACTGTGTTTCAGCACCAATTTGGTCTCTACACGTGGCTTTTCAAGCAAGTGTTTTGGACTATATTTAAAAAAACTGTTGGATAAATTTCAAGGAATCATGAATCAGCGTTAATTTGACTACTGCGACATCTCCTGGTGGCCCTCTTAAACAAATCGTGTGCAAAGCACTATGGGCGCATGTCAACGCCCCAGCGTCCCTACTGTTGCTGTGAATTGTGTGTAAAAAGTGCACACTGAATGCACCACCATCAGGAATATACATCAATGGCAGGTTTTACCGTGACATTAAATTGCACTTCTGTGCTTGGTAAAACATGGTGCAAATGCCAGGGTTCAGGTATTTCCATGATCAGTTGTAACTAGATTGGTAACTTGATGTAACGGGTTTGTTCTTTTTCCCTAGTCCTCCCAGGCACACCATCTGTATCCGGTGCCCCGACGCAGCCTGTGTCTGGTGGAGCAGGACCAACTGTTCTACAATGTAAAGCAAACTTAGGTAAGCCACAGGCATCTATGGTGTGGTCACGTCGGATTGGAAACGCTGCATACACAAACATAACTGAGAATGTTAACACGACTATCACCAACAACACTGATGGCACCAGCACACTGACGGTCAACTTGCATACAGCTGATAATAATGTACAGTTCAGATGTCAAGTGTCCAATAGGCAGGCTACTAGGTCAGCTGAAACCGGGGCCATTGAAGTAACCGGTAAGTTACTACGTATTAAGCGATTCACCTAAGTTTTAGGTGACAATATGCATTTAGCCAAAGTAGGAAGTCAGTAACAAGACGATACTGACAGGAGATGGAATTCAAGTCTGGTCGTGTTAAAGAAATGATTGTATTGTAATCTCTAAGATGCACCCTTTGCAGTGCAAGGTTTTGCGTTTTCGTTCACAGCATATTTTCATCGTGTTGTATAAGTACATTCCTGGGGTTTTTGCTTTATTTTCCTTTCTATTTGAGGTAAAAGTTCTTCACTCTATGTAACGCCATAATTTGCACCCTTTGACTCACAGAACATTACTGGATAGGCAGTTTTGACTCTAAAGAAATCCCATGTCGAAACCGGGGCCCGGTCTCCAATCTCTATACTCAGACTCCACTCGCTCTCAAACTCACACTCAAGTACAGACTCAGCTTTGGTGTATTCAATGTCATACTCCAACAATCTTTACTCGAAATTTCGAGCAAGTATACTCACTGTCCAAGTATACTTAAAGTGAAGTGTATCTCATCTATATTTGGAGTACGCTTCTTAGTAAAAATTCCGAGTATATGCTCCAAATTTCAACTTAGTTTGGCAGTGTGCTTTAAATCGTACTCCAAAATAAATACGAGCGAGAGATGAAAACATCAAAAGATCACTGAGATACACTGCAAATCAGTTCAGAGACAACAATTATCATAAATGATTTTAAGTCTTCCTAGTTCGTCTTATTAATCTGCCGTAACACTGCATTCCATTGCCTGTCAATTTATAAATTCCTTCTTACTCTACGATTCCTGGCAATAGGCACACTGTAATCCCTAGTTCGAGCGAGTCATTACAAGTGTAAAAAGGTGCTGTGGGGAAAGCCGTGTGGCAGGTTTGTGCGGCCCCCATTGAAAAGGGTGTGCCAACGGTTTGTAGGGTTTCCCAAAGACGAGGCTCGGAAGAAAGTTAAAAAACAGTTTGCTTCCCAGTCAGGTACACTTCACTTCATTGTTTAGTCATCGATATATCCTAAATACCTGAATGGTATTCTACATGTAGAATATTTTTGCCGATTTCGAAATAGACGTCTCGTCCCGTTCACTGATGAACTCTGAATGCCTGTACATCTAGGGTTTTTTAACTCACGCACCAAGTGCCAATTAACTTTGTACACAACACACAAAGATACAATTTCAAAGTTTTGACATCAGCTTAAGCCTACACGGCAGTGGGTTCTATATGAAAGCTAATTAGCAAGCGAAAGAGCACTTAGGCCTAAAAGGGTTGACCAGGAATCAAGCAAGTGGGACTCAAAAAATGCTGACTGGCGTAATGGCTGACGTGGCTAACCGGCTAACAAGGGAAGAACGCCGCCGCTAGCAATTAAGGTCCAAACGTTTGAAAATCGAACTCTCCTCAGAGAAAATGTGCAATTCGAACTCTCCCTCAAAATGTTAGTTGTGTGCCTGTGATATGGTGCCTGACCCCCGAGACTGCGTTCACGGGCACACCACTAAATCGTAGAAAAATAATTTTAATATGCCTTCAATACTTGGTGTGACCATGCTAATCTTAAGAGTAAAGTTTAGAACACAAGTTTCCATCACTTGCAACGTCTATTATGAAAATGGTTGTTGGGGAGGAACATCAGTCTCGCGACAACAACTAGCAATCGTACAAAGGCGATGATTTTCAAAATTTAATTCGTTATGTTGTATGTCTTTTTTCCCTACGGTTCAGGATTATTTGTGGATCCAGGATCAAGAGCTGAACGAGGCAGGGTTCGTGACAACGTTGGTGAACGCTAATATCTATTTAAGGTGTTACAACAGTCATCGATATTGTCATGTTCTCTGGTTCCGTCCAACCTTCCCTGAGGAAAACTTGAGTGAAGTGGACCTTCGGGACTTGAATGCAGCACTGTATACTGCGTGATTTATGTTGAATTGTTCAACGGTTCTTTTAAGAACCATTTCACGTTATCACTAAGGCTCAAGCATAATACAACCAACGGCCCTTGTAAGGGCCACTGAACACTTCCCAAAAGAAACATTCAATTGGGAATGTTGAATTATAAACATACGCAAGTTATACCAGTTAAATGGTGACAGAGGCGCTTTTTTCCTAACAAAATTAATAATTTTCTGAAATAAAAACGTTATATAATTAGCTTGTGCATTCCCAGCTACTTCTTAGAATTTTTGCACAAATACGCTCTCGTTTTTTTCTCAGTATTTGAGTCTAGAGTCCTTAAATGTCCGGTAACTAGGCTGCTATTTTGCAAGCACCGAACTTTAAATTTTGCAATTAATGACCAGTAACATTGCCAAAAGTACTCAGGATACCAACAGTTCTACTATTGGAAGACTTTTGAGAGCGTTTCAATGCCGAATCTATTATATTTTTCGTTGGACTGGACAGTAAAGTAGATTGAATTCGAGAATTTCCCGTCACAATACGCTGACCGTAAACTGCACCAGATAATTTAGGAGAGGGGCACCTCCTCTTGGTTAGCACGGAAGAAAATGTCGGAGTTGCGAATCAGCTGTCTATAATCTATGCAGCCACCAATGAACAATAAGTCCGTACTGATCTCAATGAGGAGGAGGAGGAAGAGGCCATGGCGGTCTAGCTAGGTGACCGTCCGGAGATTTATAACAAGATCAAACCCCAATATTTATAAAGATAAGATGAAGAAGGCGGGCGCTGAGTAGGCAGCCAGCCTTGATAAGCCAGTAGCATTCCTGCAGGTATGGTATCGTTCTATTCGGACGCTGTGCATATACATAGACTTGGAGAGCGAAGTTGCAGAGGGCCTGACGGATGGTCCAGCAATAGGCTCTGATGGCCCAGCTGTAGACTCTGATGATCCAGCGATTGACTCCAACTGCAACTCATTCAAGACCGTGGCTCTCACCCGATGTGATGCTCCTGTTTTTAGCGGTGCCTAAGTGCTCGGCAGCCATGGCCCAGCCTGTTGAGGATAAACTGTTACCTACTCTGGAGGAGAGACGGCGTCAGTCAATGGAGTTCCAACAGAAGTTGATCAACTTGATCAAGCCAGCGACCGAGAGGGAGTCCTGAGATGACTGTGTCAAATCTGCAAGGATGGGGTTCCATCTGACTCTGTGGCGCCTGTTCCAAGCAGAGCACTCTGCTCTACTTGCACGCTACTTGGATTTGGATGATCGTGCCAGAGGAACCCTAGCAACAGGCTCAGCAGCAGTCCCAGCAGCAGTTCCAGCTGCGACTCTCCATGGAAGCCGCCCCCCAGAATTGGCCACAGTCCGTAGCCAAAGCAACCTCCGTCAGGAACTTACAAAGCTCGTCGTGGATCCAGAAAGCAATGCACCCAGGAACGAGCACTGTCACCGGCCACCACAACGGTGCCCACGACAAACAGCTTGCAGAGCTTACATGTACATGTATTATCGCGGTTCCTGCGGGAATCTTCGTTCTCGGAGTTATTGAACCGTGAGGAGCAGGAGGACTCATAGACTGCTACGGTTGTATAACTACATTCGAACTGTGTTGAACAGTCATTTGTTTGTCATTCATAAGCATTGCATGAATTTTCTGCACATTTTTACTGGAGGTCGGCGATTTGGGACGTCCTGGACGAGGGTCATCTTCAACGCTTTCTCTCCCTCTTGAAACACGCTGACCACTTTTAATACCATTGAGTAACTCGGGGAGTCAAATTCCAACCTTTTTTCGAATCTCTTCATGAATATCATTTGGTTTCATTCCTTTTTTACCCCAAAACATTTATGACGGCTCCACTACTTAGCGTGTTGTTGTCTGCTGTTTTGATGCAGCGCTACCTAGCGGTAGTTGACCGTAATAATTCTGCATGAACGCAGTATTGTTATAAAAGATGGAATTTTACAATCGTGTGAAAAAATTAACGTGCATCCCTGTTTTCTTCTTGAAGCCGAGAACTTATTGAACAACCCTCGTGCAAAGATTGTTTCTGACATTTTTATAAAGCTACTGACTAGTAGTCCTGCGGCAACGATTCATTAACAACGGGCCGACTCATGGCCGCCAAGCCAGGTTAAGCGTATTTTGCTGGGTTTAAATAACTCTGGTAAACGAACAGTATAAAAAGAACAACGAACTTGCAACTTCAAATTATTGAATAAAATTGCGATACAGTTAGAATATTCTGACATTTAAAATTGCGTAAATATGGAAAATAAATTTAGATGCGACTTCGTTACGGCCGGGCAGTTTTAATTAGGTCTAAGTAAAAGGCATAATTCCCACTTAGCCAGAAACATTCGTATACGCTGCTAGCTGGCGGAACCGGACCGCCTGACCTGCCGTGCGCAGACAGACATCTGTGCTCCGCGGGACAAGATGAAAATACTAATTAGCTACCCGCCCCTGATTGAGTGAAATTCCCGTGACAAACAGATTAAAAAATAACACGTCATGCTCCTAACGGTCCTGGATTTTTCTATCGCCGACATTCAGCTCATTGACGAAAAAACACTACACTCTCCTCGCCCCAGTTTGCGACGTGGAATTTTTATAGTTAGACAACAGAGGCATATGATATTGTAAGTTTGTTTTTTGAGGTCTGAAAATATATTTTGTTGATACATGTTATTGAAAATCAAAGGCAATTTAGCAAGTGATTATTTTCCCGGCGAATAGTAGTCACGGCGACTGCAGGCCAAGGAATTACCGGTACTTCGCCGATTACTGTGTGCTGGCAGCAAAATCAAGCACAGATGTGGAGATCAGTGTTTTGACATAAAACTTGTTTTTGTTTGTCGAAACATCGCCGTATATGGATGTATTTTTTTCTATTTTACATTTTCAACGGCCAGTAAAGCCGGTACCGATTTGCTGCCAATTACGCACTGCGCTAGCACGTCCGGGTAGTCACCGTGACACGGTAATTGCTCAGTTCAGGCTGGTACTTTGAATCAATTTCAAGATATGGCTTTAAAGATGAGACATTTGTTGATCAATATTTCCTCTAATTTATTACCTAAACAGGTACTGTTGCTGAAATCTGGCGTACCCTCGCGATGAGTCAAACCTAACCTCTGTAGCTGAGCATTGGCTACGCGGGAGACTTTGCGAAGGTACTTCAAAGTTATGATTATGCACTAAATACCATTCGTCATATGCAAAGAACAGGTAAAATTATAACAATAAATAGTCAAATTTCTATAAAAACAAAACGGAAATCAAAAACAAGCAAACAAAGTAACAACGCCTTTACGCTCACGCTGATGTCAATACATGTATGTTTTCAAAAGCAACATGGCTGGCATTCAGGAATCGTTCCTGAACTGACACACAGGAAGTCATGTCACGGAAATAGTCGATGATTTTCCGCTCTCGGCCGAGAAATAAAATTATGCTAAAGAGGCTTTTAGTTTGATAACAGAAAAGATGTGAACATGGTTTCATGTTACATATTACTTAGTGTGGTGTATATTTTTAAGTTTTCTAACTATAATGCACTTTGAGATAAGGACTTTAATGTTCACTGTATGATTTGTGTCATGCGTGTGATTTGTGTATGGGCATGTTATTATATAACTTTAGATGGATAAATGTGTTTATACATTCTTATTTAGTAACTTGCTCGCTCTAGTGTTTGTTCATTAAATTAGCAAATTTTTCCAAAGGACTCACTACAATTCGGCATCAAATTTGACCATTGTTTCCATATCATTATTTAATTGTTATTTGTGGGAAACTATCCATTTCTTGTACTTCATATGTTCCAAGAGAAACACAAGCGCGATGAAGCATTTAACTTTTGAAGTACAAACTTTTAGAACACTGAAATTTATGGAGAAACACGAAGCTTTTACACTACAAAAGTGGCCCGAAATAGCACCTTGCATGAACTTCAGTGCAAACTCATTGGAAACGCCATTGCCGTACAAGCACCTGAATAACACCGCTAAAACCGCCCTGGGAGCACAGTATCACTGCTGTAAGATCGCCAAGTTTTCTAAAATTCCTGCCTGGCTCCGCAGTGGTACCCCCATACCCGCAGCGCTCCAGTGGTGGCACCACCACATCCGCATTAGAATCGACACGGGATCGNTGACAAAAACCTGCGAGGAAATCAAGCCATGAGTGCAGGTTCAGCGGTCAGTGGTAGCATATGCAGGGGTAACCCCCCGGACATTTAATGACTCAATAACCGCAGTCCAACCGAGTCCAACCTAGGCCAGTCTTAGGGTGAGTCACAACCCAACCGAGTTCAGAACGCGTCCGGGCGAAGCCTGACCTCACTCCGGTTGAAGGTCACCCGAGGCCTGACTGAGGCTGAAGTTCGTTCGATAGGACATTGGATTCGATCAGCACTGTAAATTCGTAACAGGGAAATAAAAGAACCCCCTTTCTAAGAACTCTACATGTTTGTATTTGTACGTAGTTTACATCAAGTTTTGATGATTTATTAGTGTAAAACGATAAATTCAAGCGATAAGTTGTCACCAGCAAGCGTGTTGTGAATTGACCTATCACAAGATCTTTGAGTGACGGCTTATGTGACCAGTCAGAACGCAGTATTCTTGACATACCTTCGTTTCCAAAACGCCATTTTATCCGCCAAACAACACATTGCCGGGTAAACTTATTGTTTGTTTGTCCACATTTTGCAAGGAGGCGGAGCTTGGTTAAGGTCAATTGATGAACCGTCTGAGATCGAATCTATGACGTCATTGGTCGATTTCAACACCTCAGTCTCCTGTCAGGTGTCAGGTAAAGAACTAAACTTGCTCTTGTGAAGTACAACTACTCGAGCAAAGTTGATACAAAATAGGATTTTTGGGTGGTATTCTCTTTTGATGTTTGCTCCCCATTAATCCTGGTGAACAAGTGACCGTGATATTCATCACAAGACAAAAGTAATCAAGCCACATTCCCTTCATCATTAACTAATCGTAAGAGCTATAAGGGCGACAGAAGTCTAAGTACAGTATGACTAAGGCACCTTATCAAGTTTCATGTTAATTATTCTTCGTTTTGTTTCATGAAAATAGAATGGTCTGACGTGGAATTCTGATTCCGCCCAGAAATAACTTTCCAAATATGCCAACGCTTTTAACTAACACCTTAAACAAGAGATAAGCAATGTTTGTAAGAAACAGACAACAATCATTTATCACAGAACACAGTTTGCTGGCATAGTATTGAAGAGAGTAGCTATAGAATGTTTTAATTTCTAAAAACAGTTAATATAGTTAGTTACCCAATCCTCAAATTTAGCATTCATTCCTAATCTTTCACCTTAGAATTAAGGCAAGAAGAGCAATGATCAACTGTTGTTCTGACAGTGTTGTTGACCACAGTCAATATTCCTCATGATCTAGCTGTTGAAAGGTCTGTTTGTTTGAAACTGTTGCAGAGAAGTGAGTAGCAAGTTCATCACTAAAACACGCTTTCCTTAATATTTCTATTCTCCCTCGCATTCCTTTCAACAATTCTCTTGAAAAACTTGTTTCTGTGGAATTTTGAGCACAAGACGTACAGAAGTTTTCTTTTAGTTTTTTGTTTTCAATATTGGAGTATGAAATGATCCAAAGTGGTTCTGGCACTCTTGTTTGTGGCATTTGCTGTATACGGAAACCAGTATGTGTGTAAAGTCAGGGAGTTTGAATACGATATTATTCGGTTTATTTGAGGTTAAAATCATGGGGGAGTTTCTGATCTTTCAGTGGGGACTTTTCACATGATGAGTTGATTATTTCAGGAGAGGGGAATGGCGCCTGTGTTCAGCCCCAATTTTGAGGACTAAGGGCCCTGAATGGGCTTGCATAGTTTTTTCACTGTGATATGTATTTATTGAAGGATACACAGAACATACAAAGAATTAATAACAAACCCAGAAACCGCGAAGCATTATATCTGCGTTATAAACAATTCATAAATGAAACTTATATACATAGAGGTATATACAATTAAGTAGTATCAAAAATAAGTATTCCAATACTTAGACATGCTATTACAGATATGTAAAAACAAAAATATGTACAGATTCATGTAGGGAAATCAGATGCGGTACAGATGCTAACGTTGCTTAGGAGGAATTCGTTGAGAACAAAGTCAAGGTTAGGACTACCATTCAGTAATAATGTAACTCTAGTAGGTATATTATTACAAGAATCGAGAGCGTTAACAATTGATTGGTTATCATTGAGTGCACGAAAGAGTGAGTCTCTCACGGATTCGATGAGGGGACATTTGAAGAAAATATGAGGATAAGATTGATGGTCACCACATTTACAGTTTAGAGAGACATTACTAAAGTTGTGCCTGAACTTGTCAGAGTTGAGGAAAAGGCCACATCTTGATCTGTACAATGCTATTTCGTTATCGCGGTTAAGGGAGAATTGAGTCAAGGGTGTTGAGTCATCAAAATTATGAAAAACAGTTCCAAATTATTTTTTATACTCGTAAAAGAGTTGCTTTCCTTAACAGAGACTGGAAGAGAATTCCAGTTGTTGATGCACATCATGACTGTAGACCTTCTGAATGCCTGACTGAACGACGGAGGAATTGCAGTATGTTTGTAAAGTCATTGAGTTTGAATACGATATTCTTGGGTTTGTTTGAGGTTAACATCATGGATGAGTTTTTTATTTTTCAGTTTGGACTTTTTATGTGATGAGGGGAATTTTGCATTAGAGGGGAATGGGGCCTGTATTCAGCTCCAATTTTGAGGACTAAGGGCCCTGAATGGGCTAGCATAGTGAAGGCCCTTTTAAGATTTAAGATGCTATATAACTTTAGAAGCTGTGTTAGTTTTAAAAGACATGTGCAATGATTCCAGCTTACTAATATAAAATATTTTTGCACGAGTTGTTTGGACTAGCACTCAAACTCAATTTCTTATAATTCTGATTTAAGTATCTATCTCCAGTTAAACGCCCATCTCAAGTTAAGCACCAACTCTCTATCTTTACAGTTTCACCAATTTAAGCACCGAGGCTGTACACCTAAACGTTTACGGTAATAACTTTGGGTGTCATTTTATCCCCACTCTTCCCTGCACAACTCTACATTTCTTACTATATTTCCACCAAAGTTTCAAAAATTAGTTTTACCAAGTGCTGTACAACAGCATTGGTTGATTTGACCGTACTTTACTTAATTTTACTGGAACATGGTTTCATGACCATACATGTGTAAGATACCTCAACGCTTGTGGCACAATATTTCAGAAAGCATACTTCAGATTTTGTTTGTTCATATTTTGAACCAGGGTGGTTGCAGGACATCTGGCAGACGAGTACTGCCAAATTTTGTTGATCTAGACCGCACTTCCTATGACAATTAGAAGATCATTTTTGTATAAAAGTCAACGTACTATGACAATGAGAATGCTTTTGCATATGTTGATATCTTGTACCAAGGTGCAGATTGTGCGTGAGAATTGTTGATCTGCATTTTTGATGTGAAGGCTTCGAAAAAATGTTTAAAATTCTTTTAAGTGTCATGTAATTGATACCAGTATGATTCATTTTAAAATTTATTTTTTGAAAATTGCATTTCCAAAAGTTAAAATATGCGCATGTGTTGAAATCACCTGGTGACTTGTCACAGATCATTAAGGATGTTTAAATGCTGTCAGCCGAAGTACTGTTGCAAATGCTGTCCCGGTATATCATATATACATGTATCTTCCCCAGCTCGGCAACGCAGTGCAAGTGTTTAGAAGTGATATCATCGATTAAAAGTGTGATAAAGTATTTTCAATAGTCAATGTTTAAGAGATAAGAGCTCTAAAGTTGATTTAAGGTGAGATAAAACGGACAAGTTAAAGGGTGCTGTGCATGATTTGTTACAAGATTTCAGACCTTTCGAACATGGATATCTCCGCGGTTGAATCACACTCCAAATGTGGCATGCTTTAAACTATATCACATTCACTGCAAAAAGTGCAAAAGAACGGGTATGGTGAATCAATTAATGTTATCAAGCCAAAGGTTGCCATGTAAAGACTAAACATTGACAGTTCTGCATAGCAGTGTGTATTTTATCAAAATTGGTTTCGTACATAACAATGCCTCATTCTCACTAGAACATGTAGCGTTTTGTCAAAAGGTGGCTAAATTGTCCCTCCTTGCCCTGGGATGTGCATTTTTCACCATGGTTCATGCCGACTTAAGATTCATGCAGAATTAAGATTCCACGATTCCGTGGTTTTTCTTTCTTTTTTATTGGCAAACTTTTTTTCCGCCAAATCTGAAACTGAATTGCTTAAAGAATAAATTATTAGATTAATGAGTTAATTACTTTAATGTATTCACTCTTGAATCAAAAATCACAGAACATTGATCAGTACTGGTGGTTGTTACTTCAATAAACTTTTCATAGAATTGATACAGATGAGCTGTTCTACTAGGGGGAGCTGTGGTAACTTTCAACATGTCCAAACATCGCAGTTATGATTCCAAGCAATTTATGTTTCATAACTGGAGCCAAGTACATTTAGTAGGTGCTTCCTGCTGTATATTGAGAATTTATTGTACTCCTTGACTTTTTCATTAACTAACACCATTGCCTGTACCCGATGCTAATTACATTTAAGTATGGAAGACGTTCACCACTCGGTGCCACAGGCGTTTGGGTTTATCGCAAATGACGTCACTCAATAATAAGAAAACATAAAGGTTGGACACTTAAACTTTGCCAAGCCGCATCTCCCAACTTCAACCGTCCAAGATCCATATAAAATCTGCGTGCACCACCCTCAGTCTGGTGTTGCATAAACCTTCGAAGCCTTATCTTTCCTAGATCCCATTAACTGTCTTCGTAAGTGGTGAATTGGCGATAGAATTTCCAAAACAATCTCAAAACTCTGAATGCAAGGACCTGAAATAGTAAACATGGCGGATTTCAGTTGTGCTTCAACTTGTACGCCTGTCGTAGATGAAACTTTGAGTTTGAGCAAGCAACCTACATTTCAAATTCAATAATTTTAATCCATAACTCAACTAATTGAGACTGTTAAAGTTAGTATTTTAATGATTATTTGTAACTTTATTCCACTGACGGCTCATTCTAGCCCTAAACTTAGAATTTTATTACATAAACTGGCGTATCTTGTTTCTCATCTTGACATCACGCACTTTTTTGATTGAACACAAAGTTGGCCAGGAAACGCAGTCCGTGCAAGTATTACAATGCGCGTGGCCGACGAATTAACTCAATGGTTTTGGCCAAAAGTAAAACGTTCATAAGAAATCACAGTACACAAAAAACTTCGCATATCAATACAGTATCAGGATAATTTATATTTGACAAAAATATGTGAGTAATTAAATTTATTTGGCAATAAGGCGCTCTCTGCTTCTTATGATCAAGTAGTCGATGGATTGACGGCGAAAGCCGCGCGAAATTAGACTTTCAGATTTAGATCGGGAGCGTCAGTCAAAACGCGGATGTGCGAAGACCGTCTGCCATGACATCACGGAATTAGGTCCTTGAATTTGTGATTTTGGCATTCTTTTGGCATTTTTGTCGCCAAATTACCACTTGAAGGCAATTTGAAGAGATCGAATGGAAGAAAGTATTCTAAGAGTTGTTCGATGCTAGTTTCGTGGAGTTCCATGCCCATTTGAGTAGAAAATTCTGAGCAAACAGATTTCGAGTGTCCAACCTTTATGTTTTCTTATATATCATGAGTGACGTCATTTGCGATAAACCCAAGCGCCTGTGCTCGGTGCACTTCAACATTTGACTGCTACATCAATGATCAAGTCAGTTTGACTTGTGGAGATGCCACGTCATCCCCACCCATTTCCGAACCTCACCAGTACATGCGGTACCAGCAGGCAACAGAAGTAGTGTTATTACTGGGCCTGACTTTAACACAATCACTGAATTTGAGATAACTACATGTGTAATGCGTCTAACACTGTGTGTAGTGTGATACACACACTGTCCAAACAAGTCTCCATCATTGCTACAATTATTGTGCATGTGTAGTTGGAGGACGTAAAGGATGAATAGCTGTGACGAGCTTGGTGAATTCTTCAATCCAGATGTTGCACACAAATAATTGCTCCAGATGCTTTTATTGATATGTTGGTATTAAAATGCATGTGTTTCAGTTGAGGAGAATACATCTGACCTTCATTGTTGGACGTGTCCGTTACATATGGTGCTTGAAGGATCTTTATGAAATATTGTATGGTGTGTTCATGTTGATGTATTCACAAGTTTGCTATAAACCCCATGTTTGCTTGGTTGCATACCATATAGGCAACCTCTATATGTAGTTCTTTATCAGAAAGGTGAATTTATTCTTCGTTCATAATCCACACTATTTTTGCCGCCAAACGAGTTTTCTGGCATCGCTCACTACCAGTGACAATTGTCGTGTGTACCTTCCTTTGGAAAGTAGCGAAACTCATTGAAAGTCACCGTGTTATTCTGAGTAGAAATTAATTCTTCATGAACAAGTTTCACAAGCTTTGTGAGATTGTAATTTGTTTGAAAGGTCTTTGCTCAGTCATCATGGACTTGCTGCAATGGCGTATTTATATAAAACACTCGGTGGTGGTGCAACCACGTCATACATGTTGTCCGGGCAGTTAAAACTCGTGCACATACTTAAGATCTACATGTACGGGTCCTTGCGGCTGTAACTCCTGAAAAATAAACCAATGTTTTGTTGTCAAT
>NMRA01000626.1:0-10931 GCA_002633005.1 Phoronis australis | reverse complement strand
AGCCCTGCAGCGATATTGAGTAGTGGGAGTGATTACAGGCTCAGTTTGACACCCAGTGAAGAGGACAGTTCGTCGTCCAGTGAACAGATCGATAAGCCAAACTTTGATAAGTTTATTGTGGACTTGTCTAAAGTGTTAGAGCTATTTAGAAGGTGCCAGATGTGTGGCGAGGGAGTCACACGACACGATGTAAGCAGTTTGGGTGCTCAGGTTACCATCCAGTGGGAGTGTGTCGCGGGACAATATGGCAAGTGGGACAGTTGTTCCTCTGTCCGTGGTATGCCAGAGGTCCACTTAACCATGTCCAGTAGTGGCTTGGCCTCGTCGAACTCTGAACAGCATAAGCATTCCATTGAGGTAGGCATAACAACGCACACAGTGTATTTGCACCAAGATGTGTCTTAACGTCTGTCCTCCGTAGCCACCTCGTTTCTCTCAACAGCTGCCTGTGCCTGTGCGTACTCTGCCTCGTTCACTGTGATACGGGTCACCGACTCCAGCCATTTTCAGCTTACAACACACTAAACAATCCCTAAATCTAACGTATTTGAGTTCTCTATTAACCTATCTTGCCGCAGAATACTCGCCGATGGAAAGTGGTGGCGACAATTGTTGAAAAACAGCACAAAACAAAACTAGAATAGAACAGATTTGCACGGTAAAGTCAACGCAAAACCAAGTGGCGGGAAGCGCTTGCCTCCTAAAACGTCACTTCCGGAGTAGCGGACGAGTAATTTATAAAATTACGAAAAGCTGTAATTAAGTGGAAAATATGTCGAGGATAACCAACCAACCTTATTTTAGCTCAAAATGACATGGAAAAAGGTTGCCTTCGCCTTTAAAAATACACACACTGAAAAATACCGCCAACTGGGTTTCAATTTTTCTTCTGCTTCAACTTTGACTCGTGGATATGTAGGAATATTTATTGTAACACGTAATTATGATTTACAGAAACTGTTATGCCAACAGAAACTGGAGAAGCTGTAGGTAAGAAATATCGTTTTCTAACACAAATTTAACTTTGTTCACTGAACAGAGATCTTAATAGTAGCCAGACGATATGTCGCTTTCACGGGAAAAATTTAGTTTTTAGCCAAATGAGAATTAAGAAATCCTGGAAAAACAAAAAGTACGCTAATTTGCATCATGAAAACGGCGTTTGGATATTAATCAATAATCCTCCTCATGTACAATAGTAGAAATACAACCAAATATCCTAACGTAAAACTCACTTCTCATCACAGTTCATGAGACATCATGTGTAACACAACTCTCTCAGTTGTGATGGCTTGTATGTGACTTGTCTCACAGATTAAACATTTGACATGTCTTTGTTGTCATGGTGAAAAAGCTTGACCTCAAAATATCCTTGTGAGATGAAATGTAACGACTGTCCTGAGTTGTACACTGTACCTTGGCATGACCACTTGCATTTTGCCTCATAGACTGGCTGAACTCAGGGAAGATGTCAACATTTTCTGTGCACTCATTTAGTCAACACTCTACGCATTATTTAGATAGATATTAATTATGGTGTTTCATTTTATTTACTCACAGTGACTTTTCCCCACTTAAGGGTTTCTTTGTGTGTGCAAACATAAATTTAACGAGTAACGTATTCTTGTCAAACTAGTTCATGGTTTACAGATACCATTAAGCCAACTGAAAATGGAGAAGGTGTAGGTATGTCACTATTTTTTTAATTTATAGTTTAATCTGTTCATGGACGATATAACTTAATAGTGGGAAGCCATATGTTTAATAAGAAGTAAAAAAATGGAAATCTAAAAGTACACCAGAGTGGAGCATGAAAACCATGTTTGCATATTAATCAAAAATCGTCCTCAGGTAAAATAGACAGAAAACAGTTCACCCCTCAATGCATGGCACAAGATCTGTCAACTAAAATCTCTAATGCTAATACATAGGTTCCTATTGAGTGGCATCTCAGCATTGAGGGCCTGTATGTGAATAGTGTCTCTCTGATTAAGTTTGACACAATGATTGTCATATTAAAAAACCTTGAACCAAGGCAACCCTTACATGTAATTGCGGTCAGTTGAAATGTAACGTGCGATTTTCCGTAGCATGAACACTCAAATTTTGTGTCATAGACGTTCTGAAAAGAAGAAACATGTCAACAGTACCATATGTAGTCATTCTATCAAAACTGGACACACTAGACTAAGTTTTTATTTTTATTTCAATTTATTCACAGTAAATTTTCGCCACTTGGGTTTGCATCTACTCTAACTTATAATTTGCAGGTACCATTAAACCAACTGCAAAAGCTGGAGGTATGACGGTATTTTTTCTTTAATTCAACTTTGTTCACTGATTAGGCTGAGCTTAATAGTAGCCAGATCATGTGTCGCATTTAGTTCAAAGCGTGTTCTCTTAAACTGCTGGACTTGTCAAATCCGTCGAAGACCATATCTGTATTAATGAACAGAAAAATTTTAATTTTGGTTACTATTAAATTTTGAGAGTTCCTACTTTGTTGTTTTATAACTTTCTCTTCTTTTTTCCTGATAAAGTACGTCTGGCGACGCAGATTCGCAGATACTTGTTCTTTGAATAACATTTTTTCGCAATTATGTGTTTAACAATATTTTTCTCCTAAACGGTAGTCACTGTTAATTTTGCGTGGTTTTGATGTATTGTTTGCTTCTAACATGTATTCAGCGTCAACATTTATTTAAAAAGTTTTGTTCAGTGATTACCGAAATCTTTTGAATAGGCATCGACTTCATTTCACGATATCAGCTTGTTGTTTTACCGTGTTTTACCAGATTAATTATATTCCTGGGTCAGGCCTTTCCTATATGTTGTGGAATCTGAAGACGAAGTGTAACATGAAATACATGTAGAACTATGATAACGCTTCTACTAAATTAAGATATTTTTGTAAAAATTCTTCACTCGTGAAAGCATGCCGCAAAAGTGCTCGTGTAATTTTGACAGGTTCAACTTTTGACCTGCATCAGGTGCACCTCATTTAAATAAAGGAATACTTAGATATTATGCCTATCGCAACAAAACTTGTTGTGCTTTAAAAAGTTGAAAACTAGCCCCATCTACTATTAAACGGTTATTGACTGTGGTCGACATTAGTGGTGACCTATTGAAGGTGATTCCTAACTCAGAAGACAATTTTTCATGGACATGTGTAATTTTCGTTAGGGAATACATTTGGCTTCGAGTCCAGTTTATGCTATGAAAATATAGGGGAATCATAAAGCTTATACTTCAGAGTATATTGGTTCAATTATGCATAAAGCTTTGACAGAATTGGCTCTCCGCAGTCACAACACCTCATATTCACTTCCAATTTTCCTAATCTTAGTACACTTCCAGAATATACTTTTGAAATGTATCAATTACATCATTGGACAATTTAAATTATATGCAATCGTGACCTTTCAAATTCCACACATCATTTATTTCCATTGACTACAGAGAACTCAGAATAGAAACTTGTCTATTAATTCTATAAAATAATATTTCTCTGATGCTGCCAAACGTTAATTAACTTGAGTGTCAGTGTTTTTGTGGGCGCATTGGAAGTCAGACATTTATAGACAATTCAAAGAATGAATAAAAATTGGTTTTAATTTCAATACATTGTAAACAGGTCGTGACAGTTACCATCGAGTCTATCAATTTTTCACTTCGTCATCACTCACTAAAATCCGGCATCAAATTTGACCATTGTTTCTAAATCTTATTTAATTGTTATTTGTGGGAAACTATCCATTTCTTGCGCTTCATATGTTCCAGGTGAAACACAAGCACGATAAAGCATATAACTTTTGAAGTACAGATTTTTAGAACATTGAAATTTAAGCAGAAAACCGAAGCTTTTACACTACAAAAGTGGCCCGCAATAGCACCTTGCATGAACTTCAGTGCAAACTCATAGGAACCGCCATTGGCGTGCAAGCACCTGAATAACACCGCTGTCACCGCCGCAGGAGCACAGTAGCACTGCAGTAGATCGGCAACTTTTCTAAAATTCCTACCTGGCTCCGCAGTGGTACCCCCATACCCGCCGCGCCCCTGTGACAGCACCACCAGATCCGCATTAGAACCGACACGGGATCGCTGTAGGGTTGCCCGTCCATGTATTCGTCGATTTCATGGCGGTGATGGAGGTGCTACTGCGGTCTTTGTACGGTGCCATTGGGGTCATGGCAGTGTCGTAGCGATCCCACGGCGGATTGGCCGAACCTGCGGTGGCACTTGGGAAGTGATGAACATATTCAAAGTTTCCGCCGTGCCACCGCGAAAGTCCGCGGTTTTGACAGTTTTACGCTGTGCTACGGCGATCATGACGGTACCACTGCGGTTGATGACAAGCACCGAAGTGGCACCGTACCTCCGATGTGACTACCGGCGGTATTACCGGCTTTAGATGCAATAAAGCTAATTAATCAGGCACAAAGACCGTGTGAGCGCATGCTAATTTATTATTTGCTGACAGAAACCTGGGCCCGGTCTCCAATCTCCGTACTCATACTCGAATCATGCTCAAACTCACACTTCATACTCAACTCGAGTTCATACTCATCTTTGGTGTATTCAATGTCATACTCGAAAAATCTGTACTCGAAATTTCGAGCACGTACTCAGTTTTCGAGTATACTCGAACTGAAGTGTATCTCATCTATATTTCGANTTCAGTTCAGGGATAATAGTTTTCATCTTAAATCTTCTTTGTTCTTCACCTTATTAACCCGCCGTATCACTATATGTTATGGCCGCCATTCTACCTCTGCAATTCCTGGCAACAGGCGCATTGTAATCGCTTGTCGGCGAGTCATAACAAGCGTCGAAAGCAGTTGTGGGAAAAGTCGTGTGAGAAGTTTGTGCTGCCCTTATTTCGGTATGTGTGCCTACGTTTTGTAGGGTTTCCAAAAGACGAGGAGGGGAGGGAAGTTAAAAAAAGTTTGCTTCCCTGTCAGGTACATTTCTCATCATAACTTAGTCACCTATAATTCCTCAATCTCCAAATGGAATTCCAGATTTTGTTTGCCGATTTCTAAGTAGACGTCTCGTCCCTTTCACTGCCACTGGTGAACTCTGAGTGCCTGCACAAGTATTGTTTTTAACTCACGTTCCAAATGTCCTCACTTGATACATCTCGGTAAAATGCAAAGCTACAGTATCAAAGTTTGACATCAGCGTAGGCCTACACAGCAATGGGTTTTATGTCAAGACTAAATTAGCAACAGAGATGTGATGTGATAAGCTGTTACATATTTCTTAAGACATTTTCGGGACTGGCTGAGGAACTCAGGAAGTAAAGCTTGATAATTGCCAAATGTTTCAAAGTAATGGCATAAGAATATTTATTGAAACTAAAAAATGAATAACAGTTACAGAACACTCAGAATTCCACGTTATAGACATACTCTTGTAGTTGTAGCGACATCAGACGATAATGTAGGCCTAGTTCTTCGAGTAGTCTATTCCAATAGGGAGCGATGAATCAGCGCGGCTTTGCGTGATTTTTCATTTCACATCATAAAGAGTTCCATAGCAACTCGAGTATCAGTGTCAGATTTAAGTACGTTTGGAGTCTACTCGAAATACGACATTAGATACGCTTTTTTGAGTACGACTCCAGTGAGCACGATTTTGAGTATGAAATCTCGATTATGAGTATGAGTCTGAGTACGGAGATTGGAGACCGGGCCCTGATGTGAAAATATAACCCGCTTTTTTATTCTGTAGTCAGATGTTACGGGAATCCTTAATTAGAGACACATATACGTAATTCGAATCAGTGTTATTGAATAACTTCTGCCCTTACGGTTCTGTGTAAGGGGAACCTGACTGCGGTCCTCTACGAAAAAGTGGACTTTCAGTCTCGCGGCTAATTCATCAAAATAGTCAAGTGCACATTAGTTTTTGCTCACTAGTACCGTCTTTTCATAACTGGAAGCTTAGTTTCAAAATATAATATGTTTTGAGTTTAGAACAGAAAAAAATGACAAGTCTAAGACTACAACGAACAGCAATGTTCTCCTGTCTGTATTTTGCGTGAAAATTATTTAAATTAATCACCGAAAAGTCCCGATATTTTGGAGATTGACCTTTGCAAATTTGCCTACCAAACTTTGTAGGCTACGGTAGCTTCAGAAAAACCTATAAATTTGTAACAGAGATTAAAAGAACACCCCTGTTTAAGAACTCGATGTATTTGTACTTAGTTAACATCATGTTTTGATGATCTTTTGGTGTAAAACGAGAAATTCAAGCGATAAGCTGGCACCAGCAAGCCTGTTGTGAATTGACCTACCGCAAAGTCTTTGAGTGACGGCTTATGTGACCAATCAGAACGCAGTATTCTTGGCATAACTTCGTTTCCAAGCCACCATTTTATCCGACTAACAACACATTGCCGGGTAAAACTTATTCATTGTTTGTCAACATTTCGCAAGGATGCGGAGCTTGTGAAAGGTCAATTGATGAACCAACTGCGTTCGAACCTATGACGTCAATGGTTAATTTCAACACCTCAGTCTCCTTTCAGGTGTCAGGTAAATCACTAAATTTGCTGTTCTGAAGTGGAACTACTCGAACTAAGTTGATACAAAATAGTTTTTTTTTGGGTGGCATTCTCTTTTAATGTTTGCTCCCTATTAATCCTTGTGAACAAGTTACCGTGATATACATCACAAGACAAAGGTAATCAAACCATATTCCCTTCAGCATCAATTACTCTTAAGAACTTTTAGGGCGACAAATGTCTAAGTACAGTATGACTAAGACACCTTATCAAGTTTCCTGTTACTTATTTTTCGTTTTGTTTCATGAAAATAGAATGGTCTGACGAGGAATTCTGCTTCCGCCCAGAATTAACTTTCAAATCTATCCACCAAATATTCCAACACCTTCAACATGAGTTAAGCAATGTTTGTACGAAACAGACAATCATTTATTACAGAACACAGTTTGCTGGCATAATATTGAAGACAGTAACTATAGAATGTTTTAATCTGTAAAAACAGTAATAATATAGTTAGTTATCAATCCTCAAATATAGCATGCATTCCTAATCTTCCACCTTAGAAGTAAGGCAAGAAGAGCAATGACCAACTGTTGTTCTGACAGTGTTGTTGACCACAGTCAATAATCATCATCAGCTAGTTACTGTAAGGTCTGTTTGAACTGGTTGCAAAGAAGCGCGTAGCAAGTTCATCGCTAAAAACACACTTTCCTTTATGTTTCTATTCTCCCCCGCATTACTTTCAACAATTCTCTTGAGGAACTTTTTCTGTGCAATTTTGAGCAGCAGACGTACGGAATTTTTCTTTTAGTTATCTTTTTCGTTTTTAATACGGGAAAATGATATAATGCAAAACTGGTTCTGCCATTCTTGTTTTTGCTATTTGCTGTAAACGGAAACCAGTATGTGTGTAAAGTCAGTGAGTTTGAATAGGATATTTTTCGGTTTGTTTGAGGTTTAAATCATGAGGGAGTTTCTGATCTTTCAGAGAGGACTTTTACCTGATGGGAATTTTGCATGAGAGGGGAATGGGGCCTGTATTCACCCCCAGTTCTGAGGACTAAGAGCCCTGAATAAGCTAGCATAGTCAAGGTCCTTTGGTGAAAATATTAAAGATGCCATATAACTTTAGAAGCTGTTTTAAAGTACATGTGCAATGATTACAGCTTACTAATATAAAATATTTCTGCACGAATTGTTTGGACTAGCACTCAAACTCAATTTCTTATAATTCTGATTTAAGTATCTATCCCTAGTTAAACACCCATCTCAAGTTAAGCACCAACTCTCACTAATTTAAGCATCGAGGCTGTTAACCTAAACGTTTACGGTCATAAGTTTGGGTGTTATTTTGTCCCCACTCTTCCCTGCACAACTCTACATTCCTTACTAAATTTCCAATAAAGTTTCAAAAATTAGTTTTAGCAAGTGCTGTACCACAACATTTGTCGATTTGACCGTACTTCGCTGAATTTTTGTGGAAAATGGTTTCATGGGCATACATATGTAATATACCTCAACGCTGGTGGCACAATAATTCAGAACCGATACTTCAGATTTTATTTGTTCATATTTTGGACGAGGATGATCGCGGGACATCTGGCAGACTAGCTATACCAAATTTTTGTTGATCTAGACCGCACTTCCTAGGACAAAAGAATATCATTTTGTACTTTGAAAAGTTAAATAATCATAACTGAATGATCATTCTTTGATCATGTTGGAAAAATTTTCAAATGCATTCATCTAGACTTTTTTAATAAATTCATAACCACACATGTGTTATAAGTGCCACATTTGACACGCTAGCGTGGCAAAAGCGCCACGTACAGTGTATTACACGCTAGCGGGGCAAAGTGCCACGTACATGTAGTACAACTAGCGTGTCAACCGTGGACTATTGGAACGAAAATTACAGGTCTTTGCCACGTTTTGCCACGTTCTATATGCCACGTTTGACTCGTTTTCTGCCACGTTCTTTACGCCACGTTTTACACATTTTTACACGTTTGACACCCTATAATTTACACGTTTGACACGCTATTTTTACACGTTCGACGCGTCACGTTTTACACGTTTGACATGCCATATTTTACACGTATAACACGCTTTACACGCTGTTCCAATACTCCGCAATCTCAGAGCGTGTCAGACATGTAAAATTCTCAACCGGGCTCTGTATTGATTTCACAATGTGCGTCTTTCAGTTATTTAATGGGACACCTCTTTGGTTTCCTGAAGAAAAGAAAATTACCAAGAATCATACCAAATTTCATGAGTTGTGCATAGTTGAGTGTTGATGTCATTATTGTGGAAATAAAGAGTTGTTATGACCATAGTACTGGGTAAAAACACCTGGAAAACAAAAATGTCCTAGATAGCCCTTAAATTATGATTCCTTAAAAAAAATTTTAAATTCTTTTATGTGTCATGTAATTGATGTCAGTACGATTCATTTTAAATGTATTTTTTGAAAATTGCATTTCCAAAAGTTAAATTATGCGCATGTGTTGAAATCAAGAAACACAAGGTGACTTGTCACAGATCACGAAGGATGTTTAAATGCTGTAAGCCGAAGTACTGTTGCAAGTGCTGTCCCGGTATATTATCAATATCTTCCGCCAGCGCGGCGACGCAGTGCAAGTGTTTCAAGTGATATCATCGATTAAAAGTTTGATAATGCGGTAATGTATTTTCAATGGTCAATGTTTAAGCGATAGGAGCTCTAAAGTTGATTTAAGGTGAGATAAAACGGACAAGTTAAAGAGTGCTGTGCATGATTTGTAAGAAGACTTCAGACCTTACGAGCATGAATATCTGCGCGGTTAAGTCACACTGCAAATATGACATGTTTTAAACTATATCGCATTCACTCTAAAAAGTGCAAAAGAAAGAGCATGGCCATTCAATTAATGTTATTCAGTCAAAGGTTGCCGTGTAAAGACTATACATTGACAGTTCTGCAAAGCAGTGTGTGATTTATCAAAATTGGTTTCGTACATAACAATGCTTCATTCTCACTAGAACATGTAGCGTTTTGTCAAAATCTGGCTAAATTGTCCCTCCCTGCCTTGGAATGTGCATGTTTCACCATGGTTCATGTCGAATTAAGATTTATGCAGAATTAAGACTCCACAATTCCGTGATTTCTCTTTCTTTTTTATTGGCAATTTTTTCCACCAAATCTGAAACTGAATTGGTGCAAGAATCAATTATTAAATTAATGTTTATTAATTACTTTAATGTATTCACTCTTGAATAAAATAATCACAGCCCATTGATCAGTACTGGTGGTTGTTACTTCAATAAACTTTTTATAGATTACATGCAGATGAGCTGTTCTACTAGGGGGAGCTGTGGTAACTTTCAACATGTCCAAACATCGCAGTTATGGTTCCAAGCAATTTTTGTTTCATAATTGATGCCAAGTACATTTAGTAGGTGCTTCCTGCTGTATTTTGGGAATTTAGTGTACTCCTTGACTTTTTCATTAACTAGCACCAGTGCTTGTACCCGATGCTAATTACATTTAAGTATGGAAGACGTTCACCACTCGGTACATTTCAACATTTGACTGCTACATCAATGATCAAGTCAGTTTGACTTGTGTAGATGCCACATCATCCCCATCCATTTCCAAGCTCACGAATACAGTACATGTGGTACCGGCACGCAACTGAGGTAGTGTTATTACGTGGCCCGTCTTTAACACTATCACTGAATTTGACATTTCTACATGTGTAATGCGTCTCACACTGTGTGTGGTGGGATACACACACTGTCCAACCATGTCACCATCAGGGCTGTGACGAGCTTGGTGAATTCTTCAATCCAGATGTTGCATACAAATAATTGCTCCAGATACTTTTATTGATATGTTGGTATTATGTTGTATGTGTTTCAGTTGAGGAGAATACATCTGACCTTCATTCTGGAACGTGTCCGTTACATATGAAATATTGTATGGTGTGTTCATGTTAATGTATTCACAAGTTTGCTATAAACCTCGCGTTGTGCTTGGTTGCATACGGTATAGACAACCTCTATAATGTAGTTCTTCATCAGACTGGTGAATTTCTTCTTCGTTCATAATCCACACTATTTTTGCCGTCAAGCTAGTTTTCAGGCATCGCTCATAGAACGTCACCGTGTTGTTCTGAGTAGAACTTAATTCTTCATGAACAAGTTTCACAAGTTTCGTGAGATAGTAATTTGTTTGAAGGTTTTTATGCTCAGTCATGTATGGACTTGCTGCAATGGCGTACTTTCATAATACACTCTTTGGTGCTGAAGCCCCGTCATACATGTTGTCCGGGCAGTTAAAACTCGTGGGAATACTTTAGATCTACATGTACGATTCCTTTCCGCTGTAACTCCTGCAGAATAAACTAATGTTTTGTTGTCAATCCAAAAA
>NMRA01000625.1:117253-242894 GCA_002633005.1 Phoronis australis | reverse complement strand
TAAAATATTCATAAAGGTTAAAGTAAAGGCATGCTTTATCTCAATTAAATCTAAACTTTGCCCTTTTTCAAACTTTGTTGTGAAACGTTTACATTTTGTACAGTTATCTCTTTCATCAAACATTACTAAACAATGTTACAAAATTCATCACCAGATATTTGAAGCTGCATTAAACCCATGCTTTGTGTCAAAACCGTTTTTATTTAAGTGATGAAATTGGTCTCAAATTACTTACGGTAGTCAAAATAAGTGTGATTTGTGGGCTTGGAAGAATTGGAAATTCATTATTTCTTCAAACTAAGGCATAAAGTTTCAGTTCCTGCAAACTATGTTCAAGGGATATTTCCTGATACACTTACATGACTAAATGGGCAATGTCACTGGATGGCGATATTGTGTGGTGTTCACTATGTGTTTTTTCACTCTATCTGTTGTCTGTTACAGGCCAGTGCTACCACTGTGGTGAGACAGTGACTGGTGCTACAGAAGCGTGCCAGGCCATGGGTAACTTGTACCACTCAACCTGCTTTGTCTGCTGTTCATGTGGTAAGTCGGAAACCTGATACAAATGAATGCAGTTGCCTTACTGGTCAAATGAGGCGTGTTTTTGGACACTGTTTGTGAACTTAAGAAAAGGGAAATATTTTGCTCAAGAGATTAATTGAATCCATCGAGGATTCTGGACACTATCTTTATGAAGACTTAGATTTAAACTAATCGTCGTTGATGCAACTATGTTTTACTTGAATTGTAAACCTAAGGCTGGTCAGCACGCCACCTGTGGCTGCATCAACTCTGAACAGATTTCTGCCCCCGACCGGGTCTCGAACTTGGGATCTCCTGCTAACCGTGCAGACACTCTAGTCCACTGAGCAATCAGGACCACAGGTCGAATACAGAAATCCAATCAGACTTAGTAGTGGGCATCTCTCCCTTGAACTCCTGATTGTGTATAAATATGTAATTCTTAAACAGGTGTGGAAATGTAAGTCTGATCTGCACGCCACCTGTGGCCACCTCGCGTGTTTTACACGAATGCCTACTATTTCAGGTCGAACATTACGAGGGAAAGCATTCTACAATGTACATGGAAAAGTTTATTGTGAAGAAGATTATTTAGTAAGCACCTCCTTGTTAAATCGAAAATCCACCTAAAGTAGGGGTGGGCGGTTAACTGAGCATGGGCGTTAACCCGAACGATTACGGTATTCACAAAGCACTGCAGTAACTGTTGTGTTATGGTGATTTTTGGATATATTTTTGCTGTGTGCTTCTTGTGTTATTTATCAACTCCTTATATAGACTCCTTTAATTTAAAAATGGACATCTTGTTCTAAGATAAATCTTTCTTTTTACTTGAAATGTCAAGTACACGTAGAAGATGACTATTTTTCAATCCGTGTCTCTTTTCTTTTAAAACCATTTTTGAAAGTTCACTTATTTAGTTTTGAGCACCGGAAATTCAAAAATTAATTAAAGTTGTTTCACGTTGTTTTGTTGGCTAAAAATAAAAAAATCAAATTAGGCCCCCTAATCTCATAAAATGTTTCTCTTAATGTTGACCAACCCTAAACTGCGAATTTGAAAATGATGCATATACGCATATCTTACGACTTGTGTTCCTGGCTCATTTGGCAATGACTCAAGATTGGAGTGGACACTGGAATGTGGTAGAAAGTGTTTAAACACCAACATGTTTTGGTTAGGAATTCATCTGATGTGACAGCGGAACTTGAAAGTCTTTTAATCGTCTGTTAAAATGTCTTGTTGAAAGAAGTTTCTTCAAAAAGAAGTTTCATGTACTTTGGTTTGGTTTATGACTAATTAGAATTAATTCTCTATTGTTAGTTTTTAATGAAAATGTATCAGAGAAGGATTTTACTTTTTTTCAGCTCAACCAGTCGTGTGAAACAGCTTCCGTTACTACATGTGAGTGAACAGAGGATGTCTCGCTCTCCTGGCAGTGCAAAGTCAGTGGCACTACATGGCGAGAGATTTGTGGTTAGTATTACTGATGGTTTCATCTCCGTGTGATTGAGCTCAGCACTGAAAGCCGTTGTTTAGAACACCACAGTAACAACTGATTGGACTCTCATGTTTAAACATGTGTTGATAGATACAGTTTCATACAGTTTCATTCATAAGCAACTAAATTTCACAAAAAAATACTTGGGTTATTAACGGTTTGTTATGGTCTCACGGGTAGTGTATTATTCCTAAACATTATGTTAAAAGTTCCACTGAATGTTGAATTGTGAATGATCTGTAGAGCAAAGTTGGTGGCACTATTTGAAGAGAACTAAACAAATGTTGTGTGTTGTGTTTGTAAAATTCTCAGAGTTCACAGTCAAGCTGTTTGTAATCAGCTGCAGATTACAAATACGGTAAAAAAGTCTTGATTTGGGATACAAAATTTGGCTGACAGATAAAATTTTGTTTTGCCAAATTTCTCAACAAAATAACTTTCAGTAAAATTTACTTTGCTTTTAGCGTGGTTTGTATGATGCACATATTATCAAACAACATTTGGTAAAAAATGAGCATTCGCAGCAATGCTGTACACCTCTGAAAAATAGAAATATGGAAATTTTCGCAGTTATTTTTGTTCAAAATGGAGAACTTTTACTGTACAGTAGTAACCTATGCTGTCCTCTCCAGGTTTTATGTGTCTGATACATGCTCAGTTCATTGTGTTAAAAAGAACCATTTGCCATATGCACTGATGATAAATATGCACGGATTATTTTTAAACTATTTTTTACCAAAATTATTATTTCAGCCAGTTGAGAGTAAAGACGCTGGTAGACTCAAAACTCCTGTCAGTCCGTCATTTTCTGCAACCAGTAATTCTCCAATCTGGAGTCACATGACGCAGAAAGAGAGGATTCAAGCTGAGCAAGAGGCTAAAGAGCGGTCTCGAGAAATGAAGCGAACATCTGAAGTAAGCTGCGGGAGTTAAGATAAAGCAAATATTACATTTGTTTAATCCAAGTTTGAACTGACAACAACTGGTTTTGTTGTTCATCACCATTCTGGGCTCAGCTATTCTAAATATAAGGGGATAGTAAAACAATTGTCTTCTCAGCCAGGACCATAAACCCTTTAAGAAGCTGTGTTTATAGTCCTACTGGGATAGCTGTGTGCCTAAGAACAGGGCTCACAAAGAGCTACATTCACTGACCTTGCATGTCATTTTCAAAAAATGTATTGTGTGTGAACAACACTCATGATTATACAAGAGTCCCCAAGAATTCTAAGCCACCGTGTGGACTAGTTACCCCCTCCAAGCCGAAAATCTAAAGCACAATATGTGATCTAACTCAATGACAGTTGTTTTTGTTGTTCTTCACATCTTTTTGTAGTGTTACAGTTTGTAATAAAATAAGTACCTAGCGCACTCTCTTGGAAAGTTGCTTTTCAGACGGATATAGTATAACTGTGATTAATTGTTGCCGGCTCTTAGTAGTAGTATTTTGATGAACCCCAGCAAACCATGCCATTAATTGTCAAATGTTGACTCGTCTGTTTTATGATGCATGTTCACTTTGAAGGCAGTTATTTGCTGTCGTCACTAGGGTAGCTTAATTTATTCATAGAGTCTTCAAGCTATTGTTGATATTGACATATTGAATATCAACATAATATCAACATAATGTTAACATAATATTAACATAATATCAACATAATATTAACATAATATCAACATAATACTAATCTGTTGTTCATTGTAATTGGCATCATTGCTGGATTCGCAATTTTTTAGATAATGTCCCATAGGCAAGACCGTCGTTACTACATGACAGGAAGTCAGATGGCGCTACGGGGCAAGTATGAATTTGATGAAGATGAACTCGCCAAGCTGCGAAAGCAACACACAGAGAGGCAAAATAGCGCTAAATCAAGGTAAGTTTGTTATAGTCGGGTTCATGCTGCTATTTTATCATGATACGGACCATCCCAAGTAGCCAGCACACCCACTCAGGTCGGTCGAAACTCCTTAGCAAACCACAGGTTTGTTTGGCAGATGACATGGAATTTCATGCACATTAAGCTGGTGGTGTTAAGACAACAAGACAATCATTTTCATTACCAGGGCAATAGCCCAAACAGCATGAGTGGGTAATAGCCTGTTCAAATCGGTTATGAAAGTCATTGTCTAGTGTATAATCCTTGAAGACTTAGTTGTTTGTACTATGCCCTGTGTATAATCCCTCAGTTTGTACCATGTCCAGTGTATAGTCCACAAAGACCCTCAGTAAACACCATGCATGTCCCGTTTACAGTCCATGAAAGCCCTGTTTAATGCACCATGTCCAGTTATAGTCCCTGAAAACCCTCTGTTTACACCATGTCCAGTTTGTAGTCCCTGAAAACCCTCAGTTTTTTCCATGCCCAGTTTACAGTTCATGAAGAACCTCAGTGTGCACAATGTTCGCTTTATAGTCCATGAAGACCTTGAGTTTGCATCATGGCCATTTCACGTAATTTGTGGAATTCTTCAACGACATTCTCCTAACTTAAGTTTTGCATCAACTCTCTGACTTTAAAATTTTGTGTTTTACTGATTCACAGACTGTGTAATCATTTACAGCACTGAGTGCTTTTTGTGCTTTCTCTATAAGGATATGGGAAGTACAATTCCCGTAAGTCAGTTCTATACCCTTTTTGGCTAAACCGTTCATATCAGTCTCCATCACATGTAGCGTAAGACTGTTACATATCAAACTGTCACAGTCTATGTTTGCAAGAGATATTGATTATTGAAGGCGTTTCTTTTCAAAAGGTATATCACTTGCTAGGTAAACACTCAAATCAATTAAATAGTGTAACTTTCCATTAACGCTCAATTGCCAAGCTGTTCACATGTCTAGATGAACTATTTACAATCAAATTGGTACATTAATGAAGTCAGTCAATCACCTTGTCTACAACTGTATCTATAGAGTCTTTTTGTGCTCATTCCATGTCAAATTGAGTGTTACATTCGCAAAGTGTATTAATTGGTATTAAATTTTCGTATGTTTCGTACATCATTTTACTTGATATTTTCAGCATTCTTGTAATATGTTCATCATATTATCATAGTGCACGCTTGAGTTTTTTTGCCTTAGACTACGCAGTCACGCTGCTATTTGCTCAGGACCAATTTCTCAACATCTCTCTTTCTCTATCTGCTTACATTTTAGATGTCCTTGTTTTCCAAGTCGTATCCAATTCAATTCTAGCCAAAGTCATCAACTGTGTGTAGAAATTTGAACATTTTGAACTGTCAATGATGTTCTTTCCACTTTATTTAAAAACTTCATAAAAGGAATTCACAAACCAATTTAGTTGAACTTATTCAAAAGTGATGCTCTTTCAACAATTTTATGCAAAACAAACGGAATGTACTATAGGTTGTTTAATTTTAAATTTCATGTTAGCCCCCTTAAAGTGTCACGCAATATTGAATGGTAGCCCAGTTTACACTTCATAAACTATGAAAGCGATATGCCAAAACAAAATACGTATAGGCTGTAATTTTCGAAGTATTCCTGTTTTGATGATATCTTTCAACCAATGAAACTCAGTCACTCTGTTATTCTGAACTGAGGGAAGTGCTTTCTACGAAAAGTAAAATAAAAAATTTTAGAGATATTGTTACACCCAGTGATCAGTTGCAGGTTTTTATTATTATGTTTTTGTTCATTTTTCAACTTTTTGAACATTCAGAGTACGTACTCATTTTGGAAATTGTTTGAACTCTGTCCTTTTTAATCTGGTCCTTTGTCCTTTCTTGCTACCCACAATGCAATGCACCACGTCTGCTCTCCTGTCATGTGTGAATTCCTACTGTGTGCGTTGATGAACCTTGCTTTTTACTTACTTCACATTAAGGTATTCAGATGCAGTGGCCATGTTGGATTATAAACCAGATGGAGAACATATTGAGGTAAGTTACCTGAGATGTCAGGTTAGAAAATTTGAACTGAAAATTGTCCTTATGGAGTCCTGATTTTAAAACGTGGAAGTTTGTTATTTGTCAATTGTAATGTATCAAAGTTCAGCTGCAATGATAATATGCCACTAGTGAACTCAGTGACATGTTCTTGTGCTTGTATAAATTTTCACTAACGGACCATTTATTGTTTATTTCTTATCTTATGAAAGTTGCTCATAATATGTTTAAATTGCTAAAAAGATTTTAGTTACTGATTATTAATTGCTGATTTAACGTTCAAAGTACTGTCATTCATAAAATGCCTTTTTCAACTGGCTCTCAATATCAGGTTTATGGGTAAGATATCTTCAATGCCTGCATGAATTATGTTTTCTACACTGTTCTGGTTTATGGGGACAAGACATATCACAGATATTAGAAACCTGCTTTCCAAAAGTCTTCCAAAACAGAAAAGGAATTAAGCGTGTACCTCGGGAGGTGGAATGCACTATGCTTTGTTATAGGTTAAATCTCACCGATTTAGGACACAATATGGTAGACCACTTCATTGGTGCAAAACTAATTTTATTGGTGCATTGTGGTCGCTTAACTGTTGGGTGGCTATCGGGGCCCATTAAAATTGGAAGAAAAAAGCCAAAAAATTACGTGATTTATTGATCCTCCAAATTGGCTTAGAAAGATTTGAGGTCCTATAAGTCAGTTTACACATACTCCGGTTTTCCAAATTGATCCCTGATTCTCAACAACATTAGAAGTTTTTGAAAAATGGAGAAATGGCTATTTTGGTGGTTATTTTTCCCAAAATTGGTGAGATTTTACCGCTGTGTTTTTTCAAACATTGCAAGTTGGGTTCGTTTTTAAAATTTTTTAAGTTTGATAATTCCTGAATTAAACCAGTGAATAGTGCTTCACTATGTGTATCCATCTCAAGAATCATGGTCTCAAAAATGTCTTGTCCCACTTTTACATGAATTGTTGACAATTTGACACTGGTTGCACAGCACTTCAAAACTGCCTTCATGTGTTTATGCACAACACGTTTTCTTTGAATTTAGTCAACTTAGAGCAAAAATGCCAGACATTCTTCATTACCACTGGCACAAATTTTCACACAAGATATGCTTCAGTATGATTTGGATTGTCTCATTACTTTCTGTATTTAACATTATGGTTATTCCTAGAAAATACAAGGTACACTAACTTGTTCGAGTGATTGTTTTTGATCATTCATAATGCGTTACCATATACATTGTTTAAGTAACTTTTGAATTGAAGCGTAACACACTGTACACTTTAAGCTTTGAAGAACAGGTTATTAGTGAGGCTTAGTATGATATTCCTCTAATTCCTAAATTGAACTAAAATTTGGTTCAGGAACTTATAATGCTTCAAGAAAAATTATGGCCAATTGTTCATTGATCTGAATCATTCAAACTGGTATGCAGTGCTCACCTGTTTAGGAAGTTGGTTTGCTTTAAACCCGAAGGCATCTACAACTTACTAGTATGTCAAAACTTAATACTAAGAGTGGGCTGGCAATCTTTGTTGTTGAAAGTTGAACTCTGAATTAGTTGGGAGGCAGGCTAGTCCTTTTATTCACTTTATGGCTACGATTGCAAGATAAAGTTATTTCATTGTGCTTTTGAGTCAAAAAGGAACAAAAACTGCTTAGTGTCCTTAATTTGTGTTCTCCATAACTTGTTTTGGTAACAGTTTTAATTGATTTTGATGTGAGTACTTTGACTCTTCCGCGTCGAGTTGAAAAACGATTCAACAAAATTCTTTCAGCAAACAGGTCATTTTGAATATTTGTACCAGTTTGTGATACTGATTCCAAATTTCACTTGAGTTATGCTGTAACCTTAAAGTATAATAGCACTCTGCCAACGTGTTCATGAATTTTGGAATTCCTGTTGAGTTTTAATTTTTTGTTTGGAGAGCACAACTGAGGTCAATTGGAAAAGTGCATTACCAATAAGTGTTAAATGTTTTTTATTTCAGGGAGGTGAACAGTCAACACCAGGTGGTCATTTACCACTCGTAGCCAACGACAGGGGAGATAATGTCTTCCTGACAAACAAAGGTAGATTGCTGCTTTGGGTTAGGGTTGTCATGAAAATATTGGCAGTTTGGTGACATTTTTGTATCTGAACTATTAATAACTTTTTGTGTAATGTTTAGGCTTGTGGTGACATGCTACATGTATCATTTGGGTACATTTTATGGCCCATCCATCTCACCATGGCTGTATTTTCTGCGTGTAGTAAAAGTTACGATAAAAAATCTTCAATCTGGGACACAATATGGCAAATTATAGGTGCAATCTCATTTTATCAAGTTTCTAATTACAAAAATAACTTTTCAGGAAAATTTTGAGCACTTGCAACAATGTGGTGAGCCTCTCAAAATTAGAAATATGACAATTTTGCAATTATTTTAGTCCCAAATTGAAGAATCTGCTGTAATCTCTTTGTTTAATCATTTGCATGGTGCTCTACAACATGGGACTGTTTGGTGTTAACGTGTGTCTTTTAGCTGAGATAGGAAAGTCACGTCTTGCCTGAGTGCATGCCATCAGGTAACATCTCGTGTATCTCCGTAGAGCGTCTCTTCCTATGCAGTCATCTCAGGGTGGAGTCCATCGCAGAGCCTGTAATAAATAGTCCATGCCAAGAATTGTACGATGACACTTGGCTTACCTCAGAATCCAACTGCTGCCTTGTGGTTTGGTAATGGGCCCAATTATGTTGCACATTCAGCAGAATTTATGAAAATCGTAATGTGGCAACATTGTACTTAAGTTTTAGGTTGTAAAAGTCACATTTCTGATTTTCAAAATTCAAAAACTTCTAGTAGTTACCACTTCTTACATCATTATTCAACTATGCTATTTAAAAACTCTCAAAACAAAAATTTTAAAATATTTTTGTCCCCCTCAGTGTGTTTGTGATGGGTCCAATTATCTAGAGAATGATAACATCGACAACCTGTGGCCTCCAGAAGCGATGTAATTGCATACAATTGAATGGTATCTTTGATCTTTGTGCCAGATATAGCAGTACGCAAACCATGCAGTTGAGTTGCCCAATCTTCACTATTGAGGGTGTCAAATGAGAATGGAGGATTCTGTTCATGCTCAGAATCAGCCAAGTTATTTGACTTCTTAATAAGTTAAGAAATGTCAGTTAGAAAATGTAGATGTAGAAATGAGATTCAAAGTTACCATTTCCATGCCAGCAATGTATGTGAATAACTTTATTTGGTATTTTAGAATTCAAATCCAGCATAGAGGTAGACGTTTATGTATTCCCTTGTTGTTGAATGTGTAGAATTCTTCATTTTGTTGATTTGAAAATTCATCAGATTGTCACTGTTTTAACAATTTTGTTGTTTCGATCATTATTAATTGATAATAACAGGTGGTTGCGTGGCTGTCTCCCTCTAAATTATGTTAATTTCATTTAAACTCATTTGATGTTTTTATCAATTTTCATGTACTGTAATTTTGTTGTATTGTAGTGAACGGTTCTATAACCCACTTGTTAACAAACTAACTTTTGATTTAGTGGCTTACAGTAGTGAATCATTAGTCAAATTGTATGTGGCTTCTGGGCTTGTAAAGAGGTGTGTTAACTTTTGTTATTGCTAGAGAACGGGCTCAACCATTTTTGGCATGGAGGGGGTAACTAGTCCTCATAGTGGCTTGCAATGTTGTGGAGGGTTGTAAGTTGTGGGTGTCATTCAAACACAATGGGCCTTTTGAAGTTGACATGGGAATTCTGTGACAGTAGTTATTGTGAGCTCTACTTTTAGTCACAAAACTGTCCCAGTTGGCTAATGTGTAACTAATCACAACTCAATAAAGGGTTTGTGGTCCTGACTGAGAAGATAATAGATTGGTTACCCCCTATGGGGTTTGAATAGCCAAGCCCGGAATGGAGCTTGGTCCTAAGCATTGCCAAGTCAGCAATTTCTTTCTATGCACGGAGAAGACCTCTTATGGATATAAGGAACAATATTAGTACACTTTTCATAGCTGCAGGTGGCATAACTCAAGAATTTGTTTCTTAGAATCAGCTTCAAGTAACATTTTTGGTGCTTTTGAATAGAGATAAACTTACAGTTAACTTGAAGGATTTGAAAGTGTTTTGTTTTGTTGAGTTTGTAGTTTTTGTATCTACCTTCTATGTCCATGTTTTGTTTACTAACAGTGACGTTGATTTTAAATTGATATGTTCTACTTCTTGTCTACTTTAGGACAGCTAGTCTCTTCTATATTAATACATTGCTTGTCTTTTGTTTTCACGCGAGTGCTTAAAAGAGTGACCTCTATTGGTCTATTTTTTCTCATTTCTTCATTTAAGGTTTTGTGTAAATGGTTTACCATCGTCTTTTTGTATTTCCAAATAGCTACAAAACTGTAAATTTAAAGTTTAAGATCATAGTACAAGTAAATATTTTGAGTAAGAAGAAATGGTTTAGTAGTTAATTTAGTGTGGACTTTTGCAAGAAGAAATGGTTTAGTAGTTAATTTAGTGTGGACTTTTGCAAGAAGAAATGGTTTAGTAGTTAATTTAGTGTGGACTTTTGCAAGAAGAAATGGTTTAGTAGTTAATTTAGTGTGGACTTTTGCTATTCAATCATTGATTGGAACATGTGAGCATGTCTTTTATAAAATTTGGGGAAAAAAGGAACATTCACAGAAAAACAATCCTATCAATAACATGAACAATTTCTTATTTCTTGTGAAACATGAACATTTGAGGTGCAATTGGGAAATAATTGTCAATAGTTTTCTGTGCTTTTGTTTATGCAACTTTTGTTGTTTTTTATGTGGTTTTTGAAGTTATTCAAAATTTAGCATTTTTCTATATTTACACATAACCTTAACTATAATTTCATATTTCATTTCTTAAAAACTGATTGTTCATAATTATGAGGTTCACATAGTACACTTTGCTTCTGCATTGCACCATTTTACTATTTTCAACAACTATTTCTCTTTACTGTTTGAAAACTATGAAGGGTTATACAATGTTGCAGATGTGCTGATTTTTTTCAGAAACTTCCGATTATTACAGTCACCCCAGAGTGGGGTCAGTCAAGCGGGTCAACACGCCAGTGACCCAGATCAGTCATACCAATAAGGACGTTAACAGTGTATATTATATTAATGATGATGAAGAAATTGCTGTCAAAGGAAAGAGTGGAAAGACCGTTCACTTTTCGGACAACCATGATAGTTTTGTGATAAATGATGATAATAATAATAGTAATATTAATGTAAATGATGAACAAGTTGAAAATACTGGTGTCAATGATCATGAGGAGTTGGGTGATACCACTGCTGGAACAGTGGAAGCAGGCAATATTGACAGTGATAGCAAACAAGCAGACGATATTAACAGTGAAAGCAAAGAAGCAGACGATACAGAGCAGTCTGTCAAGATACTGGGGGAAACGGACAAAAGACGTTTAGAGAGGGTTGAAGAAGCCGAGGAAAGCAATGACAAGAGCAAAGAGTTTAGTGAATCCAATTTTGGAGCAGCTTTCAAGATTGACAGGGAATTGTACCAGCCAAATAAAGAGGAGTGAGTAATATGTACATTATGTTAGCTACGGTAAATCATCTCATCAGTATCAGACAAAAATAATTACCAAAATAGACATTTTTTCATTTTTCAAAGGCTTCTAACATTATTGTAAATGTGCCCAATTTTTAGAATATTGTGTTGTGGTATCTATGTTACACACCTCAAACGTGTAACAGCATTTCTTCATTGCTACATACTATCATGGAAAGATCATAAAGTAAAGTTTCACTTTTCCGCCATTTTTTGTCCTAAGTTAGTGAGACTTTGCTGTAAGCAAAAAAGTATTGGTGTTGAAGGCAAGAAAAAAGTGATAAATCTCTACTTTTAATGAAAAACTTTTTAATTTCACAAAAACCACGTAAATCCTAGTGTTTGATAGCCCCTCAGGCAAAAGTGAAACATTTTAAAAATAAATACCTAACAGCATTTTTGAAAAATATATAAAGCATAGTATCTAAAAGTTTCATGTAATTTAAATCAGCCATTTCTGAGATATGATTGCCAGAAGTTGGCCAAAATTGAAATTTTTCTAGGTCCTACTTGACCTTAAATTTGTCATCATAACTTTCAGTGTGATGAATGTAGATTTCTCGCGGCCTCCTGAACCAGAGCCAGAGCCACCCCCCGAACCTGAACCGGTTGTTTTGAGCCTTGAGGACTACATGACAGGTGGCAGCAGCAGTTTTGACATGGACGCATTAAACAACACGCTGAAGGCACTGGAAAACAAGTTGTTCAACGTGGATCACCTGAAGGGCACTTCTGGATGGGTATTCCCCGAGGAGTTAGAGGCGGACGATGAAGATGCAGAGGGCCTCTTTGGGGATGGTAAGAATTGTGGGTAGGGAAGTGGGTAGTTAGTCTCAAGTAACTTATTATTAACTGAACTATTGCAAGGCCTCTGTTAGCATGTCAATAATTCTGGCATTAGCAAGGTATGTCCCAGCCTAGCAGCAAGTCAAGTCTATTCATAAAAGACATGCCTGAGTTAAGTGAGCGTGTTAATCTTAATGTTAAAATGTAGTGTCCTGTGATTATTTCCACCATATTAGGCTTATTGCATTAAAAACAGAAGGGTATGGAATGGGCTGGGTATGGAATGGGCTGCTAGCAGGAGATCTGAGGGTGAGGGGGGTGTAAGTTGTTAAGGCAGTCATGTCAAGGTTGCTAGGTGATTCAAATTTAGTTACTTTAATGTTTTATTGGAGAAGTTTTGAAGAAAGTAGTTTACTTTTAAAACTTTTAAGATACGCTAATTTCTTAGTGGTAGTTCAGGAATTGTTTGTGTTTAGCAGCACCTGTAGATGCATTCATTTGGTTTGTGGTTTGTTAGCTGATCAAGTAGGTTATTTGACCATTAACTTTCACTTTATTTCTAAATTACCCTTGCATGGTGATGGTTGGACTGAATTACTGGTTATTTTTTAGATGATGATGATGAAATGACAGAGGAAGAAACAAAAGATGCAATGACCATCTTCCGCAAGAGGACTGAATCATTAAAACCAGCATCTGATGCCATGGGGGTGAGATGCCATAATGATTATACAATTATGGCGAATTTGAAAAACGGCCCGATACACTTATACTTGCTCTGATTTTTGTTTTGCCCAATTTCCTGGTGTAATGGTGGAGACAACATCACACTGAGCGTGGAATAATTATTTCTCTCTGTGTTTAGCTGGCGTAGTTACAAACCAACCTTGCCTGACTGTACTGAAACATTGTTTTTATCAATTTTTGTGTTTCCAGTGGGCTTGTCTGTCATTACTGTACAAAAAATTGACTTGTTCTAAAGCGTCAAAATTGACACAGAAAGTAAACCGTTACAACATGTGCTTGCTTTGAATCTGAGTCTTACAGCACACACGCACTTGGTTCACAAACATGAATCTGTTACCTGAGTGTGTAATTAAAATTGTCTGATTGGAATCATTAGAGGATACCTATTTGAATCTTGTGGTGAAGACTGATGCTTCATGCACACTTTGAGTTTAAAAAATTTGCCTGATGTGGCAACTACAATACAATAGCAGTGATGTGATCCAAAGACCAACAGCTTCATCCTGAAATACCCCAGTGCCATTTCAGATTCTTGACTGTTTACCCACAATGCTATGCTTTAGTTAAGCACTCATCCCATAGTTGTGCACTGCTGCCATGCTCATCTCTATTTTACAGTTACTGTAAAACTAGAGTATTGTTTTACTGAAATTCTGATAAACAATTGATGAAGGTGGATCGGTTGGGACTTAAGCTTCCTTTTTGTCGACATTAGCTATGAAATTTTTACCGACCAATTTATTTTTCTGTAATTCTGTGAAAGAGTAGAGTTGAGTTCAAGAGGCGGCTGTTCTTCATTGTACAAGGACCCATATTTTGTGACTGGTAAAATTGATGTAGAGAAATTACTTCCATTTAATTGATTTATCTTAATTTTACTCCCTCTTTCAGTTGTCAGATCTCTACATGTACTCCTTCATCAGTGACCAACAGAGGGAGCTGTACACCAAGAAGTTCCGCAGTTTGGACACAGATGGCAACGGTGTACTTAGTATGAAGGAACTCCACCAAAAATTGTTCATCAATGCCACAAAACGAGACGTTGCACTCTTTATGAAAGTAAATGCATTTGAAACACTGCTAGAAATCGTGCAGGTTGTTGTTTTGTTTTGTTAAACTTTAGCTAGGAGACGTCTGCTGAAGTCAGCCAGTTGGTCAAAGATATGGTTCAAGTTTTCAACAAACAACAGTTCATTTTATTGGAAATTAATTCACTTGATAGTTGTCCAAAAATAAAAAAGCAATTTTTGTAGTTACTGGGTGGTGTAGAGTATAAATTAGTGAATACGTTGTAAAGTTTAGTGGGGACTATTTGTGGTAAATATTTTTCAGTTTGGTGAACAATATGGTGGACAGGTGAAATTTTGTTTTGTCAGATTTCGCAACAAAAAAATAACTTTTCAGGAAAATTTACTTAGAATGATTTGTATGGCATAGCCATTACCAACTTAAGTAACATTTGGTCAAATTTTGAGCATTTACAAGAATGTGATATGCTTCTGAAAAATCAATTTACCAAATATTTTGTTCCAAGAATTTTTACCGTAGTTTTCATGTTTTGTGTCTTTTAAGAACCCCTTATGTGCATTTCAGGTTTTTGACTTGAACAAAGACAAGACCATTGATCTCAATGAGTTTGTTACTGTAGCTGCCCTGAATGACCGCCTGACTGGACATGTGTAAGACTGCTTTCATTTTGTTATTTTAACATCGGCAAATCAAGTCTGAATATAGAGAGATTCTGGGGTTCCCACCTCCACTGGCCAGTCAGTGTACTGCTTTTGAGGAACTCTCATGGGAGGCCCCTTAAGTTTGTTCATTGGCAGACCCCTCCCTGATTACAATATGGACTCCTGGGTGCAAAGACTAAGTTTTAGTAGTGGCTAGAAAACTCATAAATCTCTGTATCTCACCAATTACTAAGTAAGTCTTTGCTGCATGTAATAATAGGTCACAAAACTTTTTTTAGTTTTAAACTTTTTTATGCTAAATAGTTGCATATGTTCACTTATCACTGACATATTATTTTGTTGGTTATTTTTATTAATACGGGTGAGATCTGATGTTCGACTGTTCATCAAGTAGTCCCATCAACATTCTTGTAACTCTGACAAACTTTTGAACATGGCAAACTCAGCCTAACTCAATTCTGCTGATGTTTTGGTGATTGAGTTAGGCAATCAGTCTTCAGGCAAACTCTGCCAAACTGTTTTGTCATGTTTGCCAACCTGTACACTGGCATACTTTTTGTTGCCAGCCTGAGGGTGGACGGCACTTCAAAAGATTGTTGTTGTAAAAGTAGATCTAGGGTCGTGAGTCATTCATGTTTCCTAGATTTGTTCCAAGTTCGCTACTTGCAAAATCCTGTACTCGGTGAAAAACAATACAGTTGGGAAATCAGTTTTACTAAAAGACTAATTTCTTATTCAGGCTTTCTTCTGCTGATGAACCCCTGGAGTTGAATCTGCCCAAACTTGCCTATCACATAACTTCATACAGAGTAAGTGATTATCATAATTATTGATTAGAATTTTGATATTAAATGAACCTTGCACCTCTCGCTTACTAATTATCATTGTGAAGTTTTGACAAATTCTGTTGCCGTGTCAGGAAGACTGTTTGATAGATGGCGAAGCAGTTTACAGATAGGCTTCTGACATTGTTCAAACTCTTTATAAGTGTTTATTATGATGCTATGCTATGGAGCATACTAGAAGTGTCGTGAAAAATTGTAGTCTAATTCTCAAACCAGTTTTGGCTGTTATGGTAAAAATTCTTCAATTTGAGACATAAATGATTGCTAAAATGGCCACATTTATTATTTTCAGAGGCTTACCGGATTGTTGCAAATTCTCAAAATTTTACCAAATGTTCTTTGGTAATAGCTACACCATACAAACCATGTTAAAAGAAAATTTCCTGAAAAGTTATTTTTGTTTATAAATTTGACAAAATGAAATTTCCCCTGTCCGCCATGTTGCGTCTCACTGAAGATTTTTTTACCGTAGTATTAAATTTTGTGGTCTTTGTATAATAGTTCTTGTGATTTTGCTTCTGTAGTGTCATTGTCTCAGATAATATTTACTCCATAACTGATTTAATGCCATCAGACCTCTTATACCAAATTTTGAGAATTTTTGACATATCATTAAGGATACTTTGTCGCACTATTTTAAAACAAGCTTATAATTTGATTGGGTTATAGGAAATGTTTGAATTAGTTGACGAGGACTTCAGTGGTAAAATAAGCCTTAATGAGATGATGGTCATCTTGACCGCTGGAATGGGACTGGACGTGGGAACAGATAAAGATTTTGTGGAGATCTTGCTACAAACTGTGGATAAAGACAGAAATGGTAAGAATGGGCATAATGACCAGTTCAAAAAACATTGCTTAGAATTTTTCTCAAAAATTCTGACCATTGACCTATTAAATTAATTTGCAGTTAGTGCCATACCAAATTATTTTGTTTAGAGGACTGGTCAGAATGACTCGTATGAACCTTCTCATAGGCTGTGTGGCCAAACCTAACTGTCAGTCTAGACACATCTCACTGGTTGTCTGGCAGTACCTGCCTGCCGTCTAGACACCATCTCACTGGTTGTCTGGCAGTACCTGCCTGTCGTCTAGACACCATCTCACTGGTTGTCTGGTAGTACCTGCCTGTCGTCTAGACACCATCTCACTGGTTGTCTGGCAGTACCTGCCTGTCATCACTCATACTAATTATAGGAGTCGAATAATGAACATTCAGTCTACGTTGAATTTTGTTTTTTCCAGGTTACATAGAGTTTGTGGAGTACCTCACATACATACCCTTCTTCCTCCAAATCCATCGCCAGCTCATGAATAGAGAGGTGCTTGTTGAGGACATTGAGCGAGCACGCCTCGCTGTGCGGCAAGCTTTACGGAGCAAGCCTCAGTATGAATCTTTGTACAAAAAGACAAAGGACATTTGGGCCGATGATTAACAAATATTATCTTTGCTCCAAGGATGAAGAAAAGGAAAGTGCTCACTAGCTTTGGCGTTAGCAAGCAAGAACAAGCTCAAAATTGTCTTTTTTACGGATTTCACTTACGCGGCATTATGGGAAAGCGGTTTTCCAAAGCATCACTGCCAGTCGTATATGTACGGTTTATAGAGAACACTTCACTTTAGTAGTATTTAAGGCAGCCAAAAGTTCAATTTATCATATAGTCAACAGTTAGCAACTATGGTAAAAATTGGGTAGCCTCTGAAATTTGGGACATTGAAATTCAAAGCAAAACTGTGTTTTCTTGATTCTGAAGTTTGGGACATGTGCGATTTTGGCGTTCATGATATTTTTCAAAATCTCGGAAATTGCATTTTGTATCAACTCAGCAGTTGGCAAAACTGTCAAAAATAGCCATTGACGCAACATTTTCATGATTTTCATGATTTTCATGATATCTCGTCAGTTTTTGCTATAAAATGATCAATTTCTGTGATTTTGGTTGGTGTTTTGTTGGGTCACGCACTTGGAGTGGCCCGGTATTGGATAACAAAAAAGACTGGTACAGATACTCAGGCAAAGATTAATGAAGGTATGGTGCAGACAATGATTAGCTCAAAAACAACTAAACCAACTTCTGGTTTTGCCATGTACTCGTTATTGTCTTGCCACTGTATGACGTGTGATAAGGTGCAAAATTTCTGAGGATTGTTGACACGAACCAACTTATTTTTACTAAGACCCCTCAGTTGTCACCAGGATAAATGTTCTTGCTAGAGTGTAAACCAGCGTATAACGTTGGCAGAAATGTGCCCTGCCATCATTTTTTGCTCAAAATGTGCAGCGCATTCATAAGTTCATAGGGAATGAGAATAGTTTGTGAGATGTTGCGTGTGATTCTGTTGCATTTGTTGAGGTTTCTTGAGAAACAACAGAAACTGATTCAGAAATAGATAAACTGGGATCTGGGTTGCATATTGTGTTGTTTTGAAGTCCCATTGAGCAGACCAGTTGGTTACATGCTGCTAGTCAATACTATGCAAATAGTTAAAAAGATCTCTGCTAAGGAGAATGGCAGAAATTTTCTTCTTTTCGTATGTTTTCAGTGCGAAGGGCTGCCTACTCATTTTAGCTAGTATAAAGCACTCATGTGCAAAATTATTATTATTTACTTTGTGATTGGGAGACATAAATGTGGAGTCATTAAATAGCTTTGGCGATTGTTTAAAATGGCCAATTGATAAAAAATCTTGCCAAAGAAAACATTGAGACTGCTGGTGATATAATATGTGTCAAATGGTGTACAGTCTGGTGATGAGTTTTACTGTCATGTGTGACGTGACTTTTTAGGCAGTCACCCAAAAATGCGATGACTTTATGTCGACCTCGGTCATTACCAGATTTGGAGACCTGAAAATATTTATACTTATACATGATGGCATCAGTAAAAGTCAATAACTTGAATTTGGCAGTGAAGATATTTAAAGCAACATGCAAGGCATCATTCTTTGAAATGCTTTGTAAATTTGGTTTGTGCTTTTCACGACATGTCGCTATCGACCAGTTGGAATTCTCTGATCACTTTTGTGGGTCGATTCATCCCCTTCAGCTTGATTTATTGCAGATCAATCTCTGGATTTTTGAGATGACCTAGTAAATATATATGCCTACCTCGGTCTCCTTTTCATCTCTGGTAACGAGCTTGCGACGCACGTATCATTTATCTTTATTCGGGACATATGTCGATCATAAAAATAATTGCAGGTGATCTGGTACACATTGTACAAGATGTGCGCTGGCCTCTGGGGTGGGCCTACAAGGATCACCTGGAACCATTTTTATGCTCTATTAATAATGTATAGGTAAAACCCAGCTGAGGAGCTAGAAACCTGACTCAAGGATCTAGCAGTGTGTCCCAGTGAGACTTGAACCCACGACCTTGAGTAAAGGAAGCGGACAACTGTCCCACTAGGTGTCACTGCCTCCTCAAATGACCTACTTTTCACTGCATGGAACTTTAAATATTATGGGTTTGCTATGAAACATATTCCATGAGAAATTTTGTTGTTTTCAAAATTGAAACTGTTTGCTCATGCAAGACTGTTTGCATATTATGTCTGTATGAATTTAACTGCTATTTGAAGTTTAACTTGGGGTAAGTTTAATTTTAATTTATTGATATTAGTCTATAATGTTGCATAAATGCTGATGTTTGTTTAATCGCTAACAGTATATTGGGGTGGTAATGCTGTATTTGCTCAAGTTATTTTTATGGTGTAAGGATGTGATTTGCATAATGCTCTGTCAGTGATATGTTTATACTGTCAGCTAAGGGCTGGAGATAAATGTTAATAGGATGTCATGTTTACATTTTTGGCAGGTTTATTCTGACTCTATTTTTACATTCCAACCATTTGTGGCATGTGTTGTTGTAACCAGGCATTTGTAATGCACATGGATAATTATTAAATACAATTGCTCAATTAAAAAGCTTAATTTCATTACTAGTTTTCATTTCAAGATAGCTGTTATACAACATCGTATACCTTGTAGAACTATTTCTCAAGACGCATAATAGCACTTCTATCCTTTGGTCCTGTGTTTGGATTGTTGTGGTTGCGACTTTGCCTTGACTTGGTGCTCCTGCATGGGACTGAAGTCATCTGAGATATCACATAGAGTCAGCTGCACTTATACAACACTTAAAGTTTAGCACATCTCAGTGATTAAGATAATTAGCACAGTTTCTAGTGATGATAGTTGTGATGGACTCTAATGTGTGGCACCACTGGTCTCCTACACAGGTATCTTCTATGCTGTAGTCCCACCATAGGCACTATATTCCGATGTTAGGTGCCGTATTGTAGTGTTGTTAGCATTGCTTGGATGCTGGAATGCCGTGCAGTTACAGCAGTTACCATGGATAACATTATGTAATAGTAAAAATAGTAAAAATAAAACGAGGAGCGTCAGTACTAAAATACATTAAAATATTCCCCACTTTCCAGTGATGTCAAGGGTATGATTACCGACTCCCGATTAGATGGATATAATAAAATCGCGTATGTCCATCTGTTCGGCAATTTGTATCACACTCTTGACAAAGAGCGCATCGTTCGAAACGTGGGGAATATTTTAATATAATTTAGTACCGACGCTCGTCGTTTTATTTTTACTATTTTAGCATTGCTTAAATCTGTTTCGCTCAGATTTGCGTTGCTTGTGTGTTAAATTTTTGTTTCAGCAGTTTCATTTGTTTCTTCGCTTTCTCTCATTGTCGCCACTAGTCCTGGTTGAGGGGGTGTACAGTTCTCAATATCCATATATATGGCCTCTTTCGGTACCCCATCAAAAGTTTCCGATAGACTTTCTGTTGGAATGAGTCGGGGTGGTATGGGTGGCGGGTTATAATGTTTACTCACATAACGGGTTTCGCTGTTTTCCGAGATCGTGCAATAGTCGTACCGAATACTGGATATTGTTTGTTTGTGGTGTTCGTATTGCGCTGTGGCTGCGGCATCACTACGTTGGTGCGTGCATGATTTTTGCACTAAAATTGCCACCAAACCAAGTGCAACAAGTAAACACGCCCCAACGGAGCTTAGAGCAGTGACATATGCTAAATAATCGCCAGCTTCGGGGACCATAGTATCGTTTGTCGCGTTTTCTAATTGAATTGTCGCTGCTGTTGACGGTGAATACGAATCGCCAGCGTCAGTGTCGTTTGTCGAGTTTTCTACTTGGATTGTCACTGATATTGGCTCAGGATTGAAATTATCAACTGTGGCATCAAATTCCGTGGTCTGTTGGAGGTGGTTCCTGATATTAAAGTTCGCTGTTGTGTTTGAAATACCGTTGGAGTTCTTACCCCAGCAACTGTATTCCCCGTCTTCAAAACTTTCAGCATCAATGTATGTTGTTGCATTAAATGGTGGCACTTCGTGTATTATAATATCTCCTGATGGCGCTTTAACTGTAACTAGAGGTTCGGGGTCCCCTTGAGAGAAACAGGTCAGCAGGATGCCATGATTGTCAACTGAAATATTTAAAGATGGTGCCGATGGCTTCGTACAATATGAGATGTCAGCTGGATGAGTATGTTGAGATGCACATGTGACAGAATACACCTCGATGTGTCCACAGCGATGTAATGGCTTGATCAATTTTTTTCGCATTTCAAATTCACAGCTGCATGTTAAGGGATTGTCCGCTAGAGCGATATCATATCGCTGGTTGGGTCTGGACTCGTCAATCGGAATTTCCATTAGCTGGTTACTTTGCAAGCATATCGTTGTTTCACTGGCAGGTCGGCGAAGACTCAGATCAGATGGATCAAGAAATCGGATGCGGTTACCGGAAAGATCAAGTGTCAGGCTGACTGTCGAGAAATGTGGAAATATCTGCGAAGAGAATTCCGAGATATTGTTATTAGACAAGTTCAGCTCACTTAGCCCGCGAAGACGCCCATATGCGTTCGTTAGCGTACGCAGTCGATTATTTTGTAGTTCCAATCTGCGGAGCATGTGATTTCCATCAAAGACGCCGCTTTCCAGATGCGAAATTTGATTTTCTTTAAGGATGAGCCATAGAAGTCTCTTTAGTCTAAAGAATGTTCCATTTGAAATAGATGTTATGTAGTTATTTCGTAGGTCTAGGAATTCAAGCCTGGGAAATGAAAATCCTCTATCGATATTGTCAATGTGGTTGTGTCCGAGCGTCAGTTCGTATAGATTGTTGAAACGCAACTGTGAATGTCTTGAAGGAAGGGTTTTGATGTTGTTATAGCTCATATACAATTCTCTCAAGGACTTCGGTTGTGAAAATTGTCTAAAGAAGTCGAGACGTCCAATGTTGCAATGATTAAAATCCAATTTGCGCTGACTTCTAGCACCCCATCTAGTATCGGAAGGACATCTTCCACTGCGCAGTGTCTCTTGAGTAGGTTGGTTTTGCGCGCCAACTACAGCATAACAGGAAATGAGAGACGCCCTGAAAGATTGTACGTTGTTACAATGTTAGTCAGGAGTCGGTATTTAACGACATTGATTTGCGTTTGATTACTGAGCTTATTTAATTATAATTGCACTGTACACATGTATGACATACAGTACAGTAAAAACCCATTTAACCCACGTTCAGATGTCAACACATCCTTTCTTTAAAACAAATCTTAGATGTACGTCATCGCATTACAATCTTTTTTTAATTGTAAATGGTTACCATGAATAGTACCCACAATCACTGGCTCCTCTGGACAGTCACGCTGCTTCGGCTGGTGAAACTGTAACTGACCGTGCCCCCCAAAAAGCTAAATTACGTATTAAGTCTGCTTTGAAGCATTAATTTTTTATTGCTACACAAATGTATGACAATATATTAAGTACAAATGTTTAGCCCAGAAAGCGAATCATTTTATCCAGGCTTTTAACTCTGAAACAATGACCTACTTAAGCAAAACATATTATTGAGCAAAGACAAAAGACAAGAACAAAATCATGCGGTATTAATAAACTGTTAGTATATCTCAAACTTAGGATTCACTTCTAATCTGAGAAAGGGACAATACGAGACAGATTTTATAACCATAATTTAATCGACCTAGAGTACTTGAACACGTGCCTGAGTCCCTTGCACCTTTAATTCAAAGAAGATCAATAAAAACTTCAACAGAGAAAATACCGTCTTAAAATACCGTCTTAAAATACCGTCTTAAAATACCGTCTTAAAATAAGTGCCTGTCATATAGTTATACGGCTTTACAAATATAACCAAGTCTCCATTTCAAAACATCTGTGAGCTTTCAACGCTGTAAGCCGCAGCTCAAGAAAACGAACACATTTGTAGTCAATAGGTCGATAAGCAACGGCTGGGAGAAGTGAAAGGTAAACGTGAACGGTGTCATCTAAGCTCTTGTAGTACACGTCCATCGATTACTGACCTGTACCTCAAGCCGATTTTATAACTAACATGTGGTAATTAAGTTTAAATACGAAAGTGAAGTACACTTGTGGCTGAAGGCATAAAATTGCTCGCTATGAAAGTAATATCAAATACACAGACCCACTCACCACAGCAGAAAAAAGTCCTGCGTAAAGCCCATCTTTGTCTTGTTTTCATCATACTAGTTCACATCTGTGATACATGTCCTCTCGTTAAAGACTCTGACAATCATCGAAATGGCAGTGACTATCATTGTTACGATATAAATATATATAAATAATGCCATTCTTGTAACAACAATGATTAACGCCTGAAAAGAATGTGATAACAAAAAACAGAAACATTTACGATGGAAAACCGACCTTTTGGGGCTAATTCGCATGATAATGGCAAACAAATCTGGACTGAGTTTCTTGGGAATACATTGCATAACATTTAAATAATGTTAAGGCCATGTTATGATATGATAACATATATAACAAATAATGTAGATGCTAAAACACGAGACCGTCTCATATTTTTAGCAACACTTGAGCTAAGTCATTCTAAAATATATAGAACCAAGAAGGCATAATGCCTCCCCGGTGTAATTTGAAATAGATAAGCTATATAGCTATGTATTATTAGGAAGACATTACGTCCTGGTATTACATACAAACGGTGAAAAGTGGCTTATTCCAAAATGTACGAATTACAGAAGAAAATTATAGCAAATTAAAAAACTAGGAATCGCGCATGGTACGAGGTTCGTAGCACATTTAAAATTCCACCGTATTTTTTGTTTTATTTTACTTATTGTGATGTTTACAATGAGGGTAACCCCATCAGTTTTCATTGCTTTCCATGGGGATCCTCATTGGAGCACAGAAAAAGGTAAATAGTAGAATTGTGACAGGGAGACCACAACGAAACGATACTTTTTAAGCTAAGATGGCTAGAAAACGGCTAAATACTATCCTGATTTTCCGTAGATAAGCCCACTCGATGAAACGCCCATGTGTGTTTATTTGAAAAATTAGGCCGAACAAACGCCCATGGGCGTTTATTTGGTGTTACAACTTCTAGTGTCAGGTGTCCAGATAGTGAGGCGCTTATTCGGAATTTTTTTCTTAAAAGCTCACTAAGCGTCAACTTTTTGTCACAAATTCAATTTTGTGGATCATTTATCATCTATAAAAACGAACAAGGTGTTGGCGAAATATGCATTTATTAATGTAAATTTAAAAACACAGTTTTAAGTGAAAAATGTCAAAGTCAGTAAAACTATGACTTCCGTTTAAACACCTCCCTTTTCCGAATAAACACCCGGGCGTTTGTTTAGTGTTACTAAAACGCCTGAAAGTTTTCATTTTCCTAATACACGCCCATGGATTTATCTACGGAATATCCCGATACAAAAATAATTCTACACAAAAAATATACGTAAACAATGTACCATCCAATGTAAAGTGTAACTGCATAAACTGGTTGTACTAAATTAATAGAAAAACAAAGTAACGATAATTCGGCCAACTTTCAGCTGCGATATTTTGAAAAAAGCGAGATGACACAGACAAAAGAGCATGTAATAAGATCACAGTTAGTAAAAATCTCTTCTTAGGAGTAGCTGATTGTACTTCGGGAGCAAGTTTTCGGTTATAGGAGTAGCTAACACATTTTGTGTTGCGCACAATACGTTGCAACTCAATATCATGAAGTGTTTTAAATGGTCACGGGTTTTAACTTTTCCTAGAAGGATTAACAAGAATCCATAGCCGTCAATTAACTTTGGAGTGAAGTATAGTAGACAATTTTTTGTTAACGTCTTATTAGTTGTGAACTGTAGTATCAACTGCCTCAAGTGTGGGGAATTTTGCTATATACTGGCTCAAATGAGCAGGGTTGCGAGACAACGCTGTCTTGTTTTGTTGATTAGTAATTATTTTCAAAGAAATGCTTAAAGATGGGAAGTTTCTGTAGATGTAAAGTGGAGTAATCCCGTTAGTAGTTTTGTGAGTTATTTTAAAGCAGACAATGTGTTGTGTTTCTTCATACAAAAACTGTTTAATGTTTTCATAAGGATTTCGTGTGTGCGCATTAAATTTGCTGCGGCTTATGTGACGAAGGGCACATGTTTGTACTATTTCCAATCTATGACGGGTAAAACCCGATATGCAAGTTACCAACGTGAAGATGTGGTAGAACTAACGTACAATAAATTAGTTTTAGAATGTAACTTGGAAGACAAGACACCACATGATTTATATACGTTTTGGCTATGAAGCTTTAAAAAGCCATTGAGTTGCATGGACTAATGATACGAACAAATATTTTGTCTCTTGTTAACCCTCTGTTCAATCACAAATTCAATACATGGGTAGTACAGAATGAGCTAACAGATTACATAACAGCATTCGTGACCGAGTTATGCACAACATCATGGTGCAAGTCACACTGGTCCTACGCTGCAACAAGTTTTCAACAAATAAAGGAAAAAACAAACTGTAGGCCTTTACACGTATTAAATACTACACAGCTTGCAACCATAGGCTAAACCCATATGCAACCCAAACACCTTGCTGAACAACACCAGTTAGAGCTGTGATGGGATGATAGCAATTTTTAGATGAAATTTCACCACTTCTATGCTCAAGGTCACGTAGGACCCCAAAAAATGTTCAATTTTGACCCACTTCGCAACATCATGTTTCAGAAATTGCTGTTCCGACTGATTCACATGAAACTTACAGGTATTATAGACTTTATGCGGTGTTCACCAAAGCACTATTAGAAACTGTTTTTAAAATGTTCCACCTTTGCATGAGGGGCTATCAGAAGTATTGCTGACATGATTTTTTTTGAAAAAAAAGTTTGAAGTTCCACAAAACGAAAACAAACGATAATTAACAAAAAACCAGCAACGTTTATGAGATTTTATCTGGAACATTTATATTATACAAAATACGGTGACGTTATTGATCCTCTATGAACGTACCTTTCTTTTTTACGAAATTCTCATAAAAAGCAAGGTCACTTGACCTAATTTGCGGCACACTGGTATAAAGTCAAACATCAAATGCTACGAAATTTCTATAAATATATGCTTTTACCGACCGAGTCAAATTCTATTATTTGTTTTTAAGATATTTGGTAAATGTACAAACTTTTCAACAAGGTCCTTCATAACCCAAATGACTGGAAACAAATTTGCTAAAGACAAACGTACAGAACCCCACGAACCGTTCGTGACGAAGGCTCAGTCGTTTGAAATAATGAGACAATGAATAAAAGATACCTAGGGAGACCCCTACTTCAAATGCTCAGGAACGTTAATAAATGTTATCGAAGCCGCAAGAATTAATTATTGACAGTAAATTAGTAACGACAAAAGCGACACCCTGAAGGAGGAGAAAAATCAAGAAGATACAGATCAATGTTACCGGTGAGCCAATTCAAATTAATTTTCCACAGTCACACAATTTCAGAATCACATGTTACATTATCGCACAATGACAAATAGGAAGTGACTGGTCATAGATTTAATAATCAGAAATTCTTGTTAGTAATTGATATATTTGCTAACGAATTACAGAGTCTGTGAAACTGTTCTCATGCTTTTTCATAGATTATAAATAAAAACCTTTGGAAATTTGAATGAATTTTCTCAGTACGACGTTGAGGAGCTGATTGGCTTCATAGATTGGGTACCGCCATTCATCAGTTGGCGATCGCAGTGCGCGGCATTGCCCGGAAAGGGCAGTGGCTGTTGAGGGAGAGTTTTCAAAGTGAGGAGTTCAGTTCAAATACGGCCAAACAACTTGTACACCGAGTGACTTTTTCAGGGAATCTCCCTAAAAATGGGTTCTTGAATTCTCTCTCTAAGTGGTGGACAATATCCTTGAGTTCCAGCTGCGGCGGCCTGCCAGGTGCAGAAAACCAGCCGACACTGACAGTAAATTTCTAACTGCCGGACTGTAGCTGCGTTCTGCTTTTGTCAACGGGAGAAAGAGAGCGACATTTGGCGATGATCAGTGATGGACAAAAACTGAGTCATGTACCGGATGGTTTGTTCGCTCTTTCCGCTTTGGAGATAATTAGTGGAATTACAATATGGCCGCGCCCGTTGATTCCTTTTTTAGTATTCTCTGGTGTTATGAAAAATTCTGTGTTTTCGAGACTTTGCGGATTCTTTTTGCAACCAAATATTCAGACCTGTACTTCCGTTTGTCCCAAAAGATTGCATATTTCTAGATTTTTGTTCATTAACAGGACAATGAATGAGAAACCAAAACAAGAAAACGTCGATGCTGTCGGCGTCGGACAAAAGTGTGGAGATGAAGTATCAGCAATCGCACCTGAGACGAGTGATAGCTCGAAGACCAGCGGGAAGTCATTGTCAAAACGTGCAATGAAAAGGGTGTGTGCTGCTGGTTTATGACTATGTTTTATTTTTTTGTAATCCAAAAATAAACCCTAATTTTTCCCGATAAAACCGGCAAGGTGCTAACCATTCTGCAATTGCCTGTGTCGTGTGTTAACGAGTTGCTAACAGAGGGTCATATGATTCACCGGAAGATCGTCTACTACAGTATTGTAGCTCTTTAAAAATATTATAGCTTTTATTTGGTGCTCCTTATCTTTGATGAAAAAGATTGATTTGTGGACAATAAATTGTTCCACAATAGTGACTGAGGTTTTGCCATAACAGTAGACCCTTGGAACTACGTATTTTTAAAACCTTGGCGCCTTGAGTTGGCGGTCCCTGAATTTTCTTGTGTGAAGGAAAGCAATGGTTAGGTGTTCGTAATCACGTGATTGCGAGTTCTTTCAAAATATGATTTTTCTGTGACATAATTTTTTACTCAAAAGTTGCAAATTCCGCTTCTTCATTCTGTTAGCTGCAGAAGTGTATCTGGCATTTCAAATTCTTGTAGCCTGAGAGCTTGGATTTAAGAAATTGAGACATCCAGCTTTTTGGAAGACTGTTGACATTTATATTTTGCCTTGCCAGAGAGTGCGTGGTCGTTAGTGTTTCTAGTCGTGATTTATTCAATATTGCAGGATAGTTAGTATGTGAGCCAATGACAGTTCTTGGTAAAGTTAGTCTTTATTAATAATCCATGTTTTCAGATGCTGCGAAAGGAAAAATTCTTGGCTATGAAACGAGGAGAGGGTTCGGCCCCGAAGAAAAAGTACAAAGTGAATAACAATCCAGGATTCGAGGAAGAATCATTGAAGGAAACTGAATATTACTTTGAAAATGGTGAGTCTGGGCTGTGAACGTCATTGCTCATGTCTTAGAAACAATTCAGTTATTAAATTACTGTATCTAGAGCATGTTTAATTAGAAAACGTGACGTGTTAATTGCCGTCTAGATGATCAAAATTTAATGTTTGATACACTGTGTTTTAACTAGGATGTACTTGTTGGAACACAATCAAAATTCAGCAAAAGCCCTTTATTTAGGACATTCTAAATCATTAAAACTCCTTCTAATATTATGACCCGATATCATGCGATCACCATGGGTGATCAGGGCCTTAAGTCTATTTTGGATTGAAAATCAAAATTATGTTTGTTATTTTCTACTCTACTTTTGTACGAACTCTAACATAAGGGTTATTCTATGCTTATGGCTTGCGTGCATAACTTTTTAATTCTAATTTGTACTAGATGACCCCAGCATTAAGGTTAAAACTTCGAGTTTGAGCTCAAAATTTTGAATTTTTACTTGAAAACTTGAGTTTTTACTTGAGTTTGTAGCATGAACGTAGGGGTCATTTTTGTGCAAACTTGGACTAGAAACTCGTATGCATAGACAGAAATGTACTCTAGCACAGACTAATTACCACTTATCTTGCGTTTGCACAAAGTAAATCAGAAATTGGCAAAAATAATTTCGAGTTCGATTTTAAGTACAAAGAACTGATCCCAGCCCCAGACGCTTACCTCAATGTGCGTGTTTGAAATAGAGCCTTTTCATGGAAAGAAGCCAAATCTGGTTTCTAATTTGGAAGACAAGGAGAGATCAGACATCGGACGGATGTTAATAATCATGAAAAACCTTCAGATGTCATTTCAGACGTCCAATCTGCCCTCTGTTGGGATGGAATGTGAATGGTGTGTAAATGGACTGTTTGTGTCATATTGACAGGTTTAAGGAAGGTCTATCCGTATTTCTTCACCTTCACCACGTATGCAAAGGAGCGATGGTATGGTAGGACACTGTATGATGTGTTCACCTCAGAGTTCAGATATGACACGCCTGAATATGTGGTATGTTGTCATTGGCTAATTTTATTACTTTTGCACATGCTTGAGATCATATTGTGAAATTTGACAGTTATGTTTCTTGTGGGTAGAGCAAGACTGACATTGATTTATTTGTACCTGTCGCAATACCTACCAAGTCTGGTTAAAGGTAGTGAAATTTGACATGATTATGTTTCTAGTGAAGAGGTCATGGCTGGTGTTGGTTTTTTTCCTAAGTGCCAGTTTTATTCTTTTGCATTTGCCTCTATGTCTACCAAGCTCTTTAAAGAATCATCATTGAATTTGGTAGATGTGTTCCTGGCCATGAAAGTTTTACTTTTTTGACTTTTGGATGAATTGGATTACTGCAGTTGCCCCTTGTGGCAATTATACCTTTTGAGTCTGCCTCTGTAAAATTGTAGAACCTCAGATTTGTTTCAGTAGGATGGTATCCACCTATCATCCCACAGCTAGGGTTTATTGTGTTCTCAAAATGCTCTTGTTAGTTGAAGCATTTGAACACCACAAGTTTTGTAATTACCTTATGAAGAAGTGGTTGATAGAGCTCAATATTTGTTTCAGAGGCAAACCATACAATGTGGTAAAATGTTGGTAAATGGGAAGTCTGTTGGACTGGACTATACTCTGAAGAATGGTGACATGATAAATCACACAGCGCATAGGTTTGTATATCAGTCATTCCATGTCACCTGGATTTTTGAAGGCAACAAGGTAGACTGTTGGGCTCACAGATATATTCAGAAATCTAGGCTGGCAGTCTTGCCTATCAAAAATGAAATGTGTTCCACGAAAAAAGGCTACGTGAGAACCAAACCCTCTTTATCCAAATTGAATCAAATACTTGGTATACTTAACAACTACAACTTGACTGAATTTCAAGTGGAAAAATTGGTACCACAGTAAAAGCTCACCAATTTAGGATGCAATATGGATGACAGCTGAAGTTTTTCTCTCATATAAATATGTGGGCACATATTGCTGCTGTGTCTGTCTAGGCATCTTGCATCTGCAGCTGTATCTCCTAAACCCCTTGCAGGATCGTAATGGGATTTGACAGATTTGTTCCTATGAAGCTGACAACAGACGTCCCACTCACAATATATTGCTTATATTTTTCTGACCTCAGGCATGAAAACCCGGTGACTGCTGATAAAATTGAAATCATCGAGTCCACTGATGATTTTGTAGTCGTCAACAAGCCGTCGTCCATCCCTGTTCACCCTTGTGGGAGGTACAGACACAACACTCTTGTGTTTATTTTAGGCAAAGACTACGGCTTTAAGAACCTTCGTAGTAAGTATTTCATCAAAAGTCTTCAGTTTTGTGATGTTTCTACAAAGTAGGCGCATGTGTTTATTGGTTCCCACTAAACTGCATTCATTTGTTACTTAACATTAAAAAGTTTTAGTTATAAATAAGAATTATTAGTCTTCATACACACTATATGTTGGTCATGTCATGTGACCTACAATTAAGTCTGCATAAAGAAGTACCAGGAGGGAATCTCTTTCGAACAGTCTTTTCAGACTCAACAATAGGTCACATGATGTGACCAAGATATGGGGTGTATGAAAACTTATAATTCTTACTTGCATGGTATCAATGCTCTGATTTATAACAGCGCACTTATATAAATTAAAAAGTTTTGTTGCTCTGAACTGTTTACCAAAGGTGAGACACTATATTCCACACGTCCTCAACATTTGTTTAACCTCCCCAATGCATAAGTTTTCATTGATCAGTCTTATCTAATTTTTTCAGCACTCTATCGTCTGGATAGACTGACCTCTGGTGTGTTTATAATGACTTATTCATCAGACAAGTCGCGTACAATGATAAACCAAATCTCCCAACGTCAAGTCACCAAGGAGTATCTGTGTCGTGTGGAAGGCCACTTTCCAGAGTAAGTCCCTGCATACTTTGCAGACAAGTGTAAAGCATTAGTTGGTTAATGAATGCATGATTTTGCGCTCGGCAATGGTTACAAAATATTTCACAAAGTTAAGGCACAATACGATGGATCAGAGAAATTTTCTTTTTCTTTTTTCATAAAGATAAATGCTTCATTGGTTTTTATGTTCTATATGATAGCTGCCGCCAGACAATGTTTTGAGAAACTGTATTCATTAACAACTTCCGTAAGTCTTTGAAAAATGAAAAAAGATAAATTTTGGCAATTATTTTAGTCCAAAATTGGTGCGATTTTACAGTAATCGTAAACATTTTAAGTCTGGTGTGCACATCACCTATTGGCCACATCACGTGACCTCATCACGCTCTAGAGCGTCTGCATGGTTAGTAGAAGGTCATGGGTTAGGAGCAGAAATCTTTTTGGACTTTTTTCGTTCATTAGGTTACGTGGTGTGGCTAATAAGTGGTGTGCAGACCAGACTGAAAATGAGAGTAATATACAACATTCAGTTGTTTGAGTTTCTCCATCAAAAGGCTCATGCTAACTTGAACAGAAAATTCACAAAGTTGACTTATCAAAGACTGTGACAAACACTCACACTGTGGTGAGCGTCATATTTGCATCAAAGACCTCCCTCTAATTCTAGTGGTGTTGTGGAGTGCAATGAGCCGCTTGATGTCGTCTCGCACAAGATCGGTCTTCAGAGAGTCAGCGCCAGCGGAAAGCCAGCCAGCACTTTGTTTGAGAGGCTCAGTTACAATGGTGTAACCAGTGTCGTTAAATGTAAGTTGACAATGGCAGTCGGTGGAGTACAGTGTATGAGACGAAAGTAAACAGACAAAATACTGTTTTCTCGTCATGACGGTGAACTCTGTTAATAGTAAAAATTAATGGTAATAAGCTACAAGATGGCAAAATTCTAATTTACAGAATGACTTAGTAACCTTACTAACTTTGCTGTTCATTCATCTTCATTCACTTTCTCAGAAGATGAATTCGGCTTCTGCCCAGCCATTATGACAGGGAATTCTGGGTCATTTTGTCTGAATACTTTTGGCTTGTTCTGTATGCGTTTGATGGAAAATGTTGAGCGATAATGTTAAAAGTATAGTGTAAGCAGCAAGCATGAGTGTTGGTAAAGTACTCCACTGTAATAAATTCATTCTAGTGGTGTCTGCAAGAAAGTAAAATTATTGGGGGCACAAACTAATTCAACTTTGCTAAACTTTTTCCTCCCCGTTGTCCCAAATTCCAGGCTTTTATCTATCGCCACCAATTTCATTCCCCTGTCGTTGCCAATTTTATTCTCCATTCCTGCCATGGGAGTGCATGCTTTGCTGTTTGGGTGGCAAACCCGGGGAGGCAGCCACCAGGACCATTACGTGCCGTAGGTGTTTTGGGTATTTTGATCTTTAGGTAGTATTTTGCCAAAAAGATGCTCTGTGGTAATTTACATAAGAAACTCCAACTGCTTTGAGATTGGGAAATCGCTTTTACTGTTGTGCATGCAAATAAATTTGCTTATCTTCATTTCTCAGGCATTCCTAAAACTGGGCGTACACACCAAATTCGGGTGCACTTGCAATTCCTGGGCTACCCCATCGTCAACGACACTTTCTACAACAGCACATGCTGGGGACCTGAAAAAGGTAAAGGGGGTCGCTACCACAAGACAGAAGAGCAACTTCTGGAGGATGTTTCCCAGCTCCACGCACCTGAACATTGGGTAGAACCAATTAATGTATGTAAAGGTTCTGAAGAGCCAGGGAGTCAGACTGATCCTACAAGCCCAGGCACAAGGACTGTGAACATGGAGGCTGGGTTTTGCAATTCCACCAAGAAAAGTCAAGATTCAGCTTGCAAGGAGATTGAACTGGGCGCATCATTTGCAGACAGTAGTGTGGACGGTGATAATAAAATGTGTGAAAGCACAGATTTGAAATTATCAGATGGTACGCATGTTGTTGTACGTAGTAACAATAGTAGCAGCAAGGAAAACGACGTATGCTCCAACTTATCCCAAACTGTGTCCAATGACCTGGTGTCAACTGATAACAGTTGTGTCAGTAAGCCTGTAGTACAAGGTGATGTTGAGTGTGGAGCCAGTTCAGGTAGTGAACCCAGTTGTAAGAGACCAAAACTCGACCCCACTTTGGAAGTGGATAAGGTCAGCAGTGAATCAACCTTTGACCCTGATAAGTACATCCTGGATGAGTCTTGCTCCATGTGCAAGATGAGATTTAAAGACCCAAGTCCAGACTCTCTCAAGATGTATTTACATGCTTTGTCATATAAGGTGAGCAATCTGTAAACTATCTCGTGGTTCATAAAAATGTTACTTTATACTTTTTAAACAATGAGCAAAAACACTGCCCTGTGTGTGCATTACTATCAATCTGGCTGAGACATTGATAGTTATTGAAAGTCATTTGAGTGGCTGAGGCATTCCAAAGATTCCCTTGTTAGAAACTTGGCCTGTTTCGTGGCACCTTGCACTTCCATCAATAGATCTGCTCAAGTCCAACTGTCAAGAGGACTGTTAATCACAAAATCCAATCAATTGTCCTATTGTGTGGAGAAGAGCAATTACTGCATTAGCAATGGCTTCATGGTAATGAAACACTGGCTGAAAGAAATCGATATATCGGGGACTAAAACTGATGATTTTTAATCTTTTTTGGCTTTTGAAATTGTGTTTCTGGTAGAAAAAGTTGGTGTGTAAGTTGTGATGCTAGACAAAAGAGCACGCGAATGCTTAGCAATAGAATAGATTGAAATCTGGATTTAGACTTGATTGGGGAACCACTGTTGTCATTAGCTTAAATCAAGTGGGTTTTTTATAAATGTATACTCTTGTTAGGGCATATTGGGACACATTCTGCATAATGCATGGTCTGGAAGTCTGTTCTTGTCAAAATTATCTTTCAGAGGTTTTTGGATATGACGTGTTAGCAGGTAATTGTTGGATATGACATTCCTGCATTTAGAGAACCATTTTTCTCCACTGAATAACGTGCATCAAACTGGTTCTCAAAATGTGGGCCAGAAATATTCAAATATTGCTGTATTAGCATTCACAGTTTTCACACAATTCCATTGTGGGCAGAGTTAAGTTCGTTGAAAGGTTCTGTTGTTTAAGTTAGCAGCTGTAAACGTGGTTTATTGTGAAGTTGGAGATTTTGACGAGACCTCATTACCACTGTGTGTAGCTGTAACCACTCACCCAATTGTGTTACGTACGATGTTTACATACCAAAGACTGTTTACTGCTGACTAACTTTGTGTAAGGTTAACATGCAAAAACCGGAGTTTCATTTAACTCTGGCAATATTCATTGGTGCAGGTACATGTAAGCCGCATTTCCCTTTGTGGCATGAAATGTCTGTACGATTTGATCTGCTTCACGCTATTGTTTCTACATTCATTCAGTGTATTGTCTTTGTTTCCTTCACCAGGGGCCTGGATGGGAATTCAGCACACCTGTACCAGACTGGGCTAAGGAGGACTGGACAGAATAGGGTGTGTTTGTGAGCAGCTAGAGGTCACCACTGTCTGTAGGGGCGTGGGTGGCACGTCACCTCACCAGGTGTCAGACTGTTCTGTATGAGGTCGCCAATGTCAGTAGAGGCCTTGATGGGACTTCATCTCACCCGGTGCCAGACTGTTCCACAAGAGGTCACCACTGCCAGTAGGGGACTGGATGGGACTTCACCACAACCGGTGCCAGACTGTTCCACTAGAGGTCGCCACTCGATAGCCATCTTGAAACATGTTTCTTTGCTTAGGTTCTGCAATTAACAATTTGTACACAGAACAGACTTACATAAACTGTTGCCACCTGTCTGGTTAATAAATATCTTCAAACGTGATTAGTTCTCAGATGTCTTGTGGGGAGGAGTGTTTTGGGTTATTGTTGGACTCTGGTATATACTCTTCAGTTTGGAACATGATATGGCAGACAGGTGAAATTTCATTTTGTCAAATTTTTCAACAAAAATATGTTTTCAGAATAATGTACTTTGCTTTAGCATGGTTTGTATGGTGAAACTATTACCAAACAATATTTGGTAAAAATTTTGAGAATTTGCAACAATGTTGAAAGCATCTGAGAAACAGAAATATGGCAATTATTTTTATCCCAAATTAAAAAAATAGCGTAGATATGCTTGGAAAGACAAGGAACTCATCCCGTTTATCAGGACCTTTTACTATGCCAATAGATTTGGACAAGAGCAGCAAAAATCCTATTCATCAGGAGCACTTATCTAAGGTCCTTTTGTGGAAAGCAGAGCATTAGTCATGACTTCACAGCAAGAACACTCTGGTTAAAATAAATTGATATATCATGGACAAAATCTGGTGATTTTTCGAACTGTTCGGCAACTAATACCTCGAGAAAAGTTAGGCCAGGATCATTCCCCCATAGAAGACAAAAAATGACGTCAGCTGGTCATGGTGTTCAAGGGCAGTACATTCAGAATGACCCGGAAATAGCAGCGTCAACCAACTTGCGATGCTCAGTTGAAATGAACACAATCTTCCAGGCAATTTTACTAGATGGATGTGTGGTAATTATAAGAATTAAATCATCTCTATGTTGGGGGTTGCTGGGACAGAAAAACTCAAACGAACAACGGGGGACTTACACGTTTGTTGTCGGTAGGATCGGTATGCGTGTGTCTTTCCAGACCCCATCTTCCCGTTTGGCTTGATGTCTACCAGCTCCTTGATGATGGATGTTCATGAAATAAGTTCCCATCTGGGAGGCGACAGCACCTGCCCTGTTGCAGATGGATTTGACCTACGTTGCAGTTGTTAGTCAATGAATAAATTGGTTGGTTTGAATTATTAAAAATCTGCGTAAATTTCATTCGATTACTTCATTTCAGTTTTGGGTCATAAACATCACATGACGGCGATATCCCGTTGCTCCCAACTTGTTCGATTGTATAGCCCAACAACAAGTTGGGAAGTTTACCCCCCGTAGCCAATTAACTCCATTCTGGCGTTGATGGTTGGAGGGCCTGCGCTCTTTTGTTTGATAATTGCTCTAATCTCCGATCAGATCGTATCTAGCCTGACTGGGGTGGGCTGATAAAAATGAAAGTTAAGTTAAGCCAGATATTATCGCACGTTCAGCACCCCTCACGTCTGGAAAAGTTACTGAACGACAGGACGCTGTAATGAGAAAAATAGTTACCACAATGCTTCTTCAGTTTTTTACGATACTTATAAGTGAAATGCTGAAGGCCTGGTTGCCTATATTTTTTCCCAGTGGCCGTGTACAATACTTTGGTCACTTTTCTCATGTTGTCACTCAAAAATCTGCTGCAGTTTCTAGAGATTATTAAATAAGATCGAATGGCCAAATTTTACCAGCTTATTACTAAATGTACTGTTACACATAGAGACTAAACGGCTCCAATCTATTCTGGCACATGTTTGGCAACAAAAATGACACCGAGTAACTTAGCAACGAAAGCTGGTCCTTCCCTACAAGGACACCACATCATATAATTAAAGCCCTATTTTGATAGCCCCTCATGCAAAAGTGGAACATTTTAATACAATTCCTAAGAGGGTTTTTGAGAACAACGCAAGGCGCATAGTATCCGAAAGTTTCATATTAATCCGATCATAAGCCATTCATGAGATATGCTGTTCAGAAGTCAGCCAAATTTGACCATTTTATAGGGTCCCATATAACCTTAAATGATTCAAAACTTGGCCTTGTTTGCGTTTACTTGTCTTCGTATTATACTTTGCGGATGGTACTTATAATTATTGTGTACATTGCAAGCAACAAACCGTACGGTGTATTATGAATGAACTTTCCTTTGCAGCGCTATTATGTTGTGAACTAAAGTGTCATGTATGATTTAATTTTAATAAAATATCAACACCTATCACGCGAGTCGGCTGCACGAAGTAGACTGCGAGCTGGCGGCTGAACCGCCGAGGCTTGATACTAGTTTATAAAGCACGCACTGACATTGTTGCCTGTTAAGCTTACTTGATGCAAACGCGCACATCCTGCACACACACGCATACACGCACACTTTCACCCACACAGACGTACAAAATCTTGCACACATGTATCATCTTGTGCGTTATGAAGTTAAGACCCCTATACCGAAGATAAGTTTTTTTAACAAATTGTCTCATCCTACACATGCGAATTAGTTTTATTTACCATTGGCCGAATGTGGGTGTCTTGTGTTTTTAAGCCCAACTTTTTTTAAGTTTTATCCATGCCGTTTGTAACAGTTTATTTTGGCAGATAATGTTTGAAGACTCGATGAAAGTCGTAAAGAATTACATGTACATAATAGATTAGTGACCAACTTGAGATCAAAATGTTTTCAAATTTTATATCACGTTATCGTTGGTGTATTAGCGGTCCAACTATAGGTTCGAATAGAATTCCTATCTCTTCAATCGATTTTCTCATAGCACACTGAAACATTTTAAAATGACACTTAAAATATGCCAGTGCAATTTAATTTTATCATATTTCGTAAACGTTCGTGACGTTTTTATCACATAGAGCACGTGCGAATTTCCCACCTGATCTGTCACTGAAAGCAAAACAAATCAAATGATTTGAATTGTCACTGGCTGGTCTTCTAAAACTTGAGAAACTTTCAGCAACATACTGAACGGTTGCAACTATTTGTTGTTAAAACTGTTGGCAAATTTGAAGTATATTAATTCTAGCATAACGTTCAAATTAAGTTTGAAAAACGAAAATGCCAACCATAAACTTAATTCACGAATGCCACTCACGTGGTTACATAACTTTCGAGACAATAAACTACATCACTAATGACCCCCTGAATAATCTTGAGAGTTAATATCTTCTACCTCTCATGGTATGTTCTCATACTTGAGATTTCACATTTGTGAATATAAGGACGGCTTTTCGTCAGAGTAGCAACCATTAGTTCGGAAACTTCTAAAGATGTTGACGTCTGCTTGCATCTTCCTTTGCCTGGTGGCACTTTCCTATGGGGGTGAGTCTTGATTTTACTTTGCACTATTTCCGCCAGGTCTGATCACAAAGCAACGATTAGACTAGTGCCTAGCAGAGACTGGTTGTCTGATTAGACGGCTCCGATCTATACTAGCTCATGCATGTTCGGCGCAGCACTGAAATAAGTGGGGAACTATAGCCCTTTAACCCCCTATCGGGTGTGCCGGCCACGTCCTTGGGCGTCGCAGCACTGAAGTAAGTGGGGGCAGTACTATAGCCCTCCAGCCCCTATTGTGCGCCGCCCATGTCGTGCTTTGCCATATGACATCAATTAGTAGTAACGATTGGACCCCTTAACACAATTATTCCGTTTTCTTTTTATTCCTTATTTCTCCCGGTAACTGCAACACCTTTTAAAAGCAGTCTTCGCGTCTACTGCCGTGGCGTTATTTCAGCAGAACTGTAAAATTGCTTAGAGTTTTATTCATAATTTCGTAGTAGATGCGCCGCACTGACTTAGTCTGAACATTTGTCTTCGGTGTATGCTGCTTAAGAATAATTCGCTATCTTCATAATAATAATAAAATAACAAACAAACGGTGTTTTAAGTATTGTTTACAGCCTTTTTTGACGTGAAAGTAACTGACGTCACCTGTCAAGTCACTTAACGCACGTGGCTTTCCAACTTACGAAAATCTTGGTCGTTTTTTTACTTACACGAAGACGCCTGCGCGCTGGAAGCCCTGACGCAGTTATGTTGCGGCGGTTTATTTTTAAGGGTACATTTAAGTAGTTGTATTTGATGCGATTGTTGATAGCATTGAGTTGGCATTCAGACTACAGCGGTGAAAAAGATCCCAGCTTCTTTGTATTCAATATCCGACCTGCATGTATTTGAATGGAGCACCTGGGCAGTCACTGAATAACGGCTCCTATATGTTGATAAAAAACTTCGTCGCGCTCGGCGTTTCCCAAAATCCTGTACTTCACTCCAGAATACACCACCCTAGTGGTAATTGGCTTGTTGGAAGTTTTGAATTCGGGAACTTTAAATAGCTCTGCAGAGAGCTAACCCGTTCATTGCTGAAACTAATTCGTGTATTTGATTTGCAGCTTGCGGTGGCAACTTCGAGGGTGAATCGGGCACTGTTCAGTCTCCCAACTATCCCAACAACTACGGCAACAACCTCGATTGTACGTACACAATCACTATACCCGAAGGAAATGTCGCTCTCAAATTCGAAAACTTTAACGTGGAAAGTAGTTCATCTTGTAGATACGACTACTTAGAGGTGAGTCATAGCTACTTAACTCTACAAAGTGTTGTTTTAAAAATTTTATGAACCCGGACACCCACTGTAAAAAATCTAGCTTTTGATTTAAGCCACTTCTCGCTGTGAAGTTCAATTTGTTCTTTACTTAGACATGATTTCTGGGATTGAGAACAACTACAAGTCCATTATTGCTAGAGCCGAGACCCAACATGCTGGATCTTCTCCGTCGGCAGGCCATATTGCGAAACGAAAAAGAAATATACTTTTATTGGGATGCATGTGTACAAAGACACCAGCCGCACATTTTACCACTCAACATTAAAAATATTGTCTTTCAGAGTTTCATACTAACTTTAAAATTAGCGCGTAACAGTAAATAACGACATATCTGTCCAACGTTTCGGTTTATTACTCTAAATCATTGTCAAGGAAACAGTTCACAGACGCAAAACAGGCGACACAGGTAGAGAAGAGAATGTACAGGTACACGTCAAAATGCCTAAAGTTTTATACGTATTGTAAATTCTCCAAACTAATAGAATCTGACAAGAAGACGACATTTTAGGTCATTTGCTAATTTATGATGCTGTACGCAGTTATGATTTATTTTTCCGTCGATGGCTTTTAAAATAAATTAACTTGAACTATTTTGCTCAATGGTGTCAGTTTATGCATAATGTTATGCTCAAGACTCTTAAGGCAGCTTTAAATGCTTGTTGGCGGCCGATGTGTCTTCGGCTATCTGTTTTCTCATAAAAATTTAAATCTCCTTTTTTGCTGTTCACAGATTCTGGAGAACGGTGTGTCCAAGGCAAAATTGTGCGGTACATCTGCCTCCACGTACAAGGCCTCGTCCCGTTCTGTCACGCTGAGGTTCAAAACTGATAGCTCTATTCGGAAAACGGGTTGGCAACTGAATTATCAACGTAAGTACATGTATCAGTGAATGCTGAATGTCTGGTTAACAAGAACAACATGTGACTAAATGACAGGCCCATGTATTCAATGTTTTTTGAGTCAACGCCATATAAGGAATGTAAAATAGAGAGGTTGACGCATATTTAGTTATCGTATGCTGGGAGTTTTATGTTAAGTTGTACTGATTAACTACCAGTTTCTCCTTAGCCAAGCTACCTGGCAGCCGATATATCGGCTCGCGAATGCCTAGTCTTGGTGAACGCACTCCAACACATTGACGTAGGACGTTGTAACATAACAAGTTATGTGAGTTTTGGTAGTTATCTCTCTATTGTTCTCTGCAGGAGCCTCGTGTGGATACCAATGTGTTCCGGCGTCCGATTGCGAGGGACGGTCCGTCAACGAGTACTGCGCTGCCGCCGGAAGCGTGTGTTGCGTACCTAACGTAAGCCCCGGAGGTAAGAATGTCTGGTTGGAGTTAATCAGTAAAGACAACGAGGTTAATTGGTTTTCGGAGGCTAGAGCGACTTTCTTGGTTTGGGGCACATTCTGCAACTGAACAGCTGCTGGAAAAGAGGTGTATTGACAGCCAAGTTATCGAGGCTATAGTGTTATTGAAACGAAATACTAGGGTAATATCTCACAGAAAGGCTGGTTATTGTTTCGTCGATCTTCTATTTACGTACAGGATCTAGCCGGGAATATTGACAGCGCCTCACCTGCAAATTCGGCTACGTCTCTCTAACAGGCTACTCTAGGACCTAATATATTTGCTATTAAACATGTAGTCGTCAGGGGCGGATCCAGGATTTTGAGTTAGGGGGGCCAGGACACAGTATAAGCCAAGATTTTGCCCGTCAGACATTCGCACCCCCGAACTGCCCAATTGGAATATGGGAGAAGTTTAGGGGAGGGGGGCTGTTCCCCTCCCCCCTAAATCCGCCACTGGTCCTCTTCATTGACTCATCATTCTGAAGACCAAAGCATCTCACTAAATGGTGACCATGACATCATCTCTGGGTGTCATCCGTCTAGCTTTAGGAACGCCAATCGCGCGAGATAACTTCGAGCAGTGGAATGTTGCTTTCAACAAGACAATTATGTAAATGCATTATGTTCATAACAAGTGGTTCCGTTACTTTTGTTGAACAGGATGCGGCGTTCGCAGGGAGTCTCGTATTGTTGGCGGTAACCATGCCAGTAGACACGAATGGCCTTGGCAAGCGTCCTTGCAGACGACATCATCCAGTTTCCATTTCTGTGGCGCTACGCTCATCAACGACTTCTGGGCTTTGACTGCGGCACATTGTGTGGACGGGTAAGAGTCGAGCCTAGGCTTGAATCATAAAAATTCACAACAGCACTGCTATGGCAAGGCTACTCATTTACAGGGTTACGGGACCTCCATCTATAGTACTTCACCCCGGCCATATATAACATTAAGCTGGAATACTCTTTTTGGACACTAATTTTTCTTTTAAAGCACTAGAGTTTTCGCGTCCCACTTTTATACCACTTTTGCAAATTTTCTTGCCTCGTATTTTGTTTTTTCTTGTAGGTTAATTATGTTACGAGGAAACTAAACATGAACAATCGAGAAAAAAGAGACGTGTAAAACACGTGGAAACCTTATCTGGCAGTGTGGCCGACACTGTTCTTATACCTGTTTACAAATAACTAAACGGAGGCCCATGTTGTACTGGTTCAATGCGACTTATTCTGAAACAATACAAAGGGTGCGTTCCATGAGCGCAAGACACTCGCGTGGAAAGTTAGAGTCGTAATTACGTGTTTCGCTTGCAATACATGACGATATATCTAGTGAATACCTGTCTGGCTTTTTTCGCAGGAAATGTGCTCGAACGTAGTCCGTTTTGTTCAGTCTGTTTGATGTACCACTCAGCTCCGTGGCTGTAAACAACCTTCCACTTTCTTTAATATTGAGACTACATAACAGAATGATTTTTTTATAGATCAAGTGTTTCATCAATGAAGGTTGTTCTCGGCGAACACCACGTGAAAGCGGACCAGGAAGACTACGCGCCGGTAACAAAGGAGTTGTCAAAGGTAATCATGGTAAGTATCCACGCAACTGTTTTTAATTATGTTGTTATAAATGAGCGCGTTGACATGGTATAACTAAGAATTATTAAATGTTAGTCACATCACGTGACCTATATAGTTTAGTTTGAAAAAATCTCTGTTATGATTACATGCAAAAAGATAGGCCTAGTGCTTGAGATATGGCGCCGACGTGTCGATTGTTTTGAGCCTTGAAATAAGGCATGTTGACACTAATTGTTTTCTATGGTTGCAGTGTAATCAAATGAAATGGAGGTCATATGTTTAATTTTTGGCGATTTCTTACGATCACTATCTTCATCTGGAGAAAGGTTGTTAATTTACTCAATTGTACGCCCAAGTAGACAATTTTTCAGTACCTTCGTTGTCATACGGTATGTTACATCCCATTTCAGCATGAAAACTACGACGGAAATGGAGCAGGTTTCCCCAACGACATCGCCTTGGTGAAGTTCAAGACTCCAGTGGAATTCACTAATCACATCATCCCGGCGTGCTTACCATCCGCGAGCATGGATATTGCTGGAAACGACAACTGTTGGATATCTGGATGGGGTAACACCCAAGGTAACGCTCAGCTCAAAGACTAGTTTAAAACAAAATGCTCGATTTCAAATGTTTTTTATTTCATTTGTATCTGCTGTCACTCTTCTATACACGCACTCCTATTGGGGTACACCTGCCACTCAACATCACTGATCAGTTTCGTTTACACATACTTTTTGCATTTCCAATGCAATAAACCTAGTCTAGCGGAAATAATTACAGGCGCACGGAGATTTACATGCTCAACGAACTCGGACGCGTCTTTATGACGTGCTGTCTGGCTGGGGCCTACCTTGATTTCCTACTATAGGACAGGGGTAAAGCACCTCGCCTAGCCTAGTTTAGTGGTGTAGCAACTTAAGGTCTGTAAACGACATTTTCTTGTCTTGAATGGCCATATCCTTGCCTTGAATGGCCATATCCTTGCCAATATACGTTAACTTATATTAATATTTTTCAGATCCGAACCAGCCCTCTGAAATTTTGAACGAGCTGAAAGTAAACGTACTGACCAACGAGGTGTGTTCTAACAAATGGGGTTCCAGATACATCAACTCCGGCCATGTGTGTTTGAACAACGGACTCTCAGGAGCGTGCAATGTAAGTATATAAGAGATCATTGGTTGGATTGTTTAGTACGGATAAGATCTTTACATGATAATACAAGCATAAATCATAAACACTTAGCAACGGTGACAGCTTCACTTTCTTTGAATATTCACATTGTTTTACAATGGACCAACGCTCACATTGGGGAACTCAAAGTTTACTATAGATGTCTCAAGTGAAGCAAGGGACCTTTTCATAGAAATGCCTGCATTCAGGCAAACCACGTTGGTCCGTTTTCACACAAAACCCCATTGCTGATTTATGACGACTTTTACTGTCATCAAGTCTATTCTGATGTTAACAAGGCCAACATTTATTTATTAACACCACCTAGTGAATATTGAGTCGCCCTAGTTCATATGTGGCATAGATGGCAGACCGATTGGTTTTTGGCTAAAGTTGGGCATGAATCTAAGCTCCCACTATTTTTCTTCTAGGGAGACAGTGGCGGTCCACTTTCCTGCAAAGGCAATGACGGCAAATGGTACGTCAACGGCGCCACCTCGTGGGGACGATCTGGGTGTCAGACGGAAGGCTATCCCAGCGTGTACTCAAGAGTTACCTATTTCTTGGACTGGATTACAGCAACTGTGGCGGAAAACTAACTCATCATTTGATTCCACTAGAGCTGACTCGGAAAGGATGAAATAGATACACCTATGCATATATATATATATATACATATGATGGAGAAACATACTCTGAAGTGTGAATAAATTTATGCGATTAGACACAATTAAAGCAAGTTATTCTTCACATGACCGCATCAATCTTCAGTTTTACCACCCCCACAACATTTTGATGCCTGGCGATCGTATCCGATTTTCCGAATTCAATTCGAGATTTTTCAACTGTCTCATTAACTAAATATTCACCGAGATAAAAACGTGTTGACAGTACAGATTATATTGAAATTCGCCCACAGACAAGTTGCTCAAGTTTTAACGGTAAAAGTCAAGCTAACAAAGTTACGTATATTATTGGAAATTTTAACACACAAAACAACAAGAAATTACTTGAAGATGCTTTAACGCAAAGTTTGAGGCTATTGACATGCATCGTCTTAGAAAATTTGAAAAACTTCCCGGGTTTCCTGTCCGATCAGGATTATGCGTTTTTCGTGCCGGTTACATGAGCTATTTTGAAGGGCGCGGGAGTCTGCTTTCGACTCCGGGATATCTGTTTTACACCGGGATTCCAATTTCGATAGCACCTTGATGTTTGCAATCATTTAATCCAAAACGTCATTCACGGGCGACGCAGCACTGAAAAATTGGAGGCTATAGCCCTCGCTCCCCCCCCCCAGCCCCTAAAATGGTACAGCACCCACAGACCATGGGCGGCGCAGCACTAGTGGGTGGAGCTATAGCCCCCAGCCCCTCTTTATTATGGTGCGGCGCCGCCCATGGTCATGTGCGTCAGCACACTCAGTGTGCACGCGCTAAGTCTGACACGACAGTGTCTGCGCAAGTGACGTCAGTTGCCGAAAGTTGCCGGTGGACAAATTATCATTGGCACCCGGGCGACGTCACATTTTTGGGATCTACTGCCACCTATTGACCTTGTTGAAAGTCGGTAATTAAGTACGTCATGCCTTTTCGTCTGAAGATGTACTCTGACCCGCAGAGCCCACGATCAATAGGTCCGCAACCCCAACCATTCGAGTACTCTGCGTCCCCACATTTTAGGCTGGGCGCGTATATCTGCTGAAATTCTGGTTATACCCGTGCCCTGCCACCCCCCAACTCAAAATCCTCGCCCCTGGAGTGTAAACTGTGACTCGAAATTTTGAGTTCTGAGTACCCGGTACTCCCCGACTAGTGTGTAGCATCTAGGGGTCACCAATTACGAATTGCCGTGGCTACCGGTACACAGTCCAACACGTTTGTGTATGGCAAGCATAGGATAATAGATAATTACCCTAAGTTCTGTCTTCAACATCTCTCGTGGCGCTTTTTATTGCCCATCTTTCCAGAGATCATTATTTTATCTTTATGTTATTTGTACACTCATATTTCTGTACCTTATCAGTCATAATAAATGACCTTATATCGCCTATACACGGTCTCCTTTGTATCTCTGGAAACGACGGAGATTGCGACTCACCTATTATTTTCGGGACATATTTCGAACATAAATATTCTTTCGGCTTTGATTTTGAGAAGCCCTATCGGCGGCAGTCCTAATAGTTTTGTCACAGCCCGGTTTACTGGATTGGATGGAAATTTGGTGGAAGCTCTCGGCGGCATTTGGTCGATTGTTCCGAGTGTGTTCCTGCACTGAAAAGACTGACTCGGTACCATAGTTGAAACCTGCCCAATGTAGCATTACGTGCGCGCACCCAGGGGGGGCCTCCGCAGTCGGGGGGTGAAGTGGGCAAAAAGGTCCACCCCAGAGAAACAAAAAGTCCGAGAAAACGAGACAAAAGCCCACTGAAAAGGTACAGACGCACAGTGAAGGTGGTACCCCCTTTTTTTTTAGTTCTCCCGCTTTTTTGTCAGCATAAGGTCAACATCGCCAGAAATTCGAGCCCCCCGAACTGCCATTTTTTCAAGTTGATAGTTGTGGTCATAACCAGGGGAGGATCCACATGGATTTTGAGTTAGGCGGGGGCCAGGGCACTGAGGAATAACAAGAATTTCGGCAGGTGCGCGCGCCCAGCCTAAAATGTGGGGATGCAGGCGTCTCGAATATTTGGGTTTGCGGAACTTTTGACTAAAAAACGGTAAACGGGGTTTGTTCAGGGCCTACCGGCATTGTTTATGGCCCCCGAGCCCCTCTGGCTGCGCGCATGTACTAGTCAGCAATTCGCACACGAACTACCAAATGGTATCTGGTAGAATTTTAGGGGTGCCATGACCCCCTTGCCCCCCCCCTTAAATCCGCCACTGGTGACGGTAAGTGAGGTGCTCCTCTCTCCCGTCCGTCCCCGGCCAAAGTAATAACAATCGTTCCAAGCCTTGTTACTAGGAGGCGCTTCTTCCAGCGGCGAACATTTATACAATAATTATTAAAATATAAGTCATAATTGTACCCAATATAAACATAAAAAACTAAAAGATTGCTAAAGGGTATTGTGGATAGAAAAAAATACTTTCTTTTAACTAAAAAATTAAAGTTCGTTGGGCTCGTCATGAAATAGGAAGTAAATAATGGCCTCCCATCTGAACTCCGGTCGTCTCAATTTAGGTGTTTTAAGAGAAAATTATCGAAGAGAATTGCTAGAAATTTTAGATAAATATGTCGGTAGCAAGGTAAGCCTTACAGTTGTTGTAACGTGCATTCTTTGAATGCGTGTGTTGTTCAGTGTCCACAGGGGTAAAGGGCCGCTACTGGATTACCCCCACTACCCGCTTTTCGAAGTTTTGGTTTTGCCATGCCTGGCCCTTGCCCGGCATATTTTCTGTCGTATTTCATTACTTTTGCTTTGCCTCATGTGCATTCTGATGTCATTTTCACCTGTGCAAAGAATTAGAAAGCGTTCAAGTGAGCAGCATGTGGCCAGCTGATTGTGTTACTGGGTGAGCAATATTAGCACTGGAAATTTCAGTCACCCTGTGGGGGGCCTGTGTAAACACCTAGGTAACACTAACTACTTAACCACTGTGTGCAATCACACCATCTACAATACACGCATGTTTTATTTGACTCCTGCACACGAAATTCAACATCAGTGTCGCTCCGTGGGCATTAAGCTGATTGTCCATTTAGGTATGTGCTAGTCCACTCCCAACTTCTGAAAATTTTCATTTTTAAGTACGCTCGGGTTAACGCTCACCCTGCGATTTTTAGTTACTTGATTTAAGCTGCATGGGTGGTAGCTCAGATGAGTATGGTAAAATAAGGTGAGAAATGACACCAAATGAAGCTATTCATAGATTGATATATCCTTTCCACTGTTCATTTCTTGCAGGGTTTGGTCTGGGATGATGCGTTGACAGGTCCATTTGGATTGATAGCGGAATATACTTTGCTAAAGGTAGGTTGTGACATCATTGAGCTATACTTTGTTGCCATTGAAACTAACTTTTTGTTTTACTTGAACAATGAGCTGGTTGGATTTTATAAATCTTACAATGTTGAGGGGCTGTGTTAGCAATTTTAAGTATACTGACACTTAAGTGGGGATTAAAGTTTTCTAATTTCATCAGAAAAAGAAATTTCTCAACAAAACCCTCATTAGTCCTCCGTTTATTTAGACTTTAAGGATTGTCTGCTCAGTGTTCATTAAACTATAAAATTGTTGATAACATTTGGCTTTGAAAACAAGCTCGAACTAGAGAGCTCTTTGGTCAAGTTGTGGGGAAATCTGTAACTCCATGGGGAAGTCTACAATCTGCCAAGAGCTTCTAGTTAATGAATATTAATATTTCCTATACAAAGGTGGCTTTAAATGAGCGTAGCATTAAAAAAGAAACATAATGAGATGGGAAACAATTTCTGGGCTTGCAAAAAACTGAGAGTTCGTTATTTCTTGAGACCGTGCTGGGCGCATAAAATAAAATAAAATCCTGCGACGAGTCAATTTTGTAGAGTCTTGTCTCAAGTAATGACAAACTATCAGTTCTTTTGAATCTCTGAAATCACCTCAGATTCTGACATTGAGACCAATTTCATGACGGTAAGTGGTCTAAATGAGAATTTGGGATAGGAGGGGTTATAAGTACTTTTATAAGGGATCACTCGCTGTTATACAGACAAGTGTAAAAACCTAATTTATACTGTTTTTGTTTGCCCAAAGTGTAAAGTAACTGAATAGAAAGATTTTGGCATGAAGTTTTTGTCAATTTGTCACAATAACTGCAATTTTGGGGTTTGACCTACGGCACTGGAGATCTTTTTCAAATTCATTGTGGGACTGCTGTGCACCTTCTTATCGTGCTGAAGTTCAATTATGAATCGACGTTACATGTCCACAAGATAATTGCCGGCGAGAGGGTGACCACCCCACAATGCACTTGAAAAGTGACAGCAACGCCCGCCGTTGGTGAAATCCCCTGAATTAGACAACGAAATTATGTTTTTAGGAACATGAAGTCGAGAAGATGTTTCCGCTAGTCGAAGCTGGTATCCCACGCAGTAATGTGCAAAATATTGTGTTTATTACTAGACCCAAGCTATCTTTGATGAATGTGGTCGCTGATGCTGTGCGCAAGTATGTTACCCTTTCATACTGTTTAAAAGTACATAAAACCTTCAGCTCCTGTCAAATACCTTTTGACTTACTACTATGAAATGTTTTCATTTTCTCCTTCCCGAGATAAGAAATGATATCTGGACATAAAAATCTGATGACAATTTGTTATCGCATAAAGCCCTACTGAGCATACACAGTGCCCCCACTGTGCCAAGTCAACTTGTTGAATCTTGTCTCAAATAACGATGAACTGTCAGTTGGTCCCAAGCCTAGACCTCACTTTTACTCTGAGTAAGGAACACGTTGAGACAAATTTTGTAACAGTGAGTGGTCTAAAATCAAAAGTCTGCATTGTGAGAAGGTCAATTTACAGCTTATATAAGTGTGGTTCATTCCATAAATTGTATCATGTTCTCTTTGTTAAGGATGGTATATACATTCAATTTGAGATTTTGACTGCATTTGAAGTTTTTTTATTGTCTTAGCGTTCAATTCTTTATTTACGTTTTTCTAAAAAAATTAAATTGATTAAACAGTTGCAAAGTTCACACTTGAATGATAGCAGACTCTAAAAAACCCAGGTTAGCCCACAAGCTTCAAAACCACAAATTTACCATTCATTACCACTTACTACATAAACAATAGGCCAGGTAGCCATATTGGTTTTTGTTGGGTGATACTCTGAAAAGTTAATAACAAATCTTCTCAGAGTGTTGCTATACACAAACGCGTAAGTTATGTAGTTTACAACTTACTGTCGGGTATATTTTACTATGTACATTAAAACTGGATCATTACATGCACAGATTTTCAGTGAAATTTGACCAAAGGTAACCTGCAAAATGTCAAACAACTCAGAAATGTGTGATTTGATTCATATGAAATTTTCAGGTCCTATACTTTATGCCCTGTTATGAATCACCTTAGGATTTGTATTAAAATTTTCCGCTTTGGTATGAGGAGGTATAAAAAATAGGACTTTTATGATTTTTGTCAAAAAATTCAAAAGTTGCGTAAAATCATGACTTAAAAACCTGCAACATCGTTTTCAAGAATTCAGTCTTGAACAATGAAATTTGGTCACATGTTATTGAAACCATTGTTTTATTATTAATGTACCTTTCTTTTTCACAGAACCTAATGACTGACAGATTAGCATAAAATCCAGAGTCAAATTCTACCATTTTTTCTTCTTTCAGTTGCCAATATGACCCATCGTAGTATTAAAACACTTGATACTCAGCAATTATAGTTCAGAACTATAATGTGAAAATGTTTGAATGTTCCAGAGAGGAATCAGCTGGAGGGTTCCGTAAGGAATTCCACTTAATTTTTGTCCCTCGGAAAAGTTTGCTGTGTGAGAAGAAACTCAAGGTAACCTGCTGTTTAATGTTCATTTCAGTGACTGACCACTGGACTTATTAATGACTAGACTTATTAATGAGCCTGTCAAGTACATTTAGAGCATGATTATGTCAAATTTAAAAAGCAAAATAGTTATTTTTTCAAGTTCTGAAGGTTTGGACTGATGAAAAACCGTCATCTGTGGAATCTGAGGACAAGACATTGCAATACTGTTTCATTGTTCTAGCCTCGCTTGAATCGAAATAAGGAAATATGTAATGTGTTGCTTACATCTAGGGACAAAATTTATATTATTATTTGCATATTATTCATACACAAAATTTGACTACATAATAAGTATATTTATTTAATATATTTTTTCATTTTATGCTATTGTATACCTATCAACAACCTTTACACCCCCTTATCTAAAGCTGTCACTTTCATTCCAGGAATTAGGCGTCTATGGCACATTTATGAATGTTGACGAGTATGCTCTAGAGTTCATTCCCTTTGACAATGATCTACTATCAATGGAAATGGAGAACTCATTCAGGGTCAGTAACGTGACTAAATGTCTGTAACAAGGATGGCATGCTTTCAGTAGACGCTAGGACCTACGCTAGGACCTAGCTAAAACCTAGTCAAAGTCACGTGTTCTCATTTAAAATGCAGGGCAATATCTCCCGTAATTTCGCGAAGTCTTGCTTTTTAGCGAGGTCCTAGCGTTACTAAACGGGAGGCTGGTTTGGCAATTAAACACAAATGTTGTTGCTTTGGTATGTTTATAATGGGTCACCGTGCATTTCAAACAGTCAAGTACATCCAAATCTATATGACAAGGTGTCCCACGGACAGGGCACTTTTGTACTAATTTGATAAAGATTGGAAATTTGTATAACACATTTTGATTAACTATTGAACTTTAATAAGTAGAATAATTACATATGCCCAACTGAAGTGTTCAAATACAGATGATGACCTGCAAACCTGTCAACTGATTGGCCGATAAGAAGTCTAAAACGTAAACGGTTTTCCATGGCGCAGTGATAAAAGCACTGGGGTAAACCTTCGCGTGTTTCATGGTTTAAACCCGATAGATATGTCAACATTTATTTTAAAATTTTACCCACAAAATAAAGGATATATTGGGTCCTCAAGCATTTTGTTTGGAGTAAGTTGTTACAGTAGTCTTGCAGAATTTTATTCACTTTTTGTTTGGTTTATATATTAAGTTTCATTATCAATATGTATTTTTGTAATTACCCTGGAGCAGAATAAACAAAGTTAACATTGTAGAACTTCTGTAGCTGTTGGCAATGAATTAGTTAACTTAGAACTTTTTCAAATGCATAATATATGGGCAGCTTAAAGATGGACCAATTAGTCTTTATCTTTGAAAACGTTGCTATTTACCCATCTTTGACCAAATGGTTTTGATTTAGATCACTTACTGCAACTGAAGATAGTTATCGGGGTGTATCTGATTTTGTGATCCTAGCTGATGGCATGTTCGTGTAATATTATACGCAAGTATTTAATGACTGAAGCTTCGGATATTTCTGAGCTCACTTGTGTTGTTTAAAATTGTAAAGTTAAGTGGTTGATTTTGGAACAAACAAAAATTGCTGGGGTCCGTTTCTTGAAAAGTAACTTTTAAGCCTTTTAATGACACAACAAAGAGATTTGGTCTTACGTTCCGCACAACAGTACTGTTTCTAAAACTAATAATTCTTAATTAAATCTCCCTCGAGCAGAAGTGCAAGGTCACTGAAGATGTACACATGACTGCTAGTTACTGAGATAATTTTTATAACTTATTTCTAGGCGGTGGTGAACTCATGTTTTCTTGGATAAACTGTTATTCGGCAATTCTGGAGTGGGAGCATAAAATGAAATTTCTGTCTTTTAAGACAGAAAAGACTTAAAAAGTCTTAAAAGTTTTAAGAGGCCACGATCATGAAATGGACCCCTGCTGTTTGTTTTAACCACATTATCACACAAGTTTGATTTACCACACAATATAACCTTCATTGATTTGGAAGTTAAAAACCGCATGGCCCTTTCGACTAGGGCATTGTTCTGTTTTAACTTCACATCGATAAAGGGTGCGGCAGCTGAATGTTTGTCTCTTCAGGAGTGTTATGTGGAGAATGACTTCACATCTATGCATCAAGTGGCAAAGTCTCTGATGACTCTTCAAGCACTCTATGGTATCATTCCTTCAATTCATGGCAAAGGTGACTGTGCCAAGGTAATAGCTAGTTTATTTAGCATGGACATTCACATAACAAAACATGCTACTGTGTGAGAGTGTCCAGTTTGTTGTCCATCTTTTTTAAAATGAAATTATTGTTTATTTTGTACTTTTATACTTTTCTTGTGGGAAGAAAATCAGTTTTATTAATTCAGCATGCTTAAGTATAGCATAGTGTAGTTCATAAATATTTTTTTGAATGTGCTACGCCAGAATGGCTGGGAGACAGCTGTGGGTAGATCAACCTGGTGAGGTGGTTGGTCAGCTCTCGCCACCCTCCAGATGTATGGGCATTACCTTTTCACACTGCCTATTGTGATAGCCAGACATAAAATGTACTGGTATGATGCAGTGGTATGTTACAGGTGTCTTGTTTGGAAGTTCTGTGGTCTGTAAAAAGACCTACTGTACCTTGACACTGTTGAAGCAATGATGTTATGTTTCTTATTTGCAGCACGTGACGGACATGCTGCTGCGTATGCGGCGCGAGCTGGCTGGGAGTACGTGTGACCCCCAGATCACGCCACAGATAGACTCTCTTCTCATTCTTGATCGCTCCGTAGATCTGCTAACTCCACTGCTGTCACAGCTTACATACGAAGGTTTGATAGACGAACTCTTCGGAATACAAAACAGTAAGTTGACATGTAACTGATTTTAATGGAAAATTAAAGTAAGGTTTTTCTTGAAAATTGTGAGATTTTTTCACATTGACGATCCATGCAAGCTGGCCATGTGTGGTACTTTTCATTATTCCATTTTATTTAGTGTCAGTTGTAATTTTGTTTTCCATGAGTTTGGGTTTTGAGGTACTTAATTTCATGTTCATACAAACACAGCTAATCATCTGCATTGAATCCTGTCTGTAATTCTATCTGTTAATTTGCTTGGAAAAAAAAAACTATGCGTGTGCCTGTGTAGTGGAGATTCCACAAAGATTTGCTCTTTCGTCTCATACATATTCGTGAATATAATGAGGTTATGAAAGTGACTAATATTTGTTTCACATTTACTTGTTTCCTGTTATAGATGGCGTCAAACTTCCAGCAGAGAAATTTGTGTCCAGTAACAATCAAGGCGGGCCAGCTGAAGTTCCGACGGAGCCCAAAAAGTTTATTTTAAATTCAAGCGAGGAATTGTACGCAGAGTTAAGGGACAAAAATTTCAACGCCGTTGGCCCAGTTTTGAGTAAACGGGCCAAGTTCATTACTGCCCAGTTTGATGTAAGTGAAAAGTTTAGTTCTGCAAACATTTAAATCTATTGCTCAGGGGAATGCCACGAAGTTTTGTTTGCACTGTGTTATGAATTAACAGTGAGTTGACAAATGTCTGAAATGACCCCCTACTGTTAATCGACTGCTGTGTGGAGAACATGCACAAAAGTGTGTGCAAAGTGTGTCTTTAGAGATAAATAGCCTGCTTTCAACTTGTATGATAAGTTGATAAGTCGACAATTAATTACAGTAACTGTCTATGAGCATACTTAGGACTATGCTCTTGCATTCGTAATGGCATGTTTTTTCTCAAAATGCTTTACGACAAGTGTTTCAATATAGGCGCATACTGTTAAACCTTAATATGTGGATGTCATAAATTGGGTGTTGCACATTTATGTTAATCCATTTTGTAGGAGCGTCACAGTGCGAAGACGGTGGGTGAAATCAAACAGTTTGTCTCCAAACTTCCTCATATGCAGGCAGCCAAGGCCTCCCTAGCCACACGTAGGTGCCATCATGTGTTTCAAAAGCAATCAAATATCTTTACTGGAGAGAGCTGTGTCTTTAGGAGAATTGATAGTATCACAGTGCCCATGACCACTGGGTGGGGCTCAGGTATTCAGAATGCACAGGGGTAATAAAATGAGTGTCTTCTCAGCCAGGACCATAAATCCTTTGATAAGCTGTGTTTAGTTACACAGTCCAACTGGAACAGTTGTATGACTAAGAGCAGGATGCACAAAGAACTACTTTCACTGACCTTGCATTGTCTCAAAACGTCCATTGTGTGTGAATGACACGCATGATTTACAACCAGCAACAAAACTCTAAGCCACTAACGGACTAGTTACCCCCCCCCCACCCAAAGTGTATATTTTCTGTGGTTTTCATCTATATGTGATAGCGTCGTGTTTGATTGCAGACACATCAATAGCTGAACTCATAAAGGAAGTGACAGATTCTGAAGATTTCATGGAATGTCTTAGATGCCAGCAAGGTATGACTGACATGCTATCGTAGTGTTGTTATCTATTTCAAAGGCATGTGTTGTACAACTTTATGGGCTCGCCACATGCATTTATACCAAGCACTTTCCATAGTAAAAGTTATGATTCAAACTGTATTGTTAATGTACTTGAATATTTAAGATATCTTCTGAATGCCGATGCTATGATTCAAACTATATTGTTTTTACCTAAACATCATTCAAGAATGAATGGACTCACCGGAGACAGTCCAAGAGTTATTATCTCTGCGGCGAAGGATGTTAAAGTTGTGTCTCCAATGAATTGCCAGCAGTCACTGGTACGGTGCGCGGCTTTAGACGCTCTGCGGCTGGGTTTAAGATCTTTTATAGGCCCAACTATCCCCAATTCCCGTACCAGGATGAATTTCAAAAATATCTTGACTTGTTTGCGTCAGATGTGATGTGGGACGTCTATGTTGAAAGTGCGCCATATTTAATATCGGGGATGACGAAGTAGCTGATTGTATAGGGTTCTCTGTTGAGTCATGATTGTGAATAGTTTCACCTCTTCTTTGCGCTTCAATCACTGACTTAGAAAGGTTGCAGAGTTGCTTGAATGTTTAAGATATCTTATGAATGCCGATGCTAAAGGTCCAGTGAATAATCATAATCGATAGACAAAAGTTTCAGCCACTGAATACTACGGGTTGGTTGGATTCCTGCAGTAAAAATCAAATTTGGACAAAAGCTTTCTGGAATAGCTTTGAAGTCTTACTGCTGTGCTGCTGCATATGCTCAAAGTTCTTATGTTAATGGTATTTCAATTTGGGGCAAAATAATTGCTAAAGTTGACAAATTTCTATCCGAGGCTTACCACATTGTTGCAAATGCTCAAAATGTTACCAACTGTTATTTGGTAATAGTTATGCTATACAAACCAAGATGAAGGCAAAAGAAATTTCTTGAAAAGTTATTTTTGTTTAGAAATTTAACAAAAGGAAATTTCACCTGTCCACCATATTTTGTACCAAACTGAAGAATTTTTACTGTAACGTATAGTTGTGGTAAAATTTGTCACTCCACTATTCCTAATAATGTGTTGAAGATTGGAGACATTTTGTGTGAATATGCTGTTGAGCTTGTAAAGCTTGTTTTTGTTTCAGAATTCATTAATGCAATAGATACAGATAAAGCCAGTCCTTTCATAGAAGATTGCATAGCAAGGCAGGAACCCTTGATAAAGGTGAAACTTTATTTTGTACAGGCTTTCTTCTCATTTTTCAGCAAACTTTATAATAATGCATTTTTTAACTATAATTTCCTTTCAGACAGAATTCCTGCAGGAAAAAGCAATGTAAAATTGATATTGCACTTGCAGAGTTTTGTCGAATTGAAAAAAAAGAAAAAAATTTATGCTTGGATTACTGGTTGAAATAGTTTTCTCTGGAACTTTGCTACTTTTGTTCAAAATTGTGCTTAAGCTTCAAGTAGTCATGTCTGAAATTATTAATTTTTTTTGCCTGGTCTTGACGTATACACTAAATAAAAACTAAAATCTTCTGAGAATTGCCGAAGTCTGAAAACTGAAAAGTTTCTAAAGACAAATGTCTGACTGTTTGCATGGTCCATCATGTAAAAGGATTGTCGAGTCGATAAAACTTTATTGCATTTTGTGTTCAGAAACTAATCCTTACATTGGTTGTAATTTACTGTTTTGTTTCATGGTCTTGCCAGGTGCTACGGCTGCTCTGTCTACAGTGTGTGTGCAATACTGGCTTTAAACAAAAGGTGTTGGACTATTACAAAAGAGAAATTATTCAGGTGAGCAGCATTACTCAAACAAGTTGAAGGACGAGGTATCACTAATGGTTTATGTTATCACTGGTTGCCTGGATACACCTACAGCTTACATACTTGTACATTAAAATACAACTAGCTTTGTTACATGTACGCGACATTATCTTAAACAAAAATGTCGACTGTAAACTTGAGAGGTTTTAGAGGAGGAAGTGTGGCCGCTTCCTTTACTCAAGGTCGTGGGTTTCAGTCCCACTGAGGCACACTGCTAGAGCCTTGACCGACTCAGGTCTCTAGCTCTTCAGCTCTGTTTTAATTTTAATTATACATTAATAAAGAATAATAATGGTTTATGTGATCAGTGCCATGGGCCCTAATGAGCGACCTGCGCATGTCTATTGCAATGTGTACCAGACCTTCTGCAACTTTTGATGAGTGGTTTTTACTCTGTGGCATCTGAGTGCACAAGTGAATTCGCACAGTGTCTGTATGAAGAAGGCAGGGTTGCTTAGAGTACAGAGTGTGCACAACCTAAGCGACACTACTGTTCTGTGACTGTAATGTTTTCTTTACAGACTTATGGCTTTGAACATATGATTACATTGGTCAACTTAGAGAAGGCAGGGCTACTTAGAGTACAGGGTGTGCATAAAACCTACACAACGTTGCTGAAGACATTAAACCTCATTGTGGAAGATGTGAATGAACAGGTGAGTACCTACAGCAGAGGATCGGACACTGCTGAACGGAAAGTTATGGCAAACTTCGGAACATCATATCTCAGAAATGGCTTATTGGATTTACGTGAAACTGAAGGATACTAATGTATGTGTTATGCAAGATTCTCCAAATTCCTTTTAGGATTAATTTTTACGATGTTTCAATTTTGCGTGTGGGGCTATCAACTAATTTCACTGTGACTGATTTTCTTCAATATTGTTCAATGAAGCCACTGTTACACTACTTTTCTAGGCTTTGTATTTTTACTGTACATTACACAAACTTAGTGTGAAGTGTGATAAGTTGAATTACCAGATCCCTTTCTGTGTGATGGGCATATTTTGCAGAACCCATCAGATGTCGCTTACGTGTTCAGTGGCTATGCCCCCATTAGCGTTCGTCTTGCCCAGCTCCTGGCTAAAAACAACTGGAGAAGTATTTCTGAGATGTTGACCTTTTTACCGGGACCAACGATATCTGAGGTTCAGAAGATTCCTGTGGGTCTACGGAAAAGACGTAAGGAAAATGCTTTCAAGAAAACTTGTTGTACCAGCGAGGACATCCTGAAGATCAGACATCAATAAATGACCTTGCAGATTTTATGTTCTCATTGGGCCCTTTAAAGTTACTGCACATCTTCAACAGTTCTGTTTGTTGTGTTTGGTCTTCTGATGTTAAGGAGTTGTGCAAGCGCCACCTGTTGATATGTATTTATGTACGTCTGTAAGATGTTCCATGTCAACTTCTTCTGTCTACTAGTTTTCTTCAAATTTCAGCACAGGGGCCCCCATGTTTCAATTCATTTTTTAGTTTTTTGGATTTCCTTAATGAAAATGGTATTAAGCAAAGGGATGCAGTAAACCTTGTCAAAAAACAAATTTCGATGTAGGTCACTTATTCTTATGAAATTAGTGTTATCTTGTTGTTCACTCAGATCAGAAATGATGTTTAGGCTAGTGAAGAATTGACACATCATTATTGCTTCAGATCTGGCCTGTTAAGTTGGTTGTCACGGCGGTTGGTTACTTTCAGTTGCCAAGGCTGTATGTGGCCTTCCCGTGGAATTCCAAGCTGTGTGTTAAATTGTAAGAAATCGATGATGTTGGTTTGGAAAAGCAAATATGTGCCAAGATGTGGGTTAACAGTAACTGTAATTGACAGTAATATTCTGGTTGTTATTTTTCAGGAAGTTCTATTACTTCCTCCATGTCTAGTATGGGTGACCAGAAGGTGACGCTAGTAGTCTTCCTTGGTGGTGTCACGTATGCAGAGATTGCTGCATTAAGGTTTCTCTCTCAACAAGAAGACGGTAGGTGGCTTCGGTTAGTTGCTTTGTCCATGTTTGGTCCGCAAGTTCACCTAAGACAAAAAGTCAGATAAATTATTAGTTATAAATTTTAAAAAGTTTCTAAATGTCTACATCTCAATGGCTATGTGGCTGAGTGATTAGTGTGGATTTTTGAGAGATTCCATGAATTAATTTTTGGCCCGCAGTCGCCTCCTTGAGTTGGGCACTTCACCTATGTTGTGTCAGTCCACTGTGTTGAGTAAAGGAATACCGATTCCCTGATGAACTAGTATCCTGTCTAGGTGTGTGTGACAAGCATCCATCCACTCTTATAACGGAAATGGGGATTAATAATTATCCCAATGTGTGGAAACTCACTAAGGTTCCAATGTCTATTGCGTATTTGTGGACTGTGGTGATGGATGAATATGAGGAGTCACTAGATGCCATTTGGATATTTGATTTTTACTTAATCGTTATCATCGATGTACAATTGAAAGCAGTTTGCATCATTATGCTTGTTTTATTGATCAAGTTTATAATACAAGTGATCAGTTACTGCAAAATTCCAATTTGAATATCCTGATGTTCTTTATATCAAGAGAGCTCTCAAAATGATTAGCTTGGCAGAACAAGGATTAGTAGTGTAGGCCCTTTTCAAACTAGTGTATTGTAATTTTTTAGCCTATTGTCAAAGGTAAGGAAAGAATTTTTTTTCAAGATGGTGTTTTATTTCAAGTGTATGAGTCTGTAGGAATGTTTGCTACTTTTTGAGTAGAATGACAATTCCACCTTTTGTCAAAAAGTGCATTTTAACAAAGCGTTATTTAAAACAAACATTGTGCAGCAGTCATCTTGTATTCCAAATCTAACAGACTACATCATTGTTTTATCTTGCATTTCAGGTCCAACAGGCTACATCATTGTATCATCTTGTATTACAGGCCCAACAGACTACATCATTCTATCATTTTGTATTCCAGGTCCAACAGACTACATCATTGTATCATCTTGTATTCCAGGTCCAACAGACTACATCATTGCCACCACGAAGATCATTAATGGATCGTCCTGGCTTAATGGACTCTGTGATAAACTTGAACCTAAGCCGATCAACCCCTTCTGAGAGGGGCGGTACTTTAGAAGGAGATCTTCTGCAGTGAGAATTTTGAAACTTTCATCTTATACACACGTTCACACTTGATGGGAAACTTGGGACAAATAGAGTGCACTGTTGTCTATTTGTATATATTTGGCTAAACAGAATTACTCGGGAAAGGTTAATTTAAGGCGATTTTGGAAAAAAAATCTTGATGGATAACCCACTGCCTCTGTGTGCAATTACAAAAGCTTCCTGTCTAGTGAGTATTTTGAATAAGTGACTTGGCTGCGACATAAACCTAAATGGAATTAGATGATGTCTCAAATGTTTTTGATTTTCCTGACAGTATGCACGCATGGATTTGCTCCTATAGAAACTACCACAGTGGATAGTTTACTTTTCAAGGCAATCTTGTTATTTGTATAAATTGTTTATGTCCTGCATTGTTCTTGCATCTTTGATTTTATTGATGTAAATAAATGCTTCCTATAGTTTTATTTAGTATTCTACAATCCATAACAGTTCTAGTTTGCTTTCAACTTCTCTGAGAATCTAGTGGATCACTTCTTTTGACAACCGTTTGATGATGGTGAAGTCTAGCTCCTGGTTGTACTCATAACAGAGAAGCGTGGGTAATTTTTTTAGTTGAAATGTTGATGGCCTTTCATTGGGAGTACCAGTCTCAGTGAAACTTCGAACATTTTACTTCGAGGAAATGTTAAATACCATAAGAATTACAGGTAATAAAAAGTCTGGTATAACGTGCCCGCATTTTGAGAATCAGTTTTCTCCCCTGAACACCAGACATCAACTGGTCGGATACCTGATTGGTCTGTAAGCTGGAAGTCATCATGGAAAGAACTATCAAATATTCAGGAGGGTTAACCTGACTGAGCCCCAAGAGTGAATCAAGTGCTTAAGAAACTTCGGAGAGGAAGACATTTCTCCTCTTGAAATACTTCCATAATTATGGATGTGGTTCACATCAAAATTATTTGATTTAAAACTGGGACGGTTGTTTCAGCATGCGTACTTATACACGGATCTTCCAATATCCCACTGTAATATGCGTGGAATGTTCTACAGCTTTTCGTATTTCGCTAGCTCACCGGATATATCAAAGAATATTTTTAGTGTTTTTTGCGAAGGGTCAAGTGATTTATAGTGTTCAAGGTGCATTTCGTGCTGTTAAGCAGGTTAAAAATGAAACTCGAGTCGGGCATTTTACTGTCAAAATCGGTCGCATAATATTCCTTACGGTGACAGTATTTTCGTTACCAGTCGAAAGTATCAGCGACTCGAGAAAACGTTTCTTAGTTTATTTTGGTTTGCCAACCCTAAAATTGCTAATTCGGTAACGACGCATGTGTACCTTGCATGTGACGTGAGTTGACTGCGGAAACTGAATATTAAAGGACCGATTTTATGGGAGCAAAAGACCTAATTCGATTTTCTTTTTAGATTGTAGCTAAACGAGTCGAAACGCAGCTTCAAAGCGGCTATAAACCTGGCTTCAACAAAATAACATTTGATTTAGTGCACTTTGCGCTATAAACTAGACTTAAATTGTTCCTTACTCGAATCAGAGGGCTTGGCAAGGACTAGCAGGTGGTTATTGCGTGAGATCAGACTCGATAAGTTGGCTTCACGGCGTGTCATTTTATGCACAGAGCATAACATCCAGCCTGCCCGGAACTGTCAATTATGAAGGAGCCCGATCAAAGTCCTCAAATGAGGAAGGAACAATTACGTTGATTCCAGTTTTATAGTGGCAATTAAAGTGCTATAAATCATTAGTTTTTTGACGGCCAAAGGTGGGTGAGTTATAGTCTGGTTTTAAGTCGTGCGCCGACTGCTTGAAACACGACTATTTTATGAGCGGTTTGAAGGTTTTGGAAATGTCTGAGACTTTTATACACAGAAATAGTGCGCTGACTGATTCTGCAAAGAATTTTAATTGACACCTCCAAAAGTAGATTTTTCTTAGTAATAAGTCACTTATAGGTTACCTCCATTTTGACAGGCATCAAACTAGTCACGTAGACCCCGGCAAGTGGCTATTGTTTTTTGTTCCATGTAAGACAGTCCGTTATGAAGATTCGACTTCGTTTTTACTTAAACACTAAATTGGTGTTTCATGTGCCACTAGAACCACTTTAGGTATCAGTTTATCATGGAAAGTGTGTTCCTTAAATACTCCTTCACTGTTGCCACTGACGAATTTGAGGGCGCGCTAACACTCAACTTTGCTTCATGAAAATACGTATCGTGCGTGTATTTCTCACTTACTGTGTATGTATATGCACCGGTGAATGTCGCTTTGGAATAAGGGCGCATGCTCTTAATCGAAAGTATCCGACAGGCGCAGCTTCACTGCTGCCATACTCATTTGGCTAAAATGCGCGCAACATTTTTTAAGTGTGCCGGTTGAAATTATTGAGGCCACCATGTGTACGTGATTCTTTGTACAATGATAACCACAACCGAGCTGACACTTTAGTCGAACGCAAATTTAAAGTTACTTGAGCTTATGAAATTATTTTTTGTTGAGAGTGAGGGGACTTAAATTAAAAATGAAATTAAGTAACGACGGCCTGCGACGATAGTAGCAGGTCTGCAACACGTGTTATAGTACCTTAGTATATTTTTTTTTAGTTTTTCTTGAATAACGTCTATTCATAAACGATTTAATCCTTTGATGCTTGTGTTTGCGCCCATGTGCGAAACACTTGAGCAAAATATTTTTTAAGAAAACCTATTAGTTCGGACTGTATATACATAGCATTATTCAATCTCTAAATACTGTAGCTTTAATCGCAGCACATCAACACATGGCCATCCCCTTTATCTGCTTCTGCCCTCGGGACCACACGGCGTAGTTTCCATATGGAATTTCCTTATACCTACCGCTATTGGGCGCATGTTGTTTACTCGCGACGCGTGTACGTCTGTGTCATTTTTGATGGCTTCAACACCCGATTCCTCTTTTTAGGCACACGTGAAAGACTGAAAGACCTTTCAAAACCCATCACTGTCAGATGAGAAGAGAATAGCACGGTCAACCGTGTTGTGTGCATATTTTTGAAATAATAGGCCAGCTGTCCCGAATTAACGTCTCGGCGTATCTCGGGTTACCGGCTGGTCTTTTCAACTTGCGTAGTCGTATCTATTTTAGAGCATTCCTTTTACGGCAAAGGTATGTTGGTTGCGATTGGACAGTTGGCTTAACAAGTGGTACCCCGTGTCGTACAGCTATCACGTGTCACCTAAACGTGTTTGTTTTGGTTCAATGTGCAAGATTATATGTACGCGCATTCGCGGACGTCGCTAATTGGGAATTATTGAAATTTTTATACTTAAATTAGGTGTGTCGTACATCGGTTAAAAACCACCTGCCAAAATAAGAAAGATTGAATAAGCGCACTGGTATTCCTCAAGTATGCAATTGCTGCTTGTAACAAACATCACGTCAGCACTTCTCGAATACGAAGTGCTGAATTCGCTTGAAAGAGCTCGTTTTATGGACCGATATTACATTTCAACGTAACGGTACAACTTTTGTGGTCATGATAATTCATTATGTATATGTATATCGTGTCTTTAAAATCAACTTGTGCTGTTGTGAAACCTGGTTATGTCCCGATATGGCAGCCAAAAACGATGAAATTATTGATACCCCAATAATATTTGGATTCTTGTTCTATCAATTATAATTCTATTTCATTTGACCTGTTTTCGACGGAAAAATAACGATAGGCATGTATCTTGAGTATAAATTACATAGTAAATATGAAAATCGTTCTCGCAACGGGTGCAAAACTGTTCACCAGTGTTAAATTTCTCTGACAATGCTGAAATTCAACTGGGTGGGTTCTATCATGCAGATAAGTGTTCTTAACCCATGGCTTTACTTAACAACGCTGCGGCGGTTTTAATTTAACCACTGTGCAGAATTTTAATAAATATGAGAGCGCGGGTCAGTTCTACTCAATTAAAGCAGTTGGCAAACGGTGATAGCGACTCGCGGGTGACTGTTTTAATTGGGCGATGTTTGTGGTGCGTAAATTGGAAATATTGAACAATAATTGATCATTTCCGGGACAGATAGTTGCTTTATTGTACCTGGAAGTAATTACAATTATTTTAATTAGGTCAGGCACCCCTCGCGACAGAGTGTGGCGACAAATTCTTTTCGGATAACGCCAACTTATCCATAATAGCAGGGACGTCTGTTTAATTTCTTGGTCGTGATGACAGAAGAGTATGTCCTATTTTTTCTTTTGATCTTGTAAATTTTACATATGACTTAATTGTCTTAGAAAACTACCAATTTAAAACGAGGCAAGACCTTGAGGAATTCGTTGTACATGTATCTGATTCTGCAAAGTGACTGAGATGTGTTGATGCGTGTAGGCCTACTCAAGTGTCCTCATGCGCGAACAAAAATGACTCCAATTTCAAAAACGCGTTTATCATCTTAAATTTACGGCAGCATATAACCTAATATTGTTTTACGATTTGAGATAAACAAATAGATGTATTTTTGAGCCTCGTCTTTTGATTGCAATCTCTTTACATGAATAGTTAGTAGTTTAAATGTTTTATATTTAATTAGGATAGGCGTGCTCGCCCGTCTGACAGTGTATATGTTCCGTCCGTCTGTCTGTCTGTGTCGAACTAATTGTGATTATTCTGCATCGCCTTTACCTTTCTGAGGCGCTGAATATTGGGACAGTACATTCTTTGAACGAAGCACTGAACCTCAGTGTAGGGTAGCACGCTGATCTAGAAGTTAACAGGGAACCCCAGTGTAGGTTGGCACGTTGATATGGGAGTTACAGTTTCAATGTCAAATATCTTAACTTTTAACTGAACTCGGCACGAGACTCAAAGAAATACGTTGGAATTTTTATGCTTTCGACAAATTCCATGTGACAGGTGGATGCCGGACGTCATTGTCCAAGCACACTCTGTCAAAAGAATTTCTAATTTAGAAATACCACCTCGGCCTAACGTGCATTGAGTGTTATACGTTGCTTTGTTTGTTTGAAACTCGCCATATTTTTCTCATGAAGGTGAACTTCAAATAATACTTCACGATTGATAAGTCCAAATCTCAGCCATCTTTATGCTTTCGCCATATAATTGCATGTGCTGGTAACTGGCGAATGGTATAGAACATAGAACACTGTATTTACAAAAACCGCTCGCTTTCCGTATCTCACTAGTATTGAGCAAAGTAGAACGGAAAGGAATGCCAATTCTTTGTGCTTACAAAGAGGTCGATTTGACCACCGACGAACACCATTGAAAAAGTCCACCGGGAAAAAAGAAATCGGTAGAGTAATGTCAAATTTCTTTGTCAAACGGTGTCGCTCGCGAAGAATTTCATACAATGTTCACCGTCTTCCGATACTAAACAGGGACCCATTCACACCTCCGCGGATGCATAAACGTGCTGCTCAAGTTGATAACGTGTGCATTGCACACATCATTTTGATGTAAAAGTTCAATGCACGCTAAATGAAAACAGTTCGTCCTCAGGGGTGAAGAATATCGAGCATTTTTTATAGCCCAAACATTTCTTGCATGCTGCGGACACCTGCTTGCCTCGTCAGTCTTGGATGGTATTTACAGCAGCTCTACATAGATTACGCTATCTAGAAAGTGGTTTAAGCAACAGTTGGCCGGCTCCTCAAATGCAAAAAGTATCTGGCAGAGATAAAGGCTTATTTTATTAATAGAAAGATGAGTTCATCGTTGTTTTCTCAGCCACCGCAACAAGACGAAAAACGCATAAAGACGTGTCACGTAATTTCGGTGCGTATATGTATTGCAACATTTCTTTTTTAAGACCATGTTGCTACTGTGAGCCGATGGGATGCTGAACCCGGATGCTAGGTTTGCAACCTCGCTCTCGGTACAAATCCACCGAAACGCGACTCCAACGCAAGAATGAAAAATACTTGGACATCACTGATTCACGGTAACGTTCTACTTGAACTACATGTTAGCTCCGGTTCTTTTTAAGTCAGCCGATGTCTGTTTTTATATAAACAGCTGAAGCATGTCGATCACGTTATCTACTTATACGCTTTAACCACACTTAGAATTATTGCGCAAAATCGTTAACAAGTAATGCTGAAAATACATACGCTAGTCGAAGTCGAGAGTTTTTAACTTCTTAAAGAATGTGACATAGTGTCCTTTAATTCATTTGACTAAAATGCCTTAGTTTCATGAACGCAGAGTTCGTTTAGTTGAGCTGGAGTAAACCACAACTGAGTTACCGTTATGCGATATGATTGGATGTGAGATAGGTCACCGCGGGGTTAGACTGATGAAAGAAGATCATACTAAAACAATGTTTATTTGTTGATTACAAAAGACTTGACGTATTGTAATCTCCGAGGTCACCTTGGGTCAGGACACTATTGTATATGTGTCATCTTATCTGTGTACGTAGGCAAGTCTGAGTTAGCGATCACGTCAGTTGCATCAATGACAGCTCTAACTCTGTGATTGAATGCCCTAGTGAAAATATTTCAATCACGAGTGCACCCGGCTGATTATACCTATATATAATTTAAAGATTCTACGAATCAGCCTTTGGCGAAAAAAACTTTTCGTATAGACCGCTTCCCGTTATAAACCTGGTTTCAACTTGTTCCTTATTCAGACTAGAAATAAATTTTCGGCTCCGAAAGAACTGACAACTAGCTCGACGCCTAAAGGAGCGGTTGGCGGGTCAAGCCCATTCGAAACACCTCGGGTATTTTTTTGTAATTCCACATTCCCTCTCGGAGATGAACGTTATCTGCGCGTGTGCGAACTTCATTCATAGGGACAATCTAATTTCAGCTGAAAGGGATTTGGTCAAGAGATAGCTAAGATCACGGCTCTAGCCTAGGAGGTCTCAAAAGACGTGACGGTCATTCTTAAATTTCCCCTCTGAGATGCACGTTATTTGGCAAAAGGCATGGCGTAAGAATTTCAACTGCCGAATTTTTTCCGTATGACTGAAGTTGTCGCACGTGCACGGATAACATTCACCTCCGAAAATACCCGAGGTGTCAAGCTCTATCTTGAGCAATAACGAACTGTTCCAAAGCCCAGAAATCCCTACAAATTTGAACAATTTAAGAAAAATCGCTTAGCGGTAAGTAGTCTGAATCGAATTTTCGGCGGTTCATGGCAGCTTTAAACCACCGATTGATAAAAGCACGTTGAATCTGTAGGATAGTTCCTAGAAAGAACTAGACATAATAGAAACCGAGCAGTCCAATGTTATACATATTGGGTCGTGAAAGGAAATCACTACTGGTCTCGAAAGAACAAAATCTTCCCTCAGGTTCGGTATAGAATTTGCTGCATATCATCGGAATACAGGTATACTCTGTAAGAATAACCAACTTGATTCTAACAGTTTTGCCTTCAACCGACAAACACCGATCCGTTCTCCCATATTAATGTTCCTGTTAACGAAATCATACATTTTAATGATGTCCAACATACAGAACAATGTAGCAAAACCTTCATGAAGTGTATAGGTGCATGTGTGTGCTTTCCTATTTACGAAACTTCCAACATGGCTGGTATAATTGAACATGCACATTTGTTGTGCATTAAATTCTTGACAACTGTCAATTTGCTGTTAGCCTAATCTCTCCAAAACACATCTTTTTATTAATTTAGTGCTCCTTGCCTGGAGTGTGATGACCCCTGCATAAGTGCTTAGTGCACGAACACAAATCACAGACCGGATGTCATCTTCATAATTGTGCGTCTGACTTTCAGTGCAACCTGTTCCGATATGTCTTCCAATCCGCGTGACGTCACCGCCAGCACTTTTTGTGCTTCTTTTTTGTGACGACTTAAAAGATTGTAGATAACCCCCTAGTTCCGCTGTTACAGTGACGTTTACATAAAAGAGATTGTAAATAAACTTCCATTAGAAGACCACGTGGTAATATTTTATCATATCAAGGTGGAGTTATTTTTTATCTGACACCTAAACCGCTTCTCGGTTGAGGTCATGGAACCAATATACCGTGTGCTCCTCGCTGGTTAGTTATTGTCAATATGTTTATTCTAAGTATATCATTGGAGTGGAGAAATTGCGCAGTTTGCCATAAAAAAGTGGGTACAGCTTCGATTCCAATTCATGGAAAATGATTCGGAGCAACTTATTGTTCCCTACCCATCATTCACTGACAAGTAGTTCAAAAGGGCCATAAAAAAAGTTTACAACACATGTATGCCTCCTTTTAACACTTCGATTAAACGTAGGAGCTCAATGTTTGCGCGTACGCAAGTCCTTCGACCATTTCTTCACGGTTGCAATTATTGAAGAGTGCGCGACTGTACAGATTTATGAATGAACTGGACGTTATGAGAAATTAGCCTCGCTGTTGTCAATTAGAGTGTTGTGTGCACGTTTCGCCCAGCAGAGCCCCATATGGAACGGATGTATTATTTCCATTTAATGGATGGATTACCGTTGTAATGCCGGCCGTCAACACGTGGCGAACAGGCTGTCTTCGTTTAATTGGAGAAGACAGTCGATAGGATGCCCAATAGTTAATTTGCGTTTTCATACCTGATGTCCGTTTATATAGTGGGCTGGTAGTACCCGAATGTTGAACACTCATGCCAGAAAATATGTATACACACAGGCGGATCCAGTGGAGGGGTCCAGGGCCCCTCTTTTTATCCAAAGGGGCAAACAAGAAACACAAGACAACTTCTATTTTATTTCTTTTTTAGACCTCTGAGTATATCGATCACAGCATTAGAATTTATTAGCGGTTTATTACTTATTGTTTGCGATCTAGAAGTCTCTTCAGAAACCTATCGTTTTACTTGGAATTTCCTTTGTAAAAACCCGGATCCGTTTTTGAGATTGAAAGTGGGTTTCATGGGCTAAATCAGGACATTTTGTTGTAGGCATACTTGTAATGGTGCCTACCGGAAGTCATGCAAAGTTTGTGACAAACACGCACACGTGCCCATGACACGAGAATTTTTACCCACCAATCAATTTTGTTTTATTAATAGCCAAAATAGCACAAAGTTGGAGAATTTATCAGCAAAGAAATGACTCGAGTTACGGTGGTCAGGGCACAGATTTATGACTAGTGTCAGGCTTGTGTCTGGGATCGTCTTCAGGGTGAAACGAGTTGAACTACACCGTCATCTAATCTGATTTGGAAGTTTTGAAGTGATGCGTTGAAAACGGATCGTTTTAGCAGTGTGTAATTGTGACTTTGTGTTTTAGAATTAATCCCTAAGTCAATTTTGGTTGGTGCAAACTGTGTTGCATTTTTGTTGCGTGACACTTTTCATGTAGGCCTAGCTTCTGCAAAGATGAACCGCGTGTGGTTCGATCAGTCCACCTAAATTTTTTAACTATTTTTATTACCATCAGATGATCCTTATTTGAATTATATTTTATAATTTGAGTTTTATAAGGGTTGTTGATAAAGTGAAGTTTATTCTCGGTGATTCAAAATACTGCGATTTCTTGTTGACACTGCAGACTGGAGCCCTTCCAGACCTCAATATGCAAATTATACCAAACCTCAAGGTAACTGAGTTCACCTGGAACCGCACGTTTTCGTCCATAACGAGACTGATCGACACACTACTGCCCAAGGCAGAACGTGAATGGCGTGCTGTCGGTTTGTCACGTGATCAACCAGGACTGGATTCCATCATCAGACGGTTTGGGAACCGTGTTGGAACAGCTGCGTGGTGACAACATGGACAACTGATGGTACGAGCCTCGTTTAATTAACACTGGAAATTGGTCCTTACAACAATGACGCAAATCGAACACGGGCATCACGTGACAGTACAGTGAACGTTTGAAATTAACCACAATTTGCAATTGGGCAAGTTTAGTTAAATGTCACACTCTGTGCATGACACAAGACCAGACCATGTACATCGAAATAGAATATCTACGAAACCGTCATCGCCCCATGAACTATTTGTAATGACTGAAAGTAGACATGTTTTCGTAAGAACAGGAATCGGATATTAGAGTCGCTGTCCATGCTCCAGTGGCAAAAACAACTTTCTTCACAGACGTTTTTGCCTTTTCAAAACAACGTCGCCGCGTAAGCATTGAAATGTGGTTACAATAAAATGCTCGTTTTTCCTTTGACGGTTAAACGTTTTCGGAGGCCGAAACTTTCTCGCCGTAGCAAGTCCTTTGAACAAGTCTGGTCTGAAGCAATAAGGAAGTGTCCTTAAACCTATAAACGATTGCTCAGCTGAATAAGGTCCGATTATACAACGGTAAATCGCTTAATTCAAATTTTTTTGTTGACAGAACACGAGGGTTTATTACACGTTAAAAACACCGTTCACAATCGTTTTGAGCACCCGAATGCTCACAAGTTAAGTGCAACGAATTCGCTTAAGGAATTCGAAAACGCATTGACGTATGGTGTCAAGTCTTTTAAACTGAAGTCTACTAAATCCATTTGCAACCGTTTGGCGAAAACCAACAAACGTGTTCCTGTTATTTTGAGCATCGGTTAGATGACATTCCGACGTCCACGCGTCAGCTGTCGAGATGTTCATCATACTGTTGGAATTTTTGCTCAGTGAAATAGTGAAAATAAAGGTAGTGCAAATAAATAGGTGTCGCGCGCCACAGGCCTGTTGTCATAACAATGAGTCAGATGGAAACATTCCCGTGTTTACCTGGGTGAAAGATTGTTATGGCCACGCGTGCCTCTTAAATACAGCTTGGGTAATGTTACAGCAGTCGTCTTTGTCCCGTTTGTCTTTTTGAAGTTTTTCTGTATGTTTAGGGTATCCACGTGAAGTGATGGGTGACAGGATTACAAGAATTCGATTCCCTACCGTCTAGCAAGCTAGCCAGCTTGTACACGTGCAAGATTCAACGAACGGAATATAAGCGTGTACTGCAATTCCGGCCGCATCAAGGCAGCATTAATTAGTTTTAACATTGGTTTCAAAGACTGCGGTTTAAGGAAGCATTGGGTCAGTTTAAGCGATCCATTTTTGTGTACTTTCCGCGGATTTTCTTCCGTAAATTACCCTGTTCAAACTCAAGCAATTATTCGGCAATTTTTGCGTCCATGCGATCAATATTCAATATAAAAATACCACTCGCACGAAGAAGCCCATCATTGACAAAAAAGATTGCACACGTGACTTGTGTATTCTCCGACTGTTTTAAAGCTCAAATCCGTCCTTGCATTAAAACAATATTCCCTTCTGTATCCCATTTTGATTTAAGCTGGCCGAAATTCTTGAAACCATGGCAACATGTACGTAAAACAAAAGCAGAATCTATGAAATAAAACAGTTAGCGATTCGAATAGATAAAATTTGGTTTTCAAGATATACGGCCATTTTCTCTATCTTTGAACTGAATTTGACCTACCACTTTAGTTGTTTTTTTTTTCCAACAAACCAAAAAATGAATTGTTGAGAAACAAGTGGTTCCACTTGTTGCTATCATTCTCTGCATAACTTTTTCGACAGTTGGCCCGCTTCAGAGTGAACTAACTGACTGTTACAGAAGCTGCAAAGTTATGCAACGCTACAATTTTGTATTTTATTTCCTTGAGGACTTTTAGCTCCAACGTAAGTAAAGGGACTACCTTATGGAAACGAGTAGTTAGAGTGAACACAAATCATTTATTTTATCCTGGGGCACTAGACAGGAGTGAATATGAGGCATGTAATGAGAAAATGTGTTTTGCACGTGTTTTGTACGAAATTAGACCGTAAACCTACTTGTCATCAGGGAACGTGTTCTCGGTTTATGATCCACTTTTGAAAGGGCGACTGAAATCACCAGACATGCATCCAATTAAAATCGGGCGGAAGCTATATTTGTAGGACATTTTGCTATGAACTTAATGTTTAGAAATCCGATATCTTTTAGTGGTAATTTAACATTTTTATTATTTTGGCGACACTGCTGATACTCTCCGTGGTAGTTGAGCTCCATTAAAAGTCGATGGAATCTAAAAGACTTTGTAATCGTCTCACTTACAAATTGACAATAAACGCGACCTCTTGAAACACCAAAAAACAGTTTGCTTGTCACAACACCCTCAAAATCGTTGACGATTTAAACCAGACCATGTCTTGTATACTTTCTGAGAGGACGCTTAAAAATCTATGTTGTAATACGAGCAGCCGTACATCGCGTAGAGTTTACAAAGTTAAGATAATAATGTCGCTTTCACTTGATTACAAGAAATGACCCTTTAATTCCACTTACAAGTTCGTGTCCGTTTCCATTGTTCAAAACTGTTTGTATTTGAAATTCAAATTAGGTTCGTCAGTGTGACGCGATTTTCCGCGTCAATGTCTGTTTTTAAAGGTGTTATTTGTGTTCGAGGCAGATTGGATGATTTTTATTTAAAAAATAACGTGCATACCAAATTAGTGAACTTGAGTAAATGAGGCCAACCCGGAGTCTGTCATCAATCAGTCTAACGAGGCCCCGGTTGTCCAATTTGGTCGCGTTCCACACAGTCGAAACTGTAGAATTAAAACAAAAAGGACATTAGGCTGCCATCCCTATCCAGTACACCAACCAAGTCGCCAACAACTGAGAAGAAGTGAGAATTATTTATTGGTCATGTAATAGATCAGTTATATTAATAAATTCTGTCTCCCAAAGTCAACACTATCCCACTGTGGNTCACCATTCCCCCCCCCCCCCTCCCCCCGTCTCTCACCGTTGGCAGTCGATCCTTCCCCCGCTCCCGGTCCTTCCCGATTCATCACCCGGTCGTCAAATATATCGACAACCAATTTCAAACAAAATTGTTTTGACAGAAGCGGTCCTCATTTGCCAGTAGGTGCACCTCAGCTGCATGAGTGTGGGTGGGGTATGCATTCACATTAGTCGCACCCCCTGGCTAAGGGATTGTGCTGAAACTCCAACTGACGATCGACTCTTCGAATTGCCACCCTGTTTATCGCTTGCAGTCCGTGGCCAGGTTTGATCAGTTGTCGTAGTGCTGTTGTGCCAATTAGACTGGATAAGATCGCAAGCTGGTTATCACCAAATTGTGACAGCCGAAGGATTGAGAAACAGCTGCTTAAGTCGTAGATAAAATTAAAAAAGAGAGACAAAACCAAAAAGCTTCATCTCACTCGTTTAAGAACCGGATGTTACTGACACAGAGAAGACAATTAAAGAAATGTTTGTCAAGAGTTTACAATAGCAGCAATTTTCGTGACTTAAATTTGTTGACACATGTAGTGAACTGGGTGTCGATTAAATATTTCAGGATTCTACGCTAAACTATTGTGTATGAGTAGACTGACTTTCCCAAGAGTATTTTGCCTTTAAAACAGGCAATAAAATAACAACTTGTGTATGAATGAAACCGAATACAGCATCCCCAGCTGCTTAAGAGAAACTTTTTGTCAACATTAATTAACATTGCACTCCTAATAGGGCATAGATTTTTCAATTTTCTCTGTACAAAAAGTGACAGAAAATTAAACAAAGCAAACAAACAACATAACGCGAGGGAGCCCTAAAAGGGAATTTTTAGTTAAAAGTGAAGTATTAAAAACCCAGCAGCCTTGAGACATGTGGTCTGCTTCAACTGTTGCTCATTTGTAGGCACGTCAACTTTAATAGCAGGAGTAATTAACAAATTCACATCAATTCTAGACAGATTTTACTAAGCCGCAATTTTTACGTGCTTATATTGTCGACGTTGACAGAACGCAGAAATGTTATATGTTCGACATATGACATTGACAAATCACTAGTCGAAACTTTTAGTGGTGCCTGATTTTTGCAGAAATCACTCAGAAAATCTAGAACTTCTCTAAATTTAATGTTCCGCATTGCAAAGTTTCAACACAATTACCGATACGACAAATACAGTTTTCAGTACATGTAGGTGCAAGCGACGTGAATCCATAGCAGTAAATAAACTAAATAATTGTAAGTTCGATACTTCTTTTGAGAAAATGTTCAAAATGAACGCCAACACAGACTGCTCAAGTTCTTTGTTCAACCGGTGTTTTTTTTGTTTTTTTTTTTGAAAATTCTTGACTTCCAAAATCAACACGCCATGCTTCTTTGTATGACAAACGTCCTCTACAATGTAGTTATAGGTAAAACCTCTGCTCGTTTAGGGAATAAGGATTTTTGGTTCGACGTTTCGCGGATACCAGTATCTTACTCAGGAGACGGACAGAGAGGTATTGAAACANAAAGGGAATTTTTAGTTAAAAGTGAAGTATTAAAAACCCAGCAGCCTTGAGACATGTGGTTTGCTTCAACTGTTGCTCATTTGTAGGCACGTCAACTTTAATAGCAGGAGTAATTAACAAATTCACATCAATTCTAGACAGATTTTACTAAGCCGCAATTTTTACGTGCTTATATTGTCGACGTTGACAGAACGCAGAAATGTTATATGTTCGACATATGACATTGACAAATCACTAGTCGAAACTTTTAGTGGTGCGTGATTTTTGCAGAAATCACTCAGAAAATCTAGAACTTCTCTAAATTTAATGTTCCGCATTGCAAAGTTTCAACACAATTACCGATACGACAAATACAGTTTTCAGTAGGTGCAAGCGACGTGAATCCATAGCAGTAAATAAACTAAATAATTGTAAATTCGATACTTCTTTTGAGAAAATGTTCAAAATGAACGCCAACTCAGACTGCTCAAGTTCTTTGTTCAACCGGTGTTTTTTTTGTTTTTTTTTTTGAAAATTCTTGACTTCCAAAATCAACACGCCATGCTTCTTTGTATGACAAACGTCCTCAACAATGTAGTTATAGGTAAAACCTCTGCTCGTTTAGGGAATAAGGATTTTTGGTTCGACGTTTCGCTGATACCAGTATCTTACTCAGGAGACGGACAGAGAGGTATTGAAACAACGTTTCGTTGTCATGTGATTTCGCCGTTGTAAGAGGATGTGTGACAAATCCATATCCCTGAGTATCGGTGCACAAATGAACACATGCTAAAATATATACAAAGCCTCATAGGAAACTGACACTCTTGCATCGACTGAGAAATGGTGACGTATAGGCAAGAACTTCGTGAACGAGTCTTTTCAGAAAAGCAAAATTTATTTCAACGTCACGTAACAGTTTAAATTAGCCAACGAATAAAAGTGCAACAACCTCTAATATGGGCCTGTGTCACAGATGTTCCTAGTTGTGTTACTATCCAATGGGAACAAGGTGATGTGCGATATTGTGATATCGTACTTGTTACCCAGTGTATAACGTTTCTGCTACCGTGGCCTGTGAGAGTGATACTCCATGGACAAGGGACGTCACTTTCTCTTAATTTGCGTCCACAACGTGATTCTGAACTCTATCCGGCAGTGTAAACATGATGACATCAACACAAAAACACACGGACAATGTAAAAATCAACGAAAAATAGAAAGGACAATAAATACGACGTCTGCATTAACACCGTGTTAAAAACAGTCTAACTTTTCAACGGTTATTAAAAAGCCATCTCCAACAAGCTCTTGACAGACGAGCTGGTAATGCAGTATGGGCCATGTTTTGATTCGTCGTTAACAGAATGTTGTGTATATTACAACAAGAATGCCGCGTGTATCACTTCTAACTAATGGCTTAATAATAGATTTCTAGTGCCTCTTACTGGGACGTCTAGCACAAATATTTTGTCATGCTAACTTGGCCATTCTGTGCGCGTTTAAAATCTGTGAAAATCTCCAATGCCAAGTAAATGAGTTCCACAGATAAGCGTGCCATCTTAGCGGCACGCGTTGTAAGTCTTTTTGAACCGACTGCAATTCCAAAACATGTTGCCTTAAGACTCTGTCGAAGGTGGTTAGTTTTTTATTTGGCCAGTATACCTATGTGCACGGTTCATGGTCTTCGTGCAGAACTAATTCACCGCATCATCAGCACTGTAGCTATGATTACATGGTAGCGACGCTACTGACACACACCTTGCGACTCCCTATAACGGCCACAGACCAATATATTTGTTCCAGAGCTAGCCAATAACACCGTGTCAAGTTTCTTGAAATGATGTGTCTTGTAACCGCTCGTGAAAAATCAATTGATTAACTGCTCTGCTCTACACACTGGTTGTTGCTATACTTTCTGGAAATTGTGAATTTCATGAAATTAAGATCACATGAAAATTAAAAAGTATACACTGCATTTTATCTTGTTTACTGCAAATAACAAGGTTGTTAACATTGCCTATTTTAACGATGAACACGCTAAGCATCTGTTTTAGACACAGAAATCGTTTTTTACACTTTTATGTTTACACTTTTAGTAAGAACAAAGTAAAGTTAATGTTGCTCAGCTTGCGTTTGTTATGCACTTTACAGACAAAGACGGTCGCGAAAACTGCTTACTGGAAAAGTAAACATATACTTTAAAATTAGACACCACTCGCTACACCTAAAGCGCGCAAGAATTAAATCACTGCGTTGATGTAACCTTGTGTTTAAATTCTTCCGCGCGTGGATGTTCTCTACTCTAAACAACCGATACATCAAACCATTTACGCTGTTGAAATTTACCAAAACAAACCCACATAGTCCGTAAGTTGCGCCTACCACAAAGCACGTGCCACAGTCAGTGGCACACCTTTGTTCTCGTGCTAGTAGTAAATTATTCGTTTTGATTGGCTCCGCCTATCTTGATTGATAGCTGCACGTGGTGTTGGGACCATCTGGATGAATCTGGTTTGGCGCCTATGGCGGGAGGGTAAAACATGTTGATCACAACAACGAACCGCGATTCAACCGCGGCTCGTGCCAACAAAACCAAAGAAAATGGTCGTTCCTAATGCCAAGTCTCAGTGTTGAAAAGATACAAGTAAAATTAAACAATCCATACAACAAATGCCAAACTTTTTATTTGACTCCTCTGTTTCATTCTCCACCCACCTTTGTAACTTATCAGCAAAACTGAGTCACAATGGGACATATGAATCATGATATCTTATGCTATTTACCAAAACAAAAGTGAGACAGAGTATTGAACATTTTTGGGAACTGGAAATTAGCTAGGTGTCTCATGTGTAACGAAGGTCTTCGAAATGCCGTCATTCAGGCAGTCACATAGGACCCTTATCTCACGAGCGCCCNCCCTTGCGTTTCGTAGACGCAAAAAACTCGCAAAAACGCAAGATCACGCAAATCTCGCTGTTTATCATAGAATCTGATCTTCTAAAGTCGTATTGTGTTGATAAAAGCAATTACCGCATTAGGGGTAATTCCATGGCACCAAAACATTGGGTGAAACAAATTGACCCAAAGCTGGTGACTTTTGAAACTGTTTGGCTTCTGAAATTAGATTCCTCGTAAAAAGTTTTGTTAGGATTAAGTTGGATCTTATCTACAAAACTATAAATTTCAACTCAGTAAAAGTATATATTTTCTGAAAGTAGAAAGCTTAAAAAATTGATTTTAGACATTTTAACATTAATTGAGTGATGTGATCATGTCTTTTTAGCGAAATTAAGCAAAGAAGAAAGGTACATTGATAACAAAGCAATAGTATCAGTAACATGGCCAAATTTCATTTAAAGTAAATCTTCAGGATGGAATGTCACAAGCGCTGTTGCAGTTTCCTAAATTGTCATTTTGTTTTCATTTTATGCAACTTTTTATGGAATTAACAAAAATCCTATTTTTGAAAACCCCTCATGCAAAAGTGGATCACGAAAAAAAAAACAAATGCTAACTCTGTTTTGGGGAACAATGCAGAAAGCATAGTGACTGAAAGTTTCATGTGACTGCAATCAGCCATCTCTGAGATATGATGTTCCGAAGTTGACCAAATTTAAACATTTTTTAGGGTCCTGCTTAATTAATATTAAAATTGTTTTTACCCGAAGAAATACTATAAAAGAGAGCCAAAACAGATGCGTAAGGTCTCGCTTCTGTGGTACCCCCTGATGAATAGTTTTAGTATCTCTTGAAACGTGGCCGATTACTGGCTTAAAATTCTTGATATCGGACAAACAGCTTGGGAACGTTGAATAATAGACTATATTAAAATCTGAATTAACCTCGATTTAAAAAACCCACCGTCGTCTGGAGTTGATCAAACGGGGGATTTTTGAAATGGGTCTACAGAACGCAGAAGCACTATCTGCTCTTATTGTATTCAGGCACTAAAAAGAGAGACCTTTCGGCATTATCACCACCAATGAACATCCAGTCGCTCATTGCAATGACTGAAAAAAATCAACACTGAAGTATAGAAACGGGAATGCCGCCAACGCTGTTCTCATTCTGTTCCGTCGAGATAACTTGCCTGCCAAACGTAACTTAACGCCACTGAGCACTGGTGATTTAAGAAATAAAAAGAAATATTTACACGCATTGTGGCGACACAAATCGGCAATAAAGTATTGAATTTTACAAGGATGGTGAAACCAATTGTATGTGCTGTTCGAGGAATGTGCACGAGCGGAAACAGGAGCAAAAATCACCTATTGCTCAGTTCACTCCTAACAAGTTTAATTTGAGCATTTTTTGGTTTTATATTATAAACACACGCTGCGGTATGCTCTGTTGTACGCGACTTTTGAATTAAAGATTCTAAACTCAGATTACAAACTGTTCATAGGGTTTGACACGGGCCGCTTGTGAGATCTTCGTCTGTTTTCATAACCACCATCATCTTCAACCACCATCCAGAATGAGAAGGAACCCCGGCAGGTAGGGTATTTACAGAGACGTATTAAACGGCAGCCTGTTGGAAGCGTCTGGCACATTCTCGTAAGATCCGCCATCTTCCGTTTGGAAGCCGCCTGTTGCTCCTCATTACATCGAGAACAGACAGTCAAGATGCCGAGAGCTTTTTTAATTACCAACAAGAGATACAACGAAGAGGTTTTACCTAGTGAAGACGCCAGAATTGCCTCACCCGGTACGTACCTACATATTCAGCAATTCGTAATTTGTTATTATAATTTTGCACACATCTTTTAGTGAGGCACACTATTTAATTGAGAAGGTATTTGTGCTCTTCGGGATTACGTGGTGATACAGCTTTATGTTTTTTATCTCAAACTAAAAAAGTAGAGTGTATTACGATGAAAGTCGAATTTTCTTATAAAAAGGTCGTATAATACAAGAACGGATTATTCGTTTGAGATAAAAAACAAAAAAGAGAAAATCCTGTTTGTACGTAATAAGGTATCCAAAATTATTTTCTTGTTTCCCAAAAGTGTTTAAGATTGTGATTGCATTAGTTTTCATAATTTTTTTACATGTCCACGAGGGGACGCTATTATCTTACTTTTATTAGAAACGGAAGATGTACTCGAGTCAAAAAACACACACTTCTATTCAAAGAAACAAAGAAACAAACCAATGATAAGGCGATGTTTTTGTCTGATCGATAAAATCTTGTTTTGTAAGTAAATTATGGGTCTTTATAATGTCTCTAGATTCCTATCTGGCACTTGTACGTTGCTTCAACCATCTTAACCAAGTGCAAGACAATCTTTCGTCATGTTTTGTGGCCGGTGTGTTTTCACAGAAGATATCTAGTATAGTAACCTTTTAAATATGTTTGTTATGAAAATATATTGGAATTGATTCCACGCCATCGGTAGGAGTAAGAGCCGAATTATGCCGGGCACTTAATGCGGTTTGTGTTGAATTAGGATAAAGCAGTTCGGACACCCTTTTGCAATTAGCTACGTGCCTGCTAAACCATCTTTTCCGCGATATTTGTTTAACAAATGATCGCTGAAATTGGTTGAAACTACTTGCAGATTTAATTATGTCCCATCGCGCTCACCAGGTTAGGTTTATCAATTGTAAGGAATCCTACGGCGCTTGCCGCCTCACAAGCTGCTATTGGGCCACAGAGGTTGCTCTCCCGATACTATGACAAAGACTATTAGGGTGGGACTTACTATATAGAACAATCTCTTCGGAATGCTTCGGCTTTTCATTTATACGATATTCCACGGAATAATATACTGAGATAGGGACGTTTTGAGCGCAAGACAGTAAATTTCGCGTTAAAAATGGAACACTGGATTTAAACAAATGTAATTATATTCGAATTGTTTAATAACTTTTGCAAATATTTCACTCCTAATAAAAACTCCTGGCAAACTTTTCTCATCATATTTTTCTTTACTTAATTTCGAATTTCGTGACTTGGTACTGTTTCACACGAAGCAACAAGTTTCCTTTTAGAACTTGTCCGATCTTGTGGTAGACAGGCTCCTCCGCGATAACTCATTAACTTGGCTACGTACTTACTAAAACATAAAGTGCAGATAAGAATAGAAACGGACTCACGAAGCGGAGATAACAAACATACCGTAATTTTCTAATTAGTGTCTTCCTTAATTTTCACACTTTCTTTTTGCCTGCGCAGACTCATGTTTATACAATTAGTCCTTTGACCCAATGTTTCCAATACCTATGTCGCTTTTCACAAGTTTCTCAGAGTTAAAATTTGTTAATTAATTTTCAATTAGTTTTTAGCATTTGATTATGTACAATAGTTGCGCATTCTCAAAGAGTATTTTGGTAATGTGAGTCCTGACTGTACACGAACGTTGATTTGGAGAATGCATTAAAAATGTTTTAAGCTAATTTATATCTGGCATGCATGAGCGGATAACACCAAAATGAAATGCATTTTGCTTACTATTTTTTGTTGTTTCCGTGTTATAAAACGTTGCTCGATAAAGGCAGCGATTTTCAGGAGTGTCCAAACGTGTGGAAATTTTGGTTTTGCCGATTAAGCAGATGATGTATACCTGACTTTGGAAATGCCACACGAAAGCAGGAAAAAACATGTTGCACCTCATAACAGAAAAACCAGATCACTATTTCGTTGAATAGTGCGCATTGCGGGCACATTGCGAATCAGAATTTCAGTGACTTACTGAACCCATGACTAACTAACGTGTAGGGGTATGAATCAAATCGGCGCGTGGTGCGGTTACGTCTGCGCTATGGTCTCTGTCAATCATCATCGGCATCTGTTGGCATTCTCCTAATGTCTTCCATACTTAATTGTTACGTAACATTACACAGAGTGTCTCACAGGGGATTAGAAGCAAGCTAAACCAAACTTCACTGTTTACCCTGGAACCGTTAATACTTGGTAGCCTATACAGGTTTCAGTATGGCGGCGACGTTCTCTCGTCTTTTGTTTTCAGTTAAGGAGAACGCTAAAAAGTTAAGTCAAATCATGACGATATGAGACGAGTCCTGTAGGGCAAACGTTTATTGCGGTTTGGCTAACGGCGAATTAAATGTTTGAAGAATGATATATAATGACCAGATGTTTACATATTTTTGTATTTGGATACCGTGGGATTAACATTTAAAAATTTTGGCGTTGCTTACCCAAATTACGGATTTTAGTGAGATTCAAATTACTCAGTCCATACTTTTCAAACAATGTTGAGCAATACAGTGTTAGACACCTTAATTACTCATTGGTTTGCTTCCAAGAAGACTTTAGAAAACAACAATAATGTTTAAAGATCGCCATGGTGGTATATCCACATTGACTTAAGTCCAAACTTCGAATTATAGAAGACTCGTCGTCGATTTGAAAAATAATATTTTATGAGTATAAGAAAAAACAACAGATAGCATTAATGCTCAGAATCGAATTACTAATGTATGTGGGCAACAGTCTTCATTTATTTGGCAAACGCCGCATTATACACTAAAGGCCTCGAATGCTGGTCTCAAAAATAATACAGAGGACTATAAGTTTGACACCCTTGTTTTTGATTGATAGGCGCTACAGGTATGTTAAAACCACAAGATGCTCACTCATTTCCGTTGAATACAACAGGTGATTTTTTAGAACTCGCACAAGTAGGAAGAGACTCGACTGTTGAGTAGCAAAGGCAAATAAGACTGTTACTCGCTTGAAACGAGAGCAGCGATGGAGGGGTGTTCCGTATAGCTATTAATAACAATAACAATATAAAAAACTACCAAGTATATCTAATGCCGAAGTACCACAGCACAATGCCTAGGTACCAGTTACGTAAAATAACCACAATACACACTGTTCTTTTCTTAAGGGTTTTCTAGACGCAAGAATCTCGCGAAGGAAATTCATGTGACCACTCGCGAGGTTTTGTGCGATCTTGCGTTTTCGCGAGGCTCTCGTGTGCACGAAACGCACGCCTGTGCACGTACGTACTTACTAATATGAAGGTACTTACCAATATGATGGTGCAAAAGATCAGCGATATAGGCTAAGGTAGTTCTTAAATTGACAAAAATTATTATTATTATTACCAACTGGTATGACCAAAACTAAGGCTGCTGTAAGTTAATTGTTGAAGACTTGTTTCTAGAAGACGCTTTACAAAAACTTATTGCAATTCGCTTCCTGTCGATCAATACAGAATGACTGAAACACGGCGAAATAAACAAGGGAACTTTTTAACTTCCGTTTACACGGATAGCAAAAGACAGGAAAGACGTGATTTATTGGTACCTTTTTATCTTCACAGGAATTATTGCATTGCAAACACACAGACAACTAGGATTAAATATGTTTCATGAAATCATTAACTGTTATCCTTTTCAAGTTTGTTATGACCTTCAACATCCTGTCAGTTCATTTAAAACCTAATCACATTCGCTTGATAACGTTCTGCATCAAGTTCTGACAATTACACGACGCTTCATTTTAGTTAGGCTCTTCAGCCGTTGACAAAATGAAACGAAGACGCACGCAAGCCGCTTGTGGTGCTATATTCTTCATGTATCTTTGGCCAGATCAGAAGAGGTGTTGAGAGGGGTATTTAGTAGCCAACTAGGTAATTAGTTACTGTTTACAATGGAGAGTGTTTCCTTTGGCGAGCTAATGCGTTCGGTGTCACGAGATCGGCTCTGTGAGAGATACCATCTCGTCTTGAGATCATCTGTCATCTCAGACGAGCAATTCGACGACATAACACTGATTTATTAGTGAAAAGTAGATAAAAGGAGTCGTAGTACGCTAACGTGTACTGTAAAGGAAATCTCACTAACAGCATCGTTTGTCTTTAGGGAGTTCATTGCCAAAATTGATTTCGTTCAAAAATCATATGACACTTTATTAAAACACTGAAACTTCCAACGCATTTCCCGTTTGACCAATGCTGTAGTGGGGCGTAGGCGCACGAAGGCGCAGCCAACCACCTTTTGGCATTTAAACGTAGCGCCTACGCACCGTAAGTTACGTTAGTGCAAATTCAGTGCACTTTTAAAATTTAGTGCTAAAGATGATACGATGGGCAATGGGGCTCTCACTTACCTCTAATTTTATCACTACAGCACTGCGTTCGACGATAAAATCCCTCCTTATGAGCAATACGAAACTAGTGCAACATACTGATATAAAAGGTGGAATATGGCGAGTTGTGTTGTGATACTAGTGATTAATACATTGAAACATGCAGTGTTACCTTATTTAGTTAGTCTTGTCATTTCAACAGTTACGTAGATGTCCATTATACAGATCTGCATCAGTTGGTATTAGCGTGCTTTTTGGAGACTTTCATATTTCAGGACCCCATCATCTGAAGAGATTTAACAAAAGGTAGCGGTTAACATTGTGATAAAAATAACAAGGAAAATATCAAAACTGTTTTTGCTAAAAGTGACCTGAAACGAGAGTAAGACCAGCTTGCACACGATATTTAGAGTAGGTTTAATTAAATTTTAGGCGTGATTGAACTTCAAAGCAACTCCGTACCGTATACAAAAATTTCTAAGCTACCAGCTTAACCAACAGGAATTTTGGAAGTGTAGGGGTTTGATCTGCAGCCCTTTCTTACAATCACTTATTTTAAGCAGTGTCCTACTCTTTCAATTCATTATTTCTGTGCTTCCAAGTTATGGCGTCTTGTCTTGTCTTATCGGCAACCATGCGCCAATCGACAGTTATGCTTGTTCCTTCGAACACTGGTTTGCTTTGAAAATTTTGTCTTCCGTATGAAGTTCATTCATATCAAGTTTTTATGTCTTCAAATGGTGTTAAGTCAGTGGTTGATCCTGTTTGATGTGGGAAGCAACGAAGCAACAAGTTGACGCTGATCCGGAATCAAAATAAATGAGCGAAATTGATGTTATTTGTGTGCGGAATAATACGTGTAATTATGTATATTTTGATTTTTGACAGATGTTGACATCGAAGTTATGTCATGTGGGACACATTTTGGGTGGTAAATTTACGTCTTGTGGTTAGAAATGTGGCACCAATTAGTAAATAATCACAACCGTCCGCCACTTAGACAGTGGGAAGGATTTCATTTAAGTACGGAGCATCTTTTTGGCAGAAAACGTCGCACTGAAATAAACTTTAAACTCAGTGTGGATTTTGTCACTATTGTGGAAGACGACCCTACCTTTGGAGCCTGTCTACAGGTCATCACGGAATATCATCTATTCTTTAGGTCACTTACAATGAAATGAAGTAACTTTTTGGGTGCCGTTCCATTTCCAAAACTTGTTTGGACAACCCTTCGTATTCGTTGGTAAAGTTAAAGTCTTGGGCATCTGATAGTTTGCAAGTTATGCAGTTTAACTCCATTTTTTCGCACTTAAGAAGGGAATTAACTCTTAATTTTTTAATTTTTGTATATTTATCATCAAAACCCTTCGTTCTTCATTCACATTTTATGAAAAATGACTTGAAAGGACATTTTTGAGATCAGTGGCAGTTTTTTTAAATAATCGAGAACAAATGTACCAAAATGCTCTTGTAAAAACATGAATAACGTAATAACATTTTTCGTTTCTCCTTCTCAAATTTTGAATCATGTCTAATGACGATGTATAATGAAATTTAACCCCTTTTAATGAGGAACCGACGTGGAAACACGATCAGCGATCTATCCTCATTGACCAGAATTTGTTTTAGTATTTTCAGAACATTAAAAAATCAAAATCACGTGATTAAATGTATCAAACCAAAACTATTTACAATACATACAACTTTCCTGGAAATATGTTGCAACATCGATCAGTGACCAGATAGCGTTCTGAATCCTTCTGCCAATCGTTATCAATTTCCTACTGAATTACTTCGCTTCGCTGTTATTTTCAACTGCGCTGTACGAAAGCGATTCGTTCATTAGATACACCGTGTCAAGGTAGCTTACTGTCTTACATCACATGGTGAACGAAGATTGGTTTTCACAATTTACTTCGCTGGCGCGGTTCGCCACTTAACTTTGTTATCTTAGGTAAAAAGCCTAGGGTGGATGGTGAGTGGCATTATGTAAGAAAACGATGATGGCGATGAATCTGAGCAGAGATCAGGCACAGGACAAATCTTTTGTAAAAATATACACCGAAGGTGAGGTAATACCTCCATGTCATTTCGAATTTTATCTCACATTGACGAGAACTGACAGCGACAAACGATGATGACCAATCACGTGACTCAGGCGTTTCTTTGTGGCCTACGTACGGATTGATATCACAGATACGAGGCTTCTCTTCTGTTTTAAAAAAAAACTCCATTACCACACTCCAAGGGTATAAATACTATAGCAACCGCGTATACATTAATTGATTAAGCATATTTGTCGGCGATGATATGAAGATGATGTGTTTGATGTGTTTCGCAGGTTCACGCATTTATGGACCCTGTGGCGAGTGCATGTTTGTATGAAAAGTTGAAAAAAATTGAAAAAGATATTTCCTCTTTTACATTGCCTGAAATACAACTTTTAATTCAGGTTCTCCATGCACACTAATTATGTCTCAAATCTTTGTGCATGACGAGAGAAACGATTTCCCATCCTAAGTAGATCATTCAGCAATTAAAAACGGGTCAGGATGTAAAAAGTCAATCGGTTTTAATAACGCTGTCAAACACTTCTAAAATTGAGCCGGTTCATATTTATCACTGGTAGTATTTCAGTTCCTTTTAGTTGTAGAAACCGATCGCTGTCGATTTTAGAGCAAATGTTTCTGACTAGTGTTGTTAGACTAAATCTGTTTATTTCATGATTTCCATCTTTGGACCTAAGTTGAGAGGAGCGCTCCAGTTAAGCTTCTGGACAACCATCTGTTCTTTTGTTGATGATGAAGGTGAATACATTCATATTGCTATTAAAAATGCGCATGTTGTATGTGGCGCAATTATGCAAGAGGTCGAGAAAGTTGGCTATGAGACAAAATCTTCATTTCGTTTCCACATTCGCCTTTTCCGCCTTAAAAGCTTTTTCGTTAAGTGCGTCATGTGATGTAAGCGCCGTCTTTTCAAAGTCAGGCTGGTAAACAAAGTAAGTTACGCGTTATAAAATAATCGACGTGAATAAACTACAGCACATTACACCCACAGATAAACACTCTCGTCTGCGTCGCGTCAGGCTTTCCTTGGTCATATAAGGTGCCGAAGCACGCGTCAGCTGTCATCCGAGATTCACTGTACACACCTAACAGAGGGTTGGCCTCGAATCAATGGCTTCCGTCTGTTTGTCGCTGCCCTTTTTGCTTACACGGGAAAATAAGTGGCGCAGATCATCGTCCCATTCATGCTGGAAAAAGATAACGCACAACGTCAGCCGAAGGTGTCTCCTAGCCTGGTTACGATGCAAAATATTGGAGATAAAGAGACTTGTCTTCGCTAAACGTTGACATTTTGAAAAAAATCAATCATTTAATTGGTCATCATTGGAGCCTGCTTAATTGTTAAGGTAATGCAGATGGAAATTATGTTTTGATTTAGCCTGACACATATCCTTCAAAAAGGTAAAAGTTTTAAAAGGCAGTGGTTACTATTACTTGCGTGCATAAAATTTACAAGTTAAATCTACAGCCCTAAAACGTGTTACGTCAGTTTATTCATATAGCAGATAGCCTAATTTTGCTTAACTTCAACCTACAAAGAATAAGTTCAGGTCAATGATTACCAAATTTGCTTTCGGAAAATGACAGACATAGACGATCTCGTTAATTAGGCGCGGCAGTGGTGGGTGATTAGTAGGATTATTTTGTTAGTAAGTGGTTGGCGTAAAGGTCAAACTCAGTCGTGAATGTGGATAGTTTTCTATGATTTCCACTGAAGATGTATCGAATCACAACTACTGGAATTCTACAACTCATTCCTTAAAATTGTTTGAAACACCGACTACGCGTTTTGCACGCATGTTTAAACATTAATCGACGGATATAATTTTTAAACCTGTTCATTAAATTTAATGCTCACTAAAACTGTGCCCGTAGCATCACCTTGATAAAATCATGCGTTTGTATTTTACTATGACCTCAACTATAGTTTTTTCATGATTACATATTTTATAAGAAAAACGCAACAATGCGTGAACTTTTATTAAGTAGTCCCTGATGTTCCAGAGTCGTACTGTTTTACGTAATGTCCGAGCACTTGATAACGTTTTATTGTTGTATTTAAGTTTTTACTTCGTGATTATTTCGTTCCGAACCCGAATGTCCTAACAGCCTCAGAATACGTTTCTATGAAATATCGTGCAAACAAACTCGTACACGCTCCGATGTTTTGGTTGCAACAACGTAAACTTTCCAGAAGCGAGGCAGCGATTGTTAATTATAAACGTGTAGATAAACAGGTGCCCGCGTGCCGTGTAAACTGTTTATCGTGACTTGTACTGCTCTAATGTAGAATGTTATATTAGAAGATCTGGTACATCCTAATGGCCGTTTACATCAGTTTGATTTCGTGTTATCGCATCAAGCAAGGGGCCTAGTCCTCGGTATGCCGAAGATAGACTTGTGCAAGGAACACTGTTGTGGCCAACGGCGTTTCGCGTTTCCCTCTTTCTATTAGGTAATTAACAGATGTTCACAGTTGCTAATTTTTTCTCCTTTTCCAGGATGGCAGGTGGGCGTCTCCGAATACACAGTATTGACGACCTTGGGTAGCTATCAGCAAACGTCACAGTCCGTGACTGCAGATTACTCATTTGACCGTGTAGACGATGTCGTGCATAATCAAGAGAAAAGTCCAGTCAATGACAACTCCAGCCGATACAGTTTTTCTCCAGCGTGTTCGCCGGATCTTTCGTTCGGCTTTCGTGATGATGGTCCAAGCGCATTCAGGAATGTTTCTCCCTCGTCGTCTCCTGCGGGCTTCAGTTATCCCGGGTCCCCTAACAGTAACTATAGCAACCCCTCCGATGGGTCCCCTGCATCGCCTGGTGGTGAAAACATGAACTATTCTTTAACAATATCCGCTTCCATCAAAGAACATGGCATGGACCACAACTTGAATTTGCTAGTAGACAAAGCTTTAGAAGAAATGCATATCGGCGGCATACACAGGTGTCCAGAGTGCGACAAATGTTACAGTACCTCGAGCAACCTCGCGAGACATCGTCAGACGCACAGAAGTGTCACCGACAAAAAAGCGCGCAAGTGTCCTCACTGCGACAAGGTCTACGTCTCCATGCCGGCGTACAGTATGCACGTGCGGACTCATAACCAGGGCTGCGNAAGAGAAAAGTCCAGTCAATGACAACTCCAGCCGATACAGTTTTTCTCCAGCGTGTTCGCCGGATCTTTCGTTCGGCTTTCGTGATGATGGTCCAAGCGCATTCAGGAATGTTTCTCCCTCGTCGTCTCCTGCGGGCTTCAGTTATCCCGGGTCCCCTAACAGTAACTATAGCAACCCCTCCGATGGGTCCCCTGCATCGCCTGGTGGTGAAAACATGAACTATTCTTTAACAATATCCGCTTCCATCAAAGAACATGGCATGGACCACAACTTGAATTTGCTAGTAGACAAAGCTTTAGAAGAAATGCATATTGGCGGCATACACAGGTGTCCAGAGTGCGACAAATGTTACAGTACCTCGAGCAACCTCGCGAGACATCGTCAGACGCACAGAAGTGTCACCGACAAAAAGGCGCGCAAGTGTCCTCACTGCGACAAGGTCTACGTCTCCATGCCGGCGTACAGTATGCACGTGCGGACTCATAACCAGGGCTGCGAATGTTCATTTTGCGGAAAACGCTTCAGCCGTCCGTGGTTGTTGCAAGGTCATGTTCGCACCCACACTGGCGAAAAGCCATTCAAATGCGAAACGTGTGGAAAAGCTTTTGCAGACAAATCCAACTTGAGAGCCCACGTCCAGACACATTCGACAGAAAAACCTTTTGTCTGTGGCCGGTGTGGAAAGGCATTTGCATTAAAAAGCTATCTGTACAAACACGAGGAATCGTCGTGCATGCGCGGCCGTCCAAGAGCTTCCGCTGTGCGTGCGACAAGTGCTTAAAACAGCAAAGACATTATTCTTCTGAAGGAATTTGTACATAAATAATTTATTTTATTTTATTTATTTTATATAAGAAGTTTGCCAGACTTTGGAAACCAGCGCGTGAATTTTTGGATTCCTCATTCATGAATTATTTATATATTTATTTATTTATTTTAATATTTTGATTCTTTGATTGTAGTGTAACTTAGCGATGCATTGTGCTAGTTGAAATTCATTCATCAATTTAAACTACTGAAATTCAAATTGATACAAGGTTAATTAGAAGCCATAGTTTAAGTCTAAACCAACTAAACGTGCTGAAAATGGATCTTTTAAATCAAACAATTTGGCCCGATTCCCCTGTTAGATTACATTTGGACTGGTGTCGGCGAGGACGTGTGACTGTGGTGAATAAACATTTATTTGACACTAAAAGCGTGGCATGGGTAAACAAAACATACAAAAAACTGTCTTGTTAACATTCGTTCAACCATGGCAGTGTCGAGTTCGTTTTTACCTCTATCAGCGCGACTTTCAATCTGCACGCGACACCTGTCAGTGAAGTTATGTTTTTCAAATTGTCAACATTCGTCTCTCTCTGTTTAGAATTCGTAGAGTCGGAGACAAAGACCTCGAGAGGAATATCTCTAATTCTGCGCATTCCTGCCCAGTCTTTGCGCACCAAGTCGAAGACGAAATATAAACAGCTGTAGTGTTATTTGATGGTCGTGAATTGACATTTAGTTTTTTTACAGACGTCGTTGGTGATATTTGTTTCAGGTGAAATTGTTTACTAGTAGTGCAAACAGGCGTGACTTGAGTGACATCCGGTTCTTTGTTTCTTTTACTCGAGTATGTGATTTAAATAGCATTTCATTTAAACGACGCCACCCTCTGGTCTTTGCCTCAATAAATGCGCAATATACAGATAGGTCCTATCAGTAAACTCAATTGCAAAATTAGGTATCGCCAACTGGACACCTAAGGCCATGAATTTCAAAACAAGTTTATTTAATCTTTCGTCCATCCACTGATTTACGTCTCAAGCAGCACGGAACCTTTCCGTGACTTAAACTGTGGCTGAAATTGTTACATTGGTTATGCTCTGCTTTTAAATCAAACTAAACGTGTAGGGAGGGAGTGTCGTTTTGACAACTCAACCACTTTGTGAACACGAGCTTGGATCAATTTTGGAACTCTACTCATCGTCTTGTTACTCTAAATACACAACATTCATGTTGTCTCAGTGGTTGACTTAGTTTTACAGAATGCAGGATGAGTCACTGAAAAAACATCGTTAAAGATGGAGCCTAAATTACAACACGTGTTATAATATTTTGGATTATGGTGAACATCAATATTATCACACGCAGGTATCATTTCTCGTCTCACAGTCGACCAGCAATATCGTCTGTGGTAGGCCACTGATTGAGCGCAGTGGAACTAATAAGAACGTCGCCCTACTTGTATTTAGATCTGATAATTTCCAAATATATTTGGAAAACATTTCGGTAAATTCATGCCACATTCATTTCTCAATATCTTGCTTTTACCATTCTTGCTTCCTTTTTTCAACTTAACTTTGGGAGTAAACCAGGTAAATGAATTGTATGTTTTTTTCTGTTTACGCTTTTCCTGCTCTTAAAATGTACTATTACAATATCCATACCATGAACTCTAAGTGCAAAGTGCACAGTGCGTCTGTGAATTGAAGTCATTAGTATCCAGGAACGTTTAGAAAGCCGGTGTACTTTGTGACACAGGTAGAAGGAGCGCGCTCGAAGACAATCAATCATGGCTATATCTTTAGGTTCTTAGAAATATTAACCAGAGAACTGTGTATTTGTTATCGAGGATCTGGGACCAATGTTAGATGTTGTGAAATGAACGGCCGGTCAGTGCAATGTTGTTTGAATTATAATTTTAATAATGACGGAATTCTAGGGATGTGTTTGCTCTGGAAAGAGAATTTGAGCCTGTGAAATATTTTGACATACGTCATTGGTGACACAATTCATTAATGGCATTGGTGTGTAATTATCGTTTTTGCAATGCATTTAATAAATATTTATACTGAAAAATGTTTTGGTGTCTGTCATTAAACTTACTAACTCATGGCTTCGCGGCGCCCCCTCGTGCAAAAGAAAAACCATACAATGACTAATGTGCACAAATTTAATCCACAAAGTTTCGCAACAGTTGTGTAAAGAGACTCTGATCACATTTGTCATACACGAACGAACATCTGATATGTGATGATAACTGTGAGTTAGGATATCGAGATTCGTGATAAGCAAGTCGAGTTAAACGAGGGTGAATCGAGATTTAATAACCCAGTCATCGCCATATTTACGTAGTATAACATATTAATCATACATACCCCGATGATACGCGCATTTATCTAATGTAGTGCTGTTGAGTTAAACGGCGACAACACAGAATGTTTCCGGCGAGAAGTTTATCCACCGCTGCACGCCGCCGGGGTAGCAACTTTTTTAGTACAGGAGAACTTATTGCATACATGAACGAAAACCAGACAGGTATGGCCCTAACTGAATCGAAGCCGACTTGAACATAAACTGGCATTAAACTTCAAAACGTGCGAATTTTTCGTAAATTTGCTTCAAGAATTTGACTTTGTCGTTTGCCGATAGCAAACAACATTACATACACATGTAGCTGCCGGGCGTTACGGTCGTCTGAAATATTGTTTGTAAAATTCAACTACATAAATAAAATGTTCTTAAAATTCAAGATTTTCACAACAATTTATGGCTTTTCCTTGAAAATTTAAATTTATTTTCCGTATTGGCGTAGGAATTGAGTGTACTAAAAAGTAGTCGCTCGTTTGCCAAGCGAGGTCATATTAAAAGCATTCATTTCGCGTATTATAAACAAGTTTTCATCCTGATTTTCATCAATTTTCCATTATCATCAAAGCACGCAATGCGAGTGCGAGTATTACTGTACTATTTGAGTATGTCACCATTTCCATTGTGACCAGTAACACAGGGCAATACTAGTGGGAGAACATCGTCACGATCGCCGCAACGAAATAACTACCGTAATTCCTGACCATATTGCAGGACTTTTAATGGTATATATTTCACGCGTGTTCTTCGGACGACAAGAATGTGTGGAAATGTGGGTATTTGAACAGATTATGACGTCATAAACTTAGGGTCACCAATTCTCCCGGTCCGTATTGACCGCTAAGGCCTTCAATTCGATCTCTACTATATGGTAAGGAGATTTAAATTCCTTTTGTTTTTGTGAAGTAATGCAACGTGATTTAATCCCAGATGTCTGTTTCATGAATCTCCTTGTTCGCAAGCAACTAATTACCCCCTCTGACACGGCGCCACCAACACTGAAAGTCACGGCTACCTTTGAGTCGTAGCACTGTGAAAGAGTGTAGCAACTAATCTACCACTGCGCCAACAGCACGTAACCGAACTCGTTTTTTTAAATGACCGTAAAATATTAACCTTCAGGTGAATGCAAACTTGAAAGGCAAATCAGTTCTGATCATCCCAAAAGGTGTGCAGTCTTGAAAGCGACCGAAATACCGGACGTTTTGGCACATTTTCCGCCACATTTCGTTGAAAGTATTCCGCATTGTTGTAAATTCTTTACTGAAATAAAGACTTACCTCTTAAAGAAATTGCTGAATTACAAAATCTCGTCACTGAAAGCTATATTTGTGTTCTGAATTATCTTTAAAGAACGCAATTAGGAAACCTTGGGGAACCTAAAAATCTGACACCATGTTGCCGCATGCGCCACACCGCGGTAAACTAACAAACCATGGAACGGCCGCTGGTACATTGTTGTCAAGATGCAGCAAGTGAATCTTGATACATTTGCTACTAAAAGATGCGCGCACCCAGCCTAAAATATAGAGTCTCTAGGCTCAGTCCTACGAATTGTGCATCCGCACACAATTCCTGTGGACTTTTGTCTTGGTTACTCGGACTTTTTGTTTTGCTGAGGAGGACCTTTTTGCCCAATTCGCCAACGAGCCCCCCGAGCCCTCCGCCCCTGGATGCGCCCATGTAAAATATAGATGTGTTTGGAACAAAATTATCTATTGGTGAAAATGTGGTTTTATTAAAGCACTGTGTGTTTTCGCTGAATCTGTGCAGTCAACAAATGCATGTGAAATCTCAGTGAATAGAACTCTGATCCAGGATTCCGTCAAAGACGTCCACGATCTCTGGTTCCATACTCCGATCTGAGGCACCGCATATTAGCACCTGCATTGTGGGAGTTAGTTTAACAGAAGTTTGAAGAAGACAAATGAAAACACGAAACAGTGGAGGGATTTCAATTTATTCACATGTTTTCATTGTGGAGGAAGATTTTATATTCAACTTTTATAAACGTTTTATGCGACGACTCGGGGGGGGGGGGNGGGTCAAAGCTGCTCTCTCTTTCGGTGAGGCAGTAATTCATAAAAATGGTACCGACGTTCAATAAATTGCATTTCTTTTCTGGAATTTACTTGAAATAAGATTTTCTGAAACGTTTGATTTTTGGATACAATCGGTGTATTTTCAAAGGCTAAAATGTTTGCTGACTGTCGTCATATTGCTCAACTGTTCATTCCGAGCATCTACCAGATTTTTTTAATATTCTTCACAACATTGCGGGTAAAAAAAAAACAGGTAACTTGCTCACCGAACATGTGATCGAAATATGATCAAAAGTCCAAACAGAACTTCCTTCCTAGCTTTTGTACAAGACTGCATAAATATACATGCACAGTCGTTTGCTCCACAAGTTGAAATAAGTTTCATGGCGAGATGCATGATGATCAGAAATACCCGGGCGGTGCGAAATTTCGAGGTCTGTATAAAAGTCCCATCCATCGAACCCTTGCTGATTGCTTACCTCCCTTCATGAATAATTTAGTGGGTGTTACCACGAAGAGATAACCAGGACTGGTTATCTCTTTCTCGTGTTACGTACCACCATAATTATTCCACCTCGGTCAATGTCACATTTTCGGTGTCTGAAAACCAACACATTGTTCTCAATGTAAATCAATAATTGGCCCCCCCCCCATACTTACATTGTTCAGGATCACAAACCAGTCTTCGCATCCGATGTGCCCAAAATACTATATGATAGTAAGGAAATTTTGTTTCCTGTAATAATCATTAAACAAAAACTACATGATTTAAAATGTGAAGGTAATGAAATAGACCGACTTCATCACTGTCAAAGACATGCAGACAAGCACACAATATGAAAACTAAAGACAGTAAAAAAGATTTCAAGAAGAGAGCGTAGGCACTCATCCTTCGTTACAAATTGCACGCGCGTTCTCAAACAGCTATTTTTTTCTTACGAACACATTTTCTCATATGACGAGCGGTAATTCATTTTAACGAGCAACTGCTTAGGAGAAAAGAATGCATTTGGCAAAAAGGACTGTTGTTTGTGAGAAAAGAAATACACTTGTAGGCAAAACATTGTGGTGCGTGAAAAGACAGCTCGTGAGAAATAAGTCAAACAAAAATAGTTCTGCTGGTGATATTTCCCGTGCGATTTGTGAGGTAGGCTTACCCGTACTCTTAACGACTACGTGTTGGCGGTTCAGTGGAACAAGGCAGGCATGCGTTGTACCTGTAGTCTCGCATCCATCTTGTGTCTGGAGAACATATCTCACATATGGTTCCTGATTGGTCAATCGAAGATGAGGTCAACCGGTGTATTCAAACAGATGAACATAAAAATCAGTCTTTTACAGCCTAAGATTTACAGATGATAAATGCGGGTTATGATCATCATATCAACTTTTCACGTCACTCGAGCAGGATTCTGTGTTTTGGTTCACAGAGCAACTGTCACTGGTTCTATTTTCGCACACTTGCATCTCATAAAGATGACCCATGAATGAGTAGCGTCGATATCATTGAGCAGTAATAAAATACACATTACAAAAATGATGGAAATAAGAGAGAAACTGAAACGTCGAAATACGCATACTAATGAGGTTGTAGCTTTAGAATGAAAAAATCCAACGCGGCCTATCATTGATGTATTGACGTCACAGAGTCCACATTTTTGATTGCTGTTTTGGAAAAAACGTTAACGTTCTAAAAATAAAGTCAAACTCAATAACTTTTCTGTTTACAAAGGTAGCGATGTTTCTATAACTTATTTAACGCCTGTGTCGAGGGCGTGCACTGAAGTTGATCGCGAAGTAGCCGTGTTTCAACAGCCACAACTTTGACTGATTTTTGAACTAATGATATAGATATGTATGCAAACCTACTGAGAAGTCCGATTGGAGTCCATTTATGTTTACTTTTCAGTCCAATTTACGGTAACCTGGCGCAGCAGATTGCTAGTGTTTGGCAAAGGTGCCATTCACCTGTCCGGCTCCCATGATCATTTTGATAAATACTCTGGTTACATAGAAGCACTAGAAGTAATATGCAGAATTTACTAAACCAACTTTAGCATATTATATCATCCGGTCAGAGTTATCTCCCTTGTAACCACGTATGGTATTTTCAGCGAAAAAAGCATGACATATCTTTTAATATGGAGCATCAAAAACAATCCTAAGCTACCGTCTCTGCTTTTGGAAACTGGGGTTGATTTCTTCATCGTAAGTTGTATCTTTATATTTTTGATCGGGCTCACGAAATGTAATCGATTTCCGTTACATATTATTGACAGTTTTAAATTGGCATAGAACGCGAAAGCGGCAAACAAAATTGCATTATTCAAAGTGATACTCTGCCACTCAAACAGAAGTTAAACTGTTCACCAGATATATTTGTGACTTGTTCTTAAAGATTTTGATTTTCTGTTGATGTCAAAGCATTTTTCCTCCAGTTTCAAATTTCAAAAAAAAGCGATCTGTCGACTGCTCGTCACTTCGTCGATTTTTCTTTCACAAGGCAAAGTATGTCTCCTTATTTGGTTCGGCATTATATAGACATAGCATATTTCCTTTATATGGAAAATGTGACCTTTGTAGTAAATCTAGAGTAAAAACTGATAAGGGTACACTAAAATACGAACTGTGCAAATAGCCGACTTGCGTGTTTGAATACACAAAGGCAAAGAAAGCAAACGCTCTCTTTGGAACGCCGAGTCGCGTGCAAGCTTGTCATTGGATGTTGCCGTCAAGTTTTTGTGGGAGACAATTCCTCAGTTTTAGAACACCTTTGACCTTTGTAAACAAAACAATGTCGATTTCAAGCAGCAGCTTGTCCAACTTCTTTGAGCGCATGCGCAATAGGGGCGGAAAATTTGAAAACTGGGTAAAGCTCAGTAGCTATCTCGCAGATAGAAAAGCTAGCCAAAATCATGTGTTCTCATTTAAAATACACTACAATATCTAGTCTTTCTTTTCTAGTGAGGTCCTAGCGAACTCCTAGTGTTTTTGAATTCTTCCCTGTATTGGAAAGAACTTGAGGAGTGTTTATTTTTAGTCAGTGTTTCAAAAATAATAAATCTGACGATTTTTTAAAGAAATTCTTTCAATATTTAAAGTGAATAACCCTTAAGTTAGCATTTCCAAGAAGTTGATCCGCCACGATCTGTTTAAAAGGTATTTTACAAGTTTTCGCGTTGGAGAGCTGACTGGTAGTTCCTTTCTCTAACGTTTTTCTCTTGTTCAGTGGCCTTCCAGACAACAGAGGGCGCTACTGGATAGGACCTCTCCCATTGTCAAACGGTTCACGTATCCGTTGTCCACTATCACAAGATATATGCCAATTATCTACCCCAATTCTAAAAAGTTACCAAAAACCATTTATTCTGTGAAATGCTCCAAAAGTGGATAAGGTCTTAGCCATGTTTGGGCAGTTATCAACCAACTCCAAAAATGATTAAGTGACGTTAATTACTTGTAAAGGGATATTCTAGGACCATTAACGTGTTGCAACCATATAGAACACGTGGTGAACGCTGAGCCACAGAAAGTTTTAATGAAAAAGTCCTGGCAACCAATTTTCTAAAATTTGTTGTTAGCTCGTAGTGCATAAATACCTGTTCACGCCTTTTTGGTTAAAACATACGTATTTGTGTGCCCCACCCGGCTTTATGAAACCTGATTTTATCGCTCCCAGCATTGCTATTTGGTCTGATTTCACGACATTACTACAATGAAAGAGTATCCAACGAGTAAATAAATTCTCTTTGATACAATTAACTACGGAAGTTTTAACTAGTTGCAAGTGGTTAGAGCAGACCGTGGAACCGTTAATTAGTTTTTCCTGTATATTGGCTGGGCTGATAACACACCTTTAGTACATGTTCCTTGTTAACGTCCTCTGATTGAATGATCAAATTTTGTTTGTTAACAAGATGAAATCTCAAATCATCCTTTCGCTACATCACAAAAGTTCTATTTTTGATAGACCCTCATGCAAAAGTGGAGAACAGTGCATAAATATGGTGTCTGAATGTTTCATTTGAATTCTATTAGCCATTTCTGAAATACGATGTTCCAGAATTTGTCAAATTTGAACATTTTTGAAAGGTCTTACACAACCTTAAACATCCATGTTGACCTTTTCGGTAATCTAAAGTTTTGCTCCCACTATTAGTCAACAACTTCTGCAAAATATTTAATAGACAATTTTGCAACATTTTCATTAACATAGCAAACATCATTTTAAGTTCAGTTTTGTGAACAATTGATAATTGATTCTGTTTTACTCAGAAATGTTTTGGTTATCCATAGGACCGTTTGTTTCCATGTTTCCCTGTGTTTATGTTCTTCCATCCCAACCTCTCCAGAACCGAAGTTCATGCGCCTCGATGTTCGATCTTTCCGAGACTCCTCAGTGTTCGGTGCTAACTTGTTCCGTTATAATTCGGTTGTCTTTGCAACCTTTCTTTATACCCAAGAGTCAGAATTTTTTTTGTCAATTGTTTGCCATGTAGCAAAAATTTTAGTTTTGCCAATAAACGTGTCTTCTGAACATACTTTTTTTTACAAAATTACTCTTCCCTGGAAATCAGCTGATGTGTATGGTAATAGTGAGTAGTGGCGCTTGTCCCCTGTTCATTTCTGACCTCCTCCCCCTGCGGTCAACAGTCAATACTTAGTGTTCTCTAGCCCATTTGTCCCGAGAGCGTTAGTCATTTCAAACCCCTCCCCTTTGTCGTTTTTTGTCCATATGGGTTCCTTCACCTAATGCGCACCAAGACGTCGCACAGAAATTAAATTGACGAGTAGAGGGATTACCGGGCTTGGGCATAATATTCGCACTTCCTTATAGGTGGTCGTGGCGAACAGGTTACTGGGTCACAGGGACAAGGTTCGGAGGAATGAGTGGCGATCGGGTACAGAATAAGGAGGCGACCGTTGGAGATTGACGGCGAGAAGCAGATTATGGGTCAAAGGGCAAAGGAGGGGCGGAGAACGTGGCAACCCGAAACAAACAGCCAGACCACGGAACACATCCTCCAGACATGCCCATTGTATGAGGAAAAGAGGAAAGAAGTGTTACCCTCCCCCACCCCGCTTGACAAGACTACGGCAGCCTAGAGGACCTGTAGAGGACGGTAGCATTCATTGGCAGAACAGATTTGACCATTTGACGAACGAGAAGAAGAAGAAGAAGAAGAAGAAGAAGAAGAAGAAGAAGAAGAATTTGTCGTGATCGCGGAAAAGAAACTGCTTCAGCTCCAAGCAAGAAAATGTACACCAAAGAATCATTTTCCCATCATGATTGAAACATCCTCCAATAATTCACGAAATCAGTCAGCACTCACATTGCCTTAGTAGAAGATTTTATTAATTTTTTATTTCTCAGTTTATGAACCATGGACACAAAAGAAAGAATTTCTCTTCCAATTTTGGCAACAGGCTATGCCACAGTAGTCAAAGAGGATGATCAGTTAGTAGTAATCAGAGGACCTTATATATAAGACTGTTCATTTAGCCACATATTTACACAACTATAGAATTTAACTCCACGAAAAGTATATTTTCTGAAATTAAAAATTCAGTGGACTTTTTTACTTTATACCAACCTGTCACTAATTGGGTCACGTAACCATGCTTTTTAGTAAAATTTGGTAGAAAATAAAGGTACAATAATAGAAACACAACAGGAACAATAGCATTAACAAATTTGGTATGTAAATGCTCAAAATGATGTTACAGTTTTCTAAATTATCGTTTCATTTCCGTTTTATGCAACTTAAAAGTCTTTTCAAAAACAAGGCGAGTTCTCAGAAACGCTGTTACAGTTTTCTAAAACATTATTTTCCTGGTGTCCTACATCACCACCGTACTCCAGACAGTTCCGAAGGACTGTGTTCCGGTTACCAACACTGCTCAACAGCTTACGGTTTGTCCATGTTAAGGCTGAAAGCAAAGTTAAAAAACACCAGAAGGCAAACTATTCTCATCTAAGTCGACGACCACGGGTCGGAGAAATGACGAGTGTAACTGACAGGTTTATAGACTTTTGCAGATAAATCATGGTTGACTCGGAGTTACCTGGAACCGTAATTCAAGAATCTCGCTTCATCATCATATGAAAAAAATGACAAAATGAAAAAAAACCCAATGAAAATAGACCTAATCCCTTTTGACAACCCTCGATTAAAGATACGGCTAACAGCTTGCCTGCTTAGCCGGAAATAAACAATACAAACTCTCGTGAAATCTGAGATCGCAGGTCCCATGGGCCACTCGCGGGACTGAGTTAGCGTCGATTGCAGTATGTTTTTTGTGGTCTCCTATTTATTTATATTACCACTCTCATCCTTAATTGAGTTTTATTCAATTTGATTAAATCTAATTTAATTTGAATGTGTAGGTTTCTATTATTAATGAATCATGTACATATATGTCTTTAGTAATACCAGTACTAAAAATGTCGCCTTTGGTAATAAGGGCGGACGAGTTCTTTGTCACGTCACCTATTAGGCTATTTCGAGACTAAAAACCCAGATAAAATCCTAAACGGTCTGTTCTTTTGAGGAGTTCTTCGGGGCATGCTAAATCCTTCTAAAACTCATGCGCTCACCCAGGGGCAAAGTGGGCAAAAAGGTCCGCCCCTGAGAAACAAAAAGTCCGAGAAAATGAGACAAAAGTCCACTAAACAAGTACAAATGCTAAACAAGCACAAACGCGCAATTCACAGTGTTTTAGTCCGCCCGCCTTTTTAACAAAAGGTCCACAACGTCAGGAATTCGAGCCCCCCATATTAAAGGCTGGGTGCACGCATGAAACTAAACATTTCTTTGGAAAAGTACGTGAACGAAATGCATTGAGTTCTGGTCGGTGCTCCCGTGGGAACAAGCAAGTGTTCATGAACTTGCTCATACTGATATTTGATAGTATTTTCAGACGAAAGAATTGCAACAATATTTCAAAATATCGGGCATCAAAAGCAACGTCGAGCGATCATTTCTCAGTGCTTTTGATAACACGTTATTTGGCAGCTCTTGGTAGCCGACTCGTGGACGAGACGCGACTTGGGACTGCACAAAACTGTTTTGAATCAAGCCGATAGATGTCCATGATGTAGCGGAAGTTATGTATTCATACGCTAAAACCCGCCATGATTTTTTGATTTGTATATTGTTGTTTTGGTCCGAGCGCCTCACATCGTCGCCAATTTCTCAAGCTAGCTATTCCGTGGATATGAAGACGTGTTTATGCACTCGTAATTACGGTAAGGGCGCTTAATAAAAAGAGTTATTGGCATATCAGATGGAGTGTTGTTAAGATAATTTTGACAACAGTATTTGCCATATTATGATCGTTTCTGACAGATCACCAGTGACGTCTGACTCTGATGGAGTGATGTCGAAGAATACAGGCATATTCATCATCGTCTGTGGATGCCGTAGTCATATATTGTATACCTGTATTACAGGTGATGGCCCAGTAATGGATGTGCTCAACCAATTTACTTTTTGATTGTTAAAATAAGGTAAAGTACACTTTGGTAATTAAGAGTATTGACGCACTTGCGTTGTTTTGTAGTCTCACTTTCAGGTCCACTGAGCTGTGTGGTCAGTAGTAGATTGGACATTACATTATATACACTGTCAAAACTTCGTTAAAAACACAACTTAACAAAGGGCTACTACCGAACTATACTGTCAAAACTGCAATTATCTCCTTTTCATCCGTTTGTTCTGAATATGTAAATTACTTTACCTGACTAAAGAATCCTTAGTTTGTCCACAAGAAAATGTGGCAGTCAACAGTTTTTAAAATGTGACCCGAGTAAAATGAATTTGAATTTATTGAAAAGGCAAAAGATCAGATAATATCAAAATGGACAAAATTTGCTGATAAGTAAGCCTGATTTTGTTGGTGTTTCGGGTTTTTAGTATATTTTCACTCAAGAGTTATTGCCTGGTTTCGGCAATACCTTGACATGTTACATTAGAAAATCGGCATCTTCTACTTTGTCTATAGATTTGTTCAATTCCTGCAATGTTCAAGAGGCCTATTTATCAGGGAATCTGATCAAATTTCCTATTGTGTGGAATAAAGCAATAAAACACTGAAATAATTTTATGGCATCTTGTCCAGACTAAAAATTCATTAAAACTGACGGCTTTTGGAACTTTTTGGTTCTGAAATCAAATTCGTAAATAGCTAAGTTTGGAAGATTTTCACCTAAAGTATCGTAATAAAATCATATGTTGGGTTTCAGTTCTTTGGTACGAGTACCCATTGACGAGTGCTTTTAGTATTTCCTTGTATCCTGGTAGATAATTGACCTGCAAGTCCTGATGCTGGCTACAAAGGCTTAGCATTGGTGCAAAGCTGTATACTTTATATACAACTTTGCGCCGGTGTTGGTAAAAAAACTGGCCAATTAAAATATGATAGATGATTAGTGTCTTTAAAAACTACACTCCTCCTTGAGTTAACTGAATTGTTTATCGGTGTTGGAAAAATTTAGTGCTCTACCATTTTCTGCTGCTAAAGTTGTGGAGTGATCTTTTGCATCAACTTCCGCGCGATGAAATATTGCGTTGCCTATTGGCCAGTTCCTTTTTCGCCGCTTCTTCATTCTGCTGTTGTTCTTCCACAAGGTTGCATTCATGTCACAAAAAATTATCGTAATTGGCTTCACTTCGTTACGAGATTTAGTATTTTAAATCCAGCATACCGAATTTCAAAACAAATTTTGCTGCTGCAAATGTGTCATCATCTCCCAAGAGATGTCACAGAATTTTGGCAAATGGCGCATGTGCATGTCACCAGCGTACTGTTTTCAAAACAAGGACTGACTTTGCGGAGAATTGTACAAGAAAAATGATATTAATTAGATTGTTTTTCACTTAGTAACCTGCAACGGGCGAGGTGTCGGTTGACTCCCAGACTCTGCATGCACCTCCGCCAGTCGTTAGGTTTACATATTGATATGAATTTCTTGAGTTGATGAACAGAACTACCTAGACTGTGTGAAATTTGGGGTCTAATGGACACACAATGGTACCTAGCTCAGCTAGCTGTATTTTGATGATGGTCTTCATACAGCTAGCTGGATGGTTTAGAAAGGCTTATTAGTAGCAATGGACAAGATCGATTTGGACTAGCCTTGATTTAGAAACTGCTGTTGCCTGCAGTCGAAACCAAACGTGACAGGGTTTTTGTAATGTACCCATGAGGACCACCAACCCTGCTCTTAGGACTAAATCTTGATACTGGTGTGCCAATGACTGTTTGCGCAAAACCTATGAAAATTGCTTTTGTGTAAATGAAAAATGATGTTCAAGATGGAAAACGTTTATGTACAGTTTCATTATTTGGACAGCAGTCGAATATAGGTTTAATCAGTGGTGCCTGATTTTGAGACCTAGGAAAGCATTGAATAACTAGTCCATTTTTTTGGTGGAAAAAGTGGCACTGAAAATCAGGGACTGCCTTTGACTATCATTATGACGTGTCCTAGTGCACATTATCATTATTGGGATTTGGTCGTATTTTCTTGAATTATGGCCCGTTCTTTATGTAGGGTTGCAAAACATCGGGTGGGGGGGGGCATATTGCTGTCTGACTGCCTTGCTTTAATGCTGAGTGCAAAACCATAATTTAAGTCTACCCTACTCTTTGCAGTGCTCAGTAGCCTATAACCCACAGTGGTTTGACCATAGTATGGATGGGATACAACGCAGTGCCCCTCCGCAGTACCCCAATAATAATGCACTGTGTACCAAGTACAACCAAGTGAACGGAGATGTGACTTCCTTGAGCCGATCACCGCAGTATATTTACTCATCGAATACTAATAATATACCAGTTGGTTCGTACATTCAGAGAACTTCATCGCAGATTCCACAACCGCAGGCTCCTTTTTCAAAGCCTGGAGGAACGAGTTCGGATTATTCCAGCCCACGCTCAAGCATTGGAAGTATGGATTCCAATCCACGAATGAGCATATTCCAAGGTCCCCCACCTCCACCTTATGATCAGAGGGCAGGTCAAAGGTCAAGCGTGGCAAGTTCCAAATCAACAAACTCGCAGGATTCTAAGCATTCTAGCCCTCGGACGAGTGTATATGGGAACTGTATTATGACTAACGATCGCTACCCAAGTCAACGATCGAGCACTGCATCGTCAGGGATGGAGTACATATTTGATACACGACCAGTGAATTTTAATGATGGATTACCAAGATTCAGTGATGCGCCTCCACCACCTTACGATATACGGAGTAGAAATATACTACAGGCCAACGTCCAACCTTCTAGTAGGCCAGTTAACAACTTTTCTGAGCCTATTCACCGACAGGCTGGCAGTGTGCCGTCCTCCATTGGGTCAACACGGTCATCAACCCCTCAAAAAGTTGACCGTATTCCGACCTCGAGTCCACAAAGTTTACTACGATATGAGATCACACCACCCAAATCGACTGGGCCATCAGAGGCAGAAAAAAAGCTTGCTGCGATGACTCAGCAGCTTGAGAATGAGATGAGCCTGAGTTCAAACAGCGGCCACTCGGAGCCCCCGCCCCCTTACCATGGGCCCCACAACACCCAACCCTCACCCACATCGTATGTGACCCGTGCGCCTAACTACGTTATGTCCAATGCTAATGGCACGGCCACCCGTGGGATGCCCACTTACATGACCAATGGCCTAACGCAACAGCAGCAACAGCAAGGCAGTAATGCTCTGGGCTATCAGGTTACTCCGCCCAAAGCCAACGGACCAACAGAGGCACAGAAAAAGATGGAAGCCATGACCAAGGAATTGGAGAATGAAATGGACAAGAACCCCAGTGGGGAATATTTCGGTGAGTTTTTGTTGTATTTAATGTTTGAGTGAGAATGAAATGTGTGGTTACGTTTATGTTGTCGTGCAATTAAAGTTGTATTGGCTACCATAATTTGTGTGCCCCTTGGCATGTGTGATGCTTTTCTGGTGAACTAACTTGTGACATCGCCCTCCATGGTTACAGGCCCTCCGTGGTTACAGACATTTTTAGTATGGTCTGATATTATTTGTTCAAATTAAAAAGTTCAGAGGGAGGCTTACCCGATGAGTCATCGACTATTCAGGCAAGCTTCCTTGACCTGTCTGCCTCTTGTTAAGTTACCTTTGTGATAGATATTGAATTAAGTGGCGCATGGATTATACCTTAGCTGTCTCAATGTTACCTTTATCACTGGTGATATGTGTACCTTGTCTGTTTTGTAATTTAAATTTTCATGGTGCACCTATCGCGTTTGTCAAATTTTCAAATATGTCGTCGATTTTTAGGAGTCGTGTTTAAAATTTCAGAGAAACTAGATCTGAGTTGAATGGGGCGACTACTGGTGGGCCTCATGAAACAATGACTTGCACTAGAACAGAAGTTGTAGAATATTGAGGTTGGCAGTGTGCCGGCTTGAATAAGAAGACATTGATTTAATTCAGAGACTTGTTGATTTGGACTGGTGTCGAAGTTCATGCTGTTTACAGTGTAGCCAATTGGTGTCTACCCTAGCAATGCTGAACTAAGTGGTCGCATTTGTACCACTTTTTGAAATATGATGTTTTCTGTAACATACGGATGGAAATATTGAAGTAAAGGCTGGATTAAATCGTCTTCCTGTTTGGAAAATAACAATAATCCTGATCTGACTCCCTTACTTTGACTTGGCTGGTTCGTGCCTTTCAGAACGTATGTGTGAAAATGTATTATTTCACCATTTTTTAGCCAAACTGTACTAGTAGGGCGGTTCAGCAAACCACCACAACTGTCCTGAGTAATGTCAATAATATTTATTCACATTTCAAATTCCATTCTCAGTAACAGATGTGTTCAGATCATAATTTAATTATGTATTTGTCCATTATGAGGTCACTGCAGTGAGTCAGATTGAACAAAAGCCCAGACTTTAGTTTACTGCATTATTCAATTCTCCCAGTATCAAAGGAACAGTTGTTTGTCAGCAGTGGCTGTGGTGTTACTTATAGTGTAGGGTTGAATACAATGATATGTTGTGGTCTTTTGCAATTTATAATTCTGGGGAGACTGAATTTTGCTGGCTGTACCATGAAATCTGGTATTTGTGGTGTGCAGCAAACAATGGATGACTCAACTGTAATAAAAACATACAGTGTGATGCTAATGATGTTGTAGGGTGATTTGTTGGCTGGGGGTGTCTGGTTACCTCATGTCACAGCTTGATTTGAAGGAATGTAGAAGGCCTGAATATTATGAACTGTTTGTTATATGCTCCGATAAACTTAGCGAAAGATACTAGTTAAAGTCCTCTAGAGCATAATAAAAAAATAATTGCTTGAACCGATTTTTCTCGTCACTCAGTTGGCAAATTTTTGGACACTTTATGACTTCTCTTTATCTGAATACGTTTCTTCACTTTCGGATTTTATTGTTCAAGGCGATTGGCGACTTGAAATTCACCAGGTGGCGCTGATGATATTATGGTCGTTTTTATAAAAATCCCATGTCTCCATTAGGCCGCCAGATTTTTTGAGTCATAACTAAATGAGAATTCACCTGTAATTCACTTTGAAATTTATGTTTTTTTTTACAAACTTCAAGTACAGTGCCTTTGGTTCACAGACGTTCTGTTTATTTCGTGAACTCCGTTGTCGTTCATCTACAATGCTCAGCACATGTCTGAGCACATACTCAGAGTTGATCTGATCCGGTGAGGAGACGTGTGCCTAAGTTCGACTGAGGCGTGTTTTATACTGAAAATGCTTTAGTTTACTTTATGATTATTTATTTCCATTCATTACAACATTCATTTAGTCATGTCTTTAGCAAAAACTAGCCAGAAGGCAACTTTTATTTTCCTTGTCTCGAATTCACTTTCAAATTGACTTGGAACAGCTAAAATTGTCTTTTCGGGGAATTCACTTTCAAATTGACTTGGAACAGCTAAAATTGTCTATTCTGTGGTTAACATATTTTTTCCTGCTCTTGGCTAGTGAATGACCCTTAGCAGAAAACCCAGTGTTACAGTGTCATCGTAAAAGCTTAAAAGACTAACTATGTTGCGTACTCTAGTAAAAATGTAATGAACGTAATGACGGGAACTGAACTTGTACTCTGGAGCTTTGTAGTTATTGTTTTGTGTAGGCCAGTTGTCTTATCTGCCTGCTCAGAAACGTCATCTAGACAATGTGGCAGTTGGAGATAGCCTGGCAGGGTTCATTGTTCCCTTAATTGTTTCCGTGGCAACATCTAGGGCCAAAGGTCACACCAGAATTTCGGAATGTGAAACTGGCCCCAGTTTTGAAGTGTCTGTTTTGTTGTAAGACTGTGTGGAAGAGATAGTGAGGTTGTTGTTTTGTATTGTCATGAATCCAGGAACATGTCTGAGCTGTCATGTGACCCACCACTAAGTACCGTTATGTTTTTAACTGCAGGTGTTGTATTACTGCTTTCCTTATCTTACCTGAGTTCTGTATCATTTTAGTCTATAGCTGGGAGAAAAAAGATAGTACCGCACTGTAGGTTCACGCATTTCTTACGTTAGTAGCATTGAGTGGTTAGGATTATCAACGGAAATTTTACTGACGGCTCTTCCGTGGACAAAATTATTGCAAAACAAGCCCGACTGACGGATTGTCCATTTGTGCTGTAGTCATTAGAATGCCATTCACCTGTACTTAAAGGGTTATTTGCTAATTACCCTACAAATTATTAACCGTCTCATTGGACAATACATGTGACATAACTTTGTAGGCCAACTACTGTTGCTTTTTCATTAACGCCGTAGGTCACGTGTTTTGCGGAGTTTCAGTCATTGAGAAAGCGTAATTGCCAGACATAAACAGCCACTGAAATTCCTAGATGGATGAAACGGCGGAGTTGTATGGTTCCCCTGCAATGGGAAGGGTTAACTCCATTTAGATGAGAATAATCGCTGGAGGTCACGACATGCAAACAAATATTGAATGGAGAGTCCAAATCAGCTGGGCCACCTTGTAGAAATCCCTAAAACTAGCAGTCAAACTCTGATGTCTCTGCAGGACAGGAGACAGTGCAGTAATGTAATGGGAGATGCCATGGTGTTAGACTTGAGTTTTGGCACTCGAATTTTGCAATTTACTGGACAGGCTTTTAAAGATCATAGCTGATAAATTGTTTTTACAATAAAATTGTTGTTTTTGACATGCCATCTGTTGATTTTGATGAGCAGTTGTTTTTTAGAAGTTTTTAGAAGAGATACTTAGATACCATGCTAATATCCCCACAGGTTTAGGTGACTTGAATTTGAAAAATGGAATTGACAAATACGTGGTTCGAGTGAAGGAGACTTAAAAACATGAGCTGAAATTTGAATCGCTACTTAATTCATGTCTGGGTGAAGAATCTGATGCTCCGTTATGTGTGAGGAGTTTCGGTGGTGAGTCTGGGCCGGGATTTCTGCGTGTTTTGTTTCTGATAGTCTTCAGGACTCTAGGGGTTTAGAGGATTGTAGCTGACTTTTTATACGTTGGGTAATAGAAAAAAACATTAAGTTGAAGATACACCTACCTGTAAATACCGCCACTGCAAACTACAACAAAAACCAGTTTAGTTTGGGATGTAGCAAAAACCAGTTTATTTTTCCCCACTAGGCTGTGGCCTTATGTTGTGACCAATGAGAACACTGAAGTTGTCTGGTGGATAGTTAAAAGGTTGTGTCTGAGTCAGTCAGGGACTTCACAGTTCTGCTTATATAGCTGATGGCTGTGACATTATCTTGACCATTGACAATTTGGAAAATTTTTTGGGCGATTAACAAAAATCAGATTATTTATTTTAGGTATGTTTTTTCAATAAATGGTGACTAGCGAAGACGGTGGATGCATCTCAAGTAAATAACAAAACTTATTCAACTGACTTGCAGTCGCGTAAATATGAAAAATCAGCTTATTTGGCTGGCTTGTTGGGTAAATGGCACAGGCCAAGTTTTGTACATCGTTTGAGTTTGGTTACAAGTTGGTCAACCTGCTTTTAATGGAAAAGGTGTGCAGACCAAGGTCTGCGTTCTGTAGATCCAAGAAACTTGTGAAAGCAAGACCATGCAGGACGGAGCGAGATAGCGCCATTCATTATAAGCAAAGCATGTGATCACACTAGTGTTGCTTCATGCAAATGTTGCGTTTTCGGAACGCAACCCTGAGCTCTAATGCACTTTCAATGGTCACGTATTGGACAGTGTACAGTGTAGGCTCAAAAAACAAAGGGGGCTATTGTATGCATTTGGCAGGCAAAGAACATGTCTGTCATTGCTGTTCTATATGACCTGCCTACAGATTGCTATGGCAAGCTGGAGTGGTCTTTGTTTATCTTTCATAAATAACCTTGGTTGACAGGAGCTATCCTATTACCATGATGAGACATGGCTGTGAAAGTTTTGAAAGGCTGTTGGAGACCTCCAATAAATTTTGCAATGCTGGTGTTTAAATAGCTAGATCCTAGATAGAAGGTCTTATTTAGCTATATGCATATACATGTATACACACTCCTTTCTTTAATTTTCATTAGATTTCAAAAGCTACAGGTATGAAAATGTCAACTTTGAAAAGTAGTTATTAATGTATAGTTTCCAAAAGTCACTTGCTGAAGAAATGATTCTTCAAGTGCCACACAAGTTGCAAATTTCAAACTCCTATGAATCTGACAGATGCCGTATGAAGGCCCTGTTTTCCATTCAACAAAAATGAGATGGGCCGGCACTGTCGCATACGGGGCCTCCTAATGTGTTGGCGAGCTCATATGAAATTTGGCAAACTGGGAATTTTGCCAGATCCCATTTGGCGAGTTGATATTTTGCTCTCAATTGTTATGAACGCAATTGCACAAAAGAGCACTGTTCATTAAGAAACTGGTTCATAGGAGAGAAAAGTATGGGTTGTTTGTTAGGGAGGGCCCTTTCTCTAATATTACAGCACCTGTGCTAAGATGCAATTGAATTTATTTAATCAGAAGTAATTTAATTGGCAGAAATGTATTTTCTGTCCTGGTCAAAAATGTTTTCATAATTCCTGTTTTCTTTGTCCCTGTATTGGCAAGTTGTTTGATAAATTCAATGAAATAGCAACCTGCCATGCTTCCAAGATTGATAACATTGTCCCCAGTTCACAGCCCTGTGTATAGTTGATCTCTTCTAAAAACACTAAGCAGCCAAAGTCATATTTTAATCTTGGACCTATTGTTAGCTGCTTTTGTGTCCAAGTCACTGTTGATATCTGACTTAATTCCAAATCAGGTTGACATGCCAAGGTCTAGGCAGGTGAAACTCTATCCTATGCAAACAGGTTTTGGAGACAGTTTTCAACTCATTTGTCTCAGCCATTAAATCCCCAATGACAACTTTGGTTCAACATTGAAGCACCTGGTCTTTGTGATTTTTGGATTTAGGCTTTTGTGCTTATCTTGAGGATGTCTTTGAAATGTCTTAGTTGTCTTCTTGCTTATCTTGGTCTTTGAAATGTCTTAAGACATTTCTCTATGATTGATTTCAGGCCACTGTCTTTTTGAGATCCAACTATCAAATTCTAAAATCGTTTTGTGAATATCACGAATTTTCCTGAAAAATAAACTTTTCTGCTGAAATTGATATTCGTTTAAGCAAATTCCTCTTCTGAGTGCACCATTGGTAGTTCTGCCTCCCAGCTCAGGTGTATGTACTTTTTGTTGAATAAGGAAATTTTCTTTGATAAAATGCAGTCATTACCGTTATTAAATATGCTTGAACATTTTTTGGATTCAGACAACACAGCTTGAAAAACAAAACCTTAATTGGTTAATTGGTTGCTTTTGATCGATTTCTACAGCGACTGGTTGGTGTCTGTATAATTTTGGTACTTTTGGGAGTTCTGGTTTGATCATTCGAGAACAATTATTTATTTTGTTACACTTGTGTATATCACTCTTCATGGTACTGGCTGTAAGACCACTCGCCTGAGTAGTGTTCCTAACTATGAGACCAGTTTGTTGTTGCACAAGCCCATGTAAAAATCTCCTCGGGTGTGCGTAGGGAGGCCAAATTAACCAGGTGAAGTCGGTGGGAATTTTTCACCTTCATATTTCCATGGCAACACTTTGCTGGCATAATATTCACACTATCTACTGCCTTGGCCTCATGCCTCCAATTATCATAATAACTTTACCAGAGTATGCCTGAGTGTGCTGTGTTGCTGGTGTCTATGTGAACTCTGGCACCAATTTTGTTGATGGGATACTGTGGCTGGAGGAATTTGGCCTGGTTTTTTGAGAACCAGTGAGATGTGGACTTCCCTGATCTGAAGCTCGGAATCTGAAGAGACCATCTGTGGGCAGAATGTGCGGACTGCAGTCCGGTAGGGAATGACTCTGGCCGTTTTTTCAGCAATACTCTGTTTTGGAATGCTAAGTCTGTGCCATTGACCTGGCATGTACACTGCATACCGTAACTTACTTGCTGATATGAAACGAAACATGCTGAACAAGTCAGTTATTGTTTTGCTTTTAGTTCCTCCTCGACTTGTTTTCGATTCATTAATGGAAATGCTGTGAAGACATTGTAATAATATTGTAATATAGCTTATATGGACTCAATGGTTGTTGCATGGAATTGTATGCATGCTCTTGTTTTCACGCAATTCAAGTTTTTCGTTTGGAAAGAGTTTGTAATACAGTCCTGTCCCGAGTGGACTCAGTGTTTTTCGTGACAGGTTCCCTATTTCCAATTTAACAGGGGTGAATATTTTAAATGTTTAGCTGGAAATTTGAGTCCACACAGAGGTCTAACAATCCAATATCAGGTTCTGAAATTGGTGTGGTATGTCGCTGTCTGGCTGTGTATTTTGTCCCCCAGGATTTATCAGGCTGGTCAAGTTATTCCTGGCAGTTGAAATCCTGAATTTGATATTTCAATTAAAGCCTTATCGCTGCTTGTCAGGGCAATGTTCTCCCAAGACTTAAATGTTCATTCAACTACCAACCTGTAATCAGAGTTCGTTCAAATTAGAGCCCTCTGTGTGAAGTGCCTGAGTTTGGCTAGACATCGTGGGGGCAGGGCACATTGATTTCATTCACATCCAATTATATTATAAGTGTAGTGTGGATCCTTTGCTGACTGGGGTCATCTTGCTCTTAGCCAAATTGTTCTAGGGTACCTCATAGTGTACAGTGTGGACATGACTGGAGAAACTTCAGCCCAGAAAGAGCGTGAAATTAGAGACAGTCATTTTTATCTCAAGGACAATAGATGGTAACACGACTGACATATTATTATAATGCAATGATCAACTTATGGACTTTTTATAAGTTAATCAATATAGTTCATGGATATATACACCACGCATTGTAATACATCGATTCAGTTTCTGTTATCAAACCAAAACGGAATGTAGTAGGCCACTAAGGTATTCGCCGACTTGATCATTGTGAATGTGGTCGCGCTACCTGTGGCACCTCCTGGTGGCGTCACTTTGCTAATGTCACCTTGAGTTTTCTCCCACTCCCAGGCATGCGAAATTTGTGCCAAAAAGTATGTATTGAATTTATGGACATGAAAGGTTTAGACTTGTCTGTCAATTGACTGCATTACCTCAGAATGCATGTTATGTAAATTATTTGTTATGCTACTTAACTTCATGTTCAGAATTCCAAGCATAGGTTACACATAGGAAACAGAATAAGGTGTTGAAAAATCCTTTGAGCACTGTTTCCTGAGTTATCATTAACGCAACTGGATTTTCGTCCTATGTATGCTTTACGAAGCCCATGAGCCTAAATCCGATATAATTTTTGCACTTTTACACAGAATTTTTTGCTAAATTTGTTGCATTCAAACACATATACCTGAGCATCCTGTGTAGGCGCAAGTGGTTATTTCTAGTTTTTGTGCCTGTTTTGAGCTGTGCGTGTGTTTTTAGTCCATGCAGTCTTATACAGCATTCACATGATGTACGATTGGATGTCTAAAGCGCAGTCTGAAAAAAGTTCATGTGTGAACGTCTGTCTAGATTTCTGATCTGCTTTCTAATGTTGGCCGACAACAAATCAGGCGGCAGATCTGCCTTCTTATTGTGAGAAGTCTACAGTCCAACGACGGGATTTTTCTTAGTTAGGCTCTCTTCACCTATGGTGATCGCATGTGATTGATCGCAATGTTATGCCTATGGGATGCCTTTGTGGACGTTTGTTTTAAGTGTATAATGAAATGTCGCCTTTTTCTAAAAGTATCATTTGTGACTGCTGTACTTTTAGAGGTATAAAATTCTAAAGCCATATTTACACGAGGTACAATTGACACGGAACTTGCTGATCAGGAGCAAGTGTGTGTAACAACTGACATGGAGTGAGTCGACACCGAGATGGACATTTTTGACACCGGTTTGAAAGGTTAAGCAAGCTGCACTGGATTAATCGATCCAGTGTGAACAACACAAACTGGGGGAACCGGGGAAGGTGAAAAGGATCATCTTTGTTTCGCCATCTCAAAAGCGTATATACTGGTGATCTGCTGGCGTACCACGAGATTTGGACGTTCACTTTTCTTTATGCGAACATGTGCAGACAGTCTTCATGTAAATGGCTACTGCAGGTTCAGTTTGCAATCTAATGTCTTGTAAGTGCAACTAAATTAGATCAACTCATCCCGTGACTTTTGTTCCACATGTAAGAATGAGTTAGCATGCGTTACCACGGCTGAGCAGAGTTCTTTATACATAGATTATGTATCTCCACTTGATCAAGACAATAGTTTTCAGGGTCTTGAATTATTTTCAAGGAATTCGGGTTGAAATTAAATTATTTCAGCTACCTTTTTGCGTATCATACGACAGCCGAGCTAGAGTGGTCATTCGAGTCCAGAAGCGCTATTATTGCATGTCCAGCATTCCTGGATGGCGCGCAGGGCAAAATTCAGTTTCTTTGTCTTGATTGCAATTCTTTGAGATTCCATTGGAAACTCAGCTTGAGGTTAGGTTGTGCGAGCTGGTGCCTTATGGTGCACATATGTGCTGCACATTGTGCTGCTGAACCATGTGTTGTATGGCTTGTTGTTTTTGAGTTCTTGTTCAATATTAAAAACCATTCTTCCCTAAAACCCGGCTTCTCTGCCTATCATTTTCTATGCAGGCTATTTGTAACTGAGATGGTTTCTTGTCTGTTTTGTATCAGTAGGCTGTCTAATTTATGTGCTGATGGTACTGGTATGAAATGTCACTACTCATAGTAATTAGTTGTAATCATCCAAGGTGGCTGATTTAAGACATAAATAGGGGCCTGTATTTTGCTGGTATTATTTGAACAGTGAAGGACTGAGGGAATAGTGGTTGATCATTTGCCCTGATTTGTCAATGTATTACAATCTGAATGCTATGCGCCTTATTCGAGACAAAAGGGGCGTGATTATGACAGAAGTTTTAGGAATTGCATTAGAATGCCCATGTTGGCTAAGGTGGAGCAATCGACTAAAGCAGTAGGTCTCGAGTATTCATGATTGTCGTGTATGAATTTTGTGTCAAGCCAATAACTAAGAAACGTTACTTGTAATCACTAGAATGATAGACCAACAAAAGAGCAGCGAGGAATTACCGTAGTCAATAAAAGAACAGTCAGTAACCAATAAACCTTAGAATAACAGTAGATCGGAACGAGAACTGGATGGCACACTGCAGATAGCGCTCGACAAGATTTATCCCTGTATCAAATTCAGAAAAATCCCTGCAATGACTGTGGACTTATATGGGTCTGTAAAGCGAAATATTGAAAAATGGCTGCCGCAGTGCCATCTTGTGTCTGATTCCAACCTAAAACTGTAGACCTCGAGCTATTAACAAGATGAATGTTAATGAATTTCATGTCGATGGCTTGAGGAATGTTACTTGTAGCATGCGAAGGAAGAAACAAGAAAAATTTTTGGCTAATAATACATTTGATGAACACTCAGGTATAACTTGGACCTCTCGGCTGACAACAGTTCCTTTCTGTGTCAGTGTTCCAACGCTTGATATTCCTTGCTGAGGAGTCGAGGTTTTACAACTGATCTATCAAGTTTTGTTAGCCAGGAAACCCATGTGCACAGAATTTTCGTGACCAGCAGGTGTGAGTATGCCCACCCTGAAATGTTCCTCACATATGACAGCTTTAAAATCCATTTCAATCCTGCAGTAATAATTTTAAGAGCAACGCCCTGCCTCACTGGTGCATAAACTCTTCACAGACCCACTGTGATTACACAACTTTACTGGGGACAACTCTTAACTTGCACATTAAAATTGTGTTGGTGGCCACGCCTTATTTTGTCTTCTGCAGAAATATTTGTAGAATTCAGATTCTGACAAAGAAAATAACTAATCAAAACTTATGTTTGTGACCAAAACTAGCTCTGAGTGCCCGTCACCGGTCATGTAACATACTAGGTTAGAAAGGTTATACCCCAAAAACTTCAATGAAACAAATGTGGCGCAGGTTCTCTAAATTGGCTAATAAATTTGAAAACTTGGTTGTAGCTGAACATTCTTTTGGCTTTAGTGGACTGGTCAGGTTTCATAGTGACAAGGCAATACAATCTCACCAGTTGCAGACAAACTTAAATTGCCAAAACTACCATTTTCTCACTTGCAAGGTCTTCTTACATTGTTGTGAGTGCACAGAAGCTTTCGAAATTTTGTGTGACCGTAGATGTACACAACTTGAACGTGGTAAAGTTTTAATTTGGTGCTGTAAATTCTTAGGAAAAATGAAATTTCTGTCGCCGGTGAAAATCACTGCAATGGTTCTAGTGCAAATGTTCACATGGAAACATCTGGTGTAGAAATATATCATGGGTTTGTTTTTAGCTGATGCCAGGAAAAGCCAGGAAAGTAGACCTCTTTGTCTGTTCTGCTCCATCTCAACATGTTTCGTAGTTGTGTTTAGTCTTTCAACAGCCATCATAGAATTCCACCCTATTTGGGTTGGGTTAAGAACAGTGCTGGTGAAATGACAACAAATATTTCCCTCCCTTTCTTTGTTGGCCAGTTGAGAGGCCTCTGTTTGTCCTCTGTTCCTATTTATGCCTGATTTCTCCTCTAAATGCCCCAGTGCTGTGGAGGTATGTGACTGAGTTTCCAGTTGGTGGGGTAACTGAATGGTTGAAGGTGGGGAAACAAAAGTCAAAAAACAGAAAACAAACTGTATCGTGTTCAAAGAAGGTGCATTCCATAGTGTACAAGTAAAATAACAGTCCTGGTTAAGAAGTGTTGATCTTGATATTAAAACGACCATTCTTGCTTCTTGAACTCAACTGATGAGTGATTCAAATCAAGTTACTCAATTATACGTGTTTATAAACTCATTACCATTAACAAAAAATCACCACTAATGAAGAAATGTTAATTGTCTGGTACAAATGGTTAACCTTAAGTCTTAGATCCAAGCTAGATGTCAACGTAGCTTTGAGTACGTCTAGCGTTTATGATGATTCTTCAACTGTTTACCGCTCGATATGGCCGTCAAGTGAAATTTTAAGTGAAATTTTATTTTGTCAAATTCTTCGTCAGAAAAATAAGATGTTACGCGGGGCCCCACTAGATATAAGTTCCCTGTATGTACAACAAGGGAATACGCCTTGATGTCAATTTTGACAATTATTTTTGTGTGAAAAAGTGGAGAATTTTTGCAACAGTTGAGCATCGAAGCTTTGATGCAGTGTCATAGTGTCGCTGTCAACAATGGTACTACGTATTGTGGTATCATTTGATAACACTCTTTCAAATGTTTATAACAATGAACATTTCATTTTTTATTATCCGAGTGACCATATTAATGATACTTCAAACGCCTGCATCATGTTTTTGAAGCGCCATCTTGTGATGACTTTCATGACCCACGCATCGAACATTTCCTGAACACAAAAGATGGAAGAGTTGGGCAATAGGCAGAGGTTGTTGGCCCTTAACTGTAGTTTGGTGCTGTGCATATTTTTATGTTGCACAAAGTTGGATGCAATTTGATGGAGGCTATGTTGAAATTGTCATTATGGTATTGCAATCAAACCATTGGTTGGTATGAAAAATGGTATTTGGGCACTTAAATTTGTTATAAATTGTTCTCAAGTGCACGTGGTGCTAGGTGAAAGCCTGTTTCAACCACAAGCCATCATTGATGAGAGTACTGCAGAAGCACTTTGTACTGTCCTAGTTAGAAGTGCTTAGAGACGGTATGTTAGAAAACCAAGAATGCAGAGAACACTGGCTTTTGCTCCCTGGTAATGGCTGTGAAGTTGAATGTTTACACTATAGGCCATGTTATCAGAGGATCATGAACCTCAGCAGACTGCTGTGTTGTGAAGAGATAGCAGGAAATGCCTACCCTATGAGCTCATAGTCAGTGTGTTGTGGGACAATTGGGTGTAGGACTCCACGCCAGTCGGGCAGGCCCTGGTGATGCCCCTTACCTGTCAGCTGTAATACTTGAGTTCAAACTATTTTTTTGAACTGTCGTGTATCTATTGGTGCAGATCCTAGAGGGTATGCAATAATATAACTTACGAATATGACGGGTGATTGTTCATAACAGTCTGTGGAGAACATTGAATGATGGCGATGCCGTTTCCAAACTGGTCGCTATATTTTTTAAACAAGTCGCTGGCCATACAAACGTGTCGTAAGTGCTGCTAAACAGGTCGCAGCGACACGTTAAAACAGGTAGTGGAAAACACCACCTTTAGTTCATCATTAAAAAGACATTGATGGACATCAGCATGACTTTATTAAAACAATGAAAACGCCACAAATATTTTGGGTGTAACATGTTCTTGTTTTTGTTTTTAAAAAGTTCATATTAAGGCAGTCCCTAGGTAATGGAAGCAGCTGATTTATGTACTTCATGAGCCAACACGAAGGTTTTTAGGGAAAGCTGATTAGAGTTATCTCCACATGTTACCAAGTACAGTATTTTCAGAAGAAAAAAAGAATGGCAATAAATTGTCTCTTCGCTAATCTATTCTTTAGTGGATTCACAAAGTGTTGTTTTTTTCTTCGACATGCTGTTTTGCAGTTCTTGGGTCACTCAACTCATGTATCGCCACCTGATTTTAAGTTCTAATGATTTTTAAATAAAATAGTATACTTTCATGTAGTAACACAACTCAACACAGCTATTTAAGAGGTTGAGGGTCTGTTTTGCCAGTGTCCAGTAATCTGTGAAAAATCTCTAGGAAATGAATCAGTGGTTCCAATAAAAGAACATTGTTAATGGAAGTCCATTTTGTGGTCAGCTGATGTTTAATTTGATAACAAGCTGGGCTATTTTGGTTCATTCTTCCCCAGCCACACTGGATGGCTGCAGGGCAAAAGTGAAGCAGATCACTTTAGAATTAGTTCATTTGACTACTGGTAGGATACACTGCTGCCATTTGAATAAAGATTGAATTTCAAGGATGAGCACAGTTTGATTATGTCNTCAAAATTAATAGAGGAATGGACATTGACAGGTATTGTGTGTTTTTATGCAGTTACATTATTACAACTGAGTTTGTGTTTGTGTTTGCCTTTCCCTGGGTTACACAGTCTTGTTGAAGATTAACATTGAATATGTATACAATTTAAGCAACTGACTCCCAATTTCTATACTCATCTAGACACATAAGGCCCTTTCATACTGTCTGAGCGGAGCGTCGACGTAAACAGCGCAGTTAGCTGGATCATTCATACTGGTTTCAGTAGTTAATGAACATCAAAGTAAGCGGTTGGTGCCGCTGTCGTCATCGAAGTTATCGCAAGGTAGCGCTGCATGCTAAGATGTTTTTCGATGTTTCAATATGGAAACATTTACATGTGCTAAGTGACATTAAACTTGTTTTTAAATCGATTGGTCATTATTAGAGCAAAATATAAGTAGCTATTGGTGACTGCACTACCCTGTAACTGTTGACGATAACAGTGGCACCCTGGCGATAACATCGATTGGTCGGAAGTTAAGCGTTCATACTGCACTGAAGCGTCAACGCTGCGCTATTAAATCCACCTGTTAACTGCGATGTTAACTGGAGCTGTTAACTGCGATCCAGGACAGGAGTTAAGCGTTCATACTGCACTGAAGCGTCAACGCTGCGCTATTAAATCCACCTGTTAACTGCGATGTTAACTGGAGCTGTTAACTGCGATCCAGGACAGGAGTTAAGCGTTCATACTGCACTGAAGCGTCAACGCTGCGCTATTAAATCCACCTGTTAACTGCGATGTTAACTGGAGCTGTTAACTGCGATCCAGGACAGGAGTTAAGCGTTCATACTGCACTGAAGCGTCAACGCTGCGCTATTAAATCCACCTGTTAACTGCGATGTTAACTGGAGCTGTTAACTGCGATCCAGGACAGGAGTTAAGCGTTCATACTGCACTGAAGCGTCAACGCTGCGCTATTAAATCCACCTGTTAACTGCGATGTTAACTGGAGCTGTTAACTGCGATCCAGGACCGGAGTTAACCATTCATACTGACTGCAACTCCCCAAAGCATTGACGCATCAACCCTATAGATTGGGAAATTAAACAATCAGCCTTGGCATCAAATAGGTGTTAAAACATAATCAGGGATGGATGTTTACCTTAATGCTCTATTCACTCACGTAAATGCCTTCACCAATTTTTGGACTCACGTTCAGTACTATTAGAATGCACATGAGCCAGTGAAACCGTTTGAGTAAGAAGTGGTCGTTTTCTCACCTGAATATGGCAAAGCTTTGTTGAAAATGACTTTACTTCCCAAAGATATTGTAAAAACACGACACAATATGGTGGTCAAGTGAAATTCTGTTTGCTTGTTTCTATAGTAGATCTGAAGTGCTTTTAAAACACTACATACATTTAAAAACACGGTTTTGGACAGCTTTAACAGAACTATATTTTGCTTGTTGGTGTTGTGTTGCTGTGAGTTGCCTGTAATGTTGGATTGGATGATGTTTACTAGCTAGTGTAATTCTGCTGGACAATATTTTGGCCATTGTTAGCTATAAACAACTTCAATGTCATCTTTAGGGTATTGTCTTTTATGGCTCATTTTTGGACCATTGCCAGTGGGCAAGTTTCAGTTGCTGTATTTAGTTTTGCTGCCAATAGGTGGAGTGACTATACTCCATTGTCAGTGGATTCATGTGTGCTGTTGGGCTTTTTGGTTTAGCATAACTGTTGAAACATCCATTGTTCACCCCTATGTAAGGCCATGATATCATCTTTGAAATGGTCATTTTGAATAATGAATTTTTAGTACTTGTTAAAAACAACTTTTGATGTGGTTGATTGACAAGCAATAAGCAATATAATGTACATTCTTAACCCAAGTGTCCAAAGGTGATAATTTCTCTTGCTTTAGCTTAGTGTAATGAGCTGTAGGCTGTAAGATGATGTGTGTGCATTGTTCTGACTAATCTGTTTTTGTTACAGATTTACCATAACTAAACAGCTGGGGGGTCTTTGCTAATGCCAAATAGCTACTCTTGAAGGAGTTTACTTTGTCTCTTGGATGTTAGTCAACTCTCCATATTACATCATATCTGCTCCCTGGGGTTTTGTAAGGATTACCATATTTCTTTACTTGTTTGTAAAGACTTGAGACTATGGATGGTTTGGTCCTAGCCTCACTCCTCTCCACCAGGAGGACGTAGTCGGTTTAGCGCAATATATATTCTCATTTTTTTACAGTATTCACTTATTTGGAAACGTTCAAAATCATTACTGTGACGATTTAAAACAGTTTGTAGAGAACACTAGATTTATTTAGTGCGGGTATCTCCGTCAGTGTCTCTCCTTACTCCTTCATTAAAATGCATTGTATACCAAACAGTTTTATGTGAAAATAAATAGAATAGAATAAATTGCAAATTATACAGAATTTTTTAAAGTCGATCGGAATATTATAGAAGGAGTTGGTATGTACCATGCCACCAGTAATTTTCACTCCATGGTATTATCTCAGGTGAGTGTTGTTTGATAAATTGGGAGAGAGGATTGGATAATGTATTATGTTCTCGGTCAGTTTTTTCATTCAGTGTTGTCTAGTATTGTATTGGTCTGAATTTTGAACCCTTCGACCCCTAGTGAGACTACTGTGGCTAGTGTCTAGTGTTTGACAAGCTGAAGCAAGTCTCCAAGTATTTCCATGTATTTCAAAAAGGGCAAGGGATCTATCTTGCATTGCTGGCATTATTGGAAGTGCTCAGTGATTGACCTCATGATACATGGCAAGTGTCGCCATCTATTGCCAATATTTGTGGCACTTCAGTAGGCCTGCAGATAACGTTTGAGCCTGGGTGAGACCATTGAAGTTCTATGAAATTTTGTACAGCATAATTGCCAACAGAGTATTCCAGGTTATTTTGGAATAATAAAAGTTTCAAACTGTCTCCATTTCTCAATCAAACGGCAATTCAATAAAAAGTTGTCAATGAATTCATTCCATTTTTAAAAAAGTTGCTGCTGAAATTGTACAGTGGAGCGTTAAGCATGTTTTTAAGTCTCGCCCACACACAGCCTACCCTAGAACAACAAGTACTAGTGCAACTTACCTCACTTTTTAAGTTGTCGCTCTTCGCGTGACAATGAACATCTATTGTCAAATATGGCATGCAAGAGACAACCCATCTGTATGTAACCACAGGTGACAATTACTTCCGCCTTGCCCCAGGTTTGCGACCACACAGGAATTAGAAGTGCGCAAGGTACTCTAGACCAAGTTACCCCTCCTGGATAAGGTGGAATAAGTTGTCACAAGTGGGGCAAGTTGCGCTAGATTAAATAGCGTTCACACTGCAATCAAACCCAGCACTAAAACTCATTAAAGGAGTAACTTGGTGAAGTATGTGTGTGGATGGCACTTTAATTGTTTGTCCTTGCTTGACCACGGAAAAGAGTGATGTCCTTTCCTCTTCCTTGACCAAGTCATAACAAGCTACTTAATTAGCTCCTGTCTAAAACAATAACACGCTAGGAGTTCTTCATAATCTTAAAAGTGATGCCTGAGTTTAGTAAGGGAAAGAAAGAATACTATTTTATAATGGTAAGTGGCAAAATCAAGAGTTGTGTTTTGGCAGATGGTGTGGGTAATTGTTGCACCTTTCACTTGTAAAATGTTAGAATTGAGTTACGCCTTTAATGTTGAATGTTGAAACTTGGCAAAAATCTGTATCTTCGTTCTAGCTAGTTTCATGGGCCCACATAAGAGCGTATTTATGGCTACATTTCTTCACTCCGTCTGCTTGTAGGGTGGATGCCTGTTTTCAGTCGTGGCCCTGGCGGGGCTTTTTTAGCAATTTTGGGGGAGGAGCACTTTGGCCAATATCTAGAAAACGGGCAGGAATGTACAGACACCTGTGGACTTGTGTTACTTCCCTTGCACATTTCGTCTTTATTTGGGTGCAAGTGCATCTCAATCCATCTGGTCCTTAAATGAAATTTGATATTTGCGTTAGATTTCCAAGATGGTGTTAGCAACCACTTTTAATGAGAATCTAGTGTCATTCTTGTGTCCATCTTTATATGCCGAACATGCCTAGTGCTGTGTGACCCGTTGTGGCATTTTTATTTCTTTGTTGAAAACTGTAAAGGTGAGGAACCAACACTTTTTTTGCCAATTCTGACTATTGTAGCTCCACCTTGTGGTACATGTACTTTACATGCTCTGGGAACACATCATTTGTAATGCGCAGTGAGCGCACATGAGTGGTTTGCATTGCTCTTGCTCATTTTGAAAACGTTACCAGGAATTTAAATGCCTGGCATTTACTAATTGGTGAATATTCTCCTTAAGTTCCAAGTCACAGACAAAGTGTCTTTTTTTGTAAAGCATTCGTTTTTGTCTTTTTGCCTTGTTACCACTCAACCAAGTCTTATGGTGCTATTTTCCCTGTGTCAAATTCTCTGATAGATTTTCCTAACAGGTTATGGCCCAGTCTATGCATGACATAATGGAGTCTAGGTGCTGGAATGTCTCTGTCATTACTTGTGACAATACCTCATGGCAGTCAGTGACAGTGGGTGAATGAGAGCCAATTACCATCCCAGTGTGTAATGGAGGGTAAAGGAGAGCCCTATTATCACTCCCATTATTTGAGTGCAAATTGAGGAGTATTTGCTAGGTAATTTGAACTGGGCCATGGATGGAACATTTCAAGCCCTATTTGGTGAAGGTGAAAATGGTAGTGTATTTGGTAGGATAAGAATGTGTGAAATGTAATTGTATTTTTGAGAACTTTAAGGCCTGAACCAGCAAGTATTGGGACAGCAATGTAATCCAAATAAAGACTTTCAGTAGTTAAGGACCCTATGATAAAATACAAGTTTACTGCAAAAAAACGACCACCTTGTCTGGAAACGTTCTGGCGTCAAGTTGACAATAGGAAATAATTCTTTCCGCAAGAATAATTGATAATTTGTTTGAGCATTTTGCAACCACTCCTTGTAGAAATAAGAGCTTCCATTCTGCCGAGGGTGTCTCCAAACAAGGCGTCAGTTTAACTGGAGAGGGGCATTACATTGGTCCATCGTCCGTGATTCTAAACATTGACAAAAATCTTGAACAAATGTACATTCCTAATATGAATGTAAAATTATCTCCTTTGCACACAAAAGAACATAAGGGCAAGTACCCAACACCACTTTTGTACACCAATTAATCTATGAGTCATACGGAATTAAAATCTTAGGAGTCGCACATCAAAAGTACATCAGTAAAGTGTCGATGAATTTTTTCCAAGGTTGAATATTATATCATCAGCTACGTTTGTCTCCTCCAGTTGCAATCCAGCAACAGGTTTGACATGTTATTTGAGAGTAAATAATAAGTTTTACCCTTCCCTTTATTTTGAGAAGAGATGCCAATGTAACCTCCGGTAATGGAGGAGTGACTGCAATTGTTGTTTGCAGGTGAATCCAACTAACATCACCTGTTCTTGGTCAAATGTATAATTACTCTTGGTTGTCATAGATGGGGACTAACAAATATTGGATAGGATTGAGATTTATTAAACTTTTGGAATGTGACTGCAGCTTGGTCATTTTCCAGCCAAACCCAATTCTTTATTTAGTAAAGATAGGCTGCTAATCTTGATATCTTGCAAGTAATGTCACTTCTGACACTTGTGTGTGTGGGCTCCAACAGGTTGACTTTAAATGCAATATTTTCAGCTTGGAAGAACCTGGATGTTTTACCTGATTGTAAAGATTCTTAGCCCCCTAAATTTTGGTAACTTGCCTTTGAGTGCTTAGCAAACATTCTGTTTCAGCAGCACCAGGCATTTTTCAGCTCCCACTTTTCACCTAGAAAGGCAGGAATAGTTCTTTGGGCTTATGGTGAAAGGATTCCCATGAACGCATTGATTTTTCAGCTACTTGTTGGGACCTGGATTTTCCGTATTCTAAAACAGGGAAACCCGTTTTGCAAACATTTCATTCCTTTCTTTCAGTTTTATAAACTAGCAATTTCCTTTTTACTATTTCAAAGTTATGACTCTCATGAACGTGATCTGGGAATTGCCAAACTTTTTTGCTTGTTCATGCCATTGTTCTGTTTTACCGATAACTTGCTGCACGTCATGTTCATTGTTTCGCAAAACCGAGAAATGAACAGTGCCACCTTCAGGAAGAATGACCCGCAGCGTGGACATGTCCACTGCAAAACGATTGTTGATCGACTATATTCTTAATTTTTGGTAAATTAAAGTCAAAATTATTAATTTGTGGTATTTACTACTGATATTTGTGAATTCCATTCGAAACCTGTACTTCTGTGAACGAGGTCAGATTCAGTGAATTCCATTCCTATTCCCTTATCCTGGAAAATCAGAGTGCCTACAAGCGCCCATATCCGACTTCTCAAAAATTATCATTTAAACACCCATGCTCGGCCAAATCCCTTCCGCTCATTTTTGGCTTTCCTAATTTATATGGCGTTTACCCAGATATATAGAGTAATAAAATTTGTACTAAATGGTGTATGTCTGCAACAGACTAAAGCTTTTTTCTGAGTATTCGTTCGTTTTATTGGGTGGGAGTTTGGTGAGATAAAATTCCACATCTCCACCATATTTGCAGAATAAAGATGTGCTGTAATGGTGTGTTTCATCAGCTTCAACTGTATTTGCTGACTTTTTAGACCCACTTTGTCCTCGCCTAATGCAATTCTGAAGTGAAAAGAAAGCAAACCTCAAAGGCGCTAAATCAATTCTGTGTTAAACAAATCGAACAGGAACTTGTAAAACTTCGCGTGTGTTATTCAAATACTGAGTGTGACTGTATGGTATTCTATTTTAAAAGGGGTAAACTAACGTCTCACATCCAGGTGTTCGACTGTTCAGAAGTTCTTTTATTGATCTGGTTTGTGAAAACCTAAGTAAAGTTCAATTAATGGATTTAAAAATACAAAATGCACAGAGCTGAGAGTATTATAGATGATGGCGATTTTTTATGGCTTGTCTTTTCGTGCACTCTTTCTGTATTATAGTCTATGTACAATACATACTGCGAAAAAATCTCCTTCATCACTGTTGAGTAGAGTTTAACTTTTTATCTAGATTTATTCTATGCGTTTTGCTTTATTTTTATTGTGTATTTGAAATGATACAGGTCTTGACATTCACCTGTCTGTGGTGCCGTCCTTGCAGCTGTTCGCTTGAATGGAAATTGTTAGTCTGTCTGTCTCTCGGAGACAAAATGCTGGAAGTCACGTGGGTGCAGAAAATGAATGCAGCGCAAGGCGACTGTAATTGACATTGTTGGGGTGGTCACAGCCAATGAAGCGTAAACATTTTTGTCCAGCTATTTGAATTTTGATGGAAAAAACATTGGCGACGTTGAATTGCCCATGTTTCTCGTTAAATGTTTTGTAAATAAAGGACTGTTAATGAGATGCTGGTGACCATGTAGCCTCTATTGAATATCCTGACTCTTGAAAGGAAAACGAATTTCATATCTGCAGTAGCATGCTTGCATTTGCAAACAGATAAAGCTTCCCCCCTAGTTAAGTTGTGGCTGAACAATTTTTGGTGAATCTTACTTTAGTTCCTATTTGGATTTACCACAGATGTCTTTCTCGTTGCAAATACAGAAAATCTTCAATCATCTAGCACACCATACGGCGGACAAGTGAAATTCTTTTGCGTTAAACTTCTTTACAAAAGTAAAGATTAAGAACATTTTAGTCTATGTGTGTCATAAAAACAGCATTTGCTTAAGCTGTCATTACTTTCTAAAAGGCAGTCAGTCTTGGAAAAATGAAAGGCAATTATCTGTGTGAGCAATAGTAAAGAATTGCCCTACAATTTATGTTATCTTTCTTTAAAAGCAAACCGTGAACGAAGTTCTTCCTGAACAAAAATGCAAGCGGTGGGCAGATTGCGCGTGGTGTTTTCACGACTAAACCTTCCTTTCTGCTGACTGAAACAGCAATACTTAAACAGCAATACTTAAACAGCAATACTTAAACAGCAATACTTAAACAGCAATACTTAAACAGCAATACTTAAACAGCAATACTTAAACAGCAATACTTAAACATTATTTTCTATCTCTGAGCACTTCACTATCATTGTTACAAGACAGTAAAAATAAGTACCACAATGCAACAT
>NMRA01000625.1:0-117124 GCA_002633005.1 Phoronis australis | reverse complement strand
AAAATTTTCGAGAAAATTGAAAATTTGCCGTTTTTTTTGAAATTCAAAGTCAAATAACTCGAAAACGGTAAGTCTGAGAAATACGCTCTCGCAGACTTTTTGAAAGGCCATACTTCAAGGAATCCACATGCAAAAATTCACGTCATTTGCTCATCCCATAAAAAATGCGACACGAGAGCGATTGAAATCGTGTGAACATGCCCCACAGCCGCCATCTTGAAGGTGACTTCCGGTTCAATAATTTTTTATAAAAGCTTATTAAACTCAACAAACACGTGACCAGTTTGAAAGTGATTGGTTTGCAATTGCGCCCTCTACAGGAAAAAACGTTTTTAGCCATATTTCGGGGTGCGCATGCGCCACGTCCAATATTTCCGCCATCTTTAGCCGGAAGTTAACGATTTGCTGCACAATTGTAGCACATACGTTCTAGTATATTCGTACCGATTTTCAGCCATGTAGGTCGAAAAATGCGGCTTCTACGAGTATTTGACTGTGAAATCGGATACAAAATGGCCGCCACGTCCGCCATTGCTGTCAGAGCAACATACTTGGCGGAATACTTGGCGGAAAAATTCCGCCAAGTAATGATAAAAAATGTGACTAAATTCTTATTGATTATGTTTGGATAATGTCTTTGAGTTGGAACAAACAGGTTCAGATACCATGAAAACGGGCATGTCGGAAAAGTTGTTGAGAAAGTGAATCAGTTATTGGTAGTCAGTCAACTGCTGTGTAGTGACGACATGCTGCTTAGTGCCACTACAGCACTGATTCATCATCACAGTCATTACTACATTTTCATTCAGCTGGGGATTTGCGTAGATGCCTTAATTAATTGAGTTGAACAACTGCACCAAAAAATCTTGTTCCGGATCAATGTTATCATGTGAACGGGACATAGTGGTAACCACTGTTGTTTGGTGTGTTGCCCTGTCTCTTGCACATCTCTTTGCAGATGATATGTACAGCTGCCGGAGCAGTGACTGATTACTTATGACCATGTGCAGTGCAAACTGGGGAATGTCTGGCGTATGCTGCGACAACTGTCGTCGTGACATGGTGCATGACACGTGTCACAACTGGTGCCCCAGTAATAAATACTCTCCTCTGTCATTGTCTGGTCTATCTGGCCTCTATGATTTGAAATGAATGGGTTGTGAATAGACATGTTGTGCTGAGGTGTCCTCTGAAACTGTGACCGCCAATTTTTCACTCCCCGGGTCGTCCGTCGATGATTCTTCAGATTCCTGAAAACAACATTGTTTGTGCTGAAGTAGGCCTTATCTGTCCATATGTGTTCCTTGAGCAGGTTACCTCAGGTGTGTGTCGAGGGAGGGCACAGGGTGGTTCCGTCAGTGGTCCTTTGCTGCTGCTACTGATGGAAGGCTCTTCCACCAAATACCCTATGGTCATGTGACAATGCCTATTTCATCATGTCTGCTAGAAAATGTCTATTGATGTCAACCCCAGCTTCACTGTTACCTGAGCTAATACCCCTGCTGAGGTGTGTGCACTAATTAGACCCCCAGACCAGGTGTTCACCTGTAGTTACAATAGGCAACATACCTATACTAGTGAACAATGTCAAAACTGTCAGTGCCCCAATAAGTGAGTATGCCTGAGATAATCCCCTTAGTTCCCCAACACTCCACAAATCTTTGAACCAGACTGTCCCTAGCACTGGTTCAGTGGGCTAATTTCTTATTGTTTCTTTGGTAAAAGTGTTAAAAACAAGTGTCTATTTGGTCCATAAAACTCAGAGCTTTCTTTCTCCCAAGCTTTAAGAAGTGAAAACCATGTCTGCATGATGAGAATGCAATTGTATGGATTGAAGGATGCTGTAGGTTGTGTCCCATTGAGATCCACTCATATGTGTTTTAGGGGAATGTCAGTTCGAAAAATTTGGTACTTTGGTACAAAGATATGACACAATAGAGCACTTCCCAGGCGTGATTCTTTAATCTAAATGTTTGTACATGCATTCCAGCAGTGTTCTACTTCAGGTGTCATTTTTTGCTTCATTTGATGCAATTTTGTTGAAGAAGATGCATATTATATTTATGAGTGTGTCATGTTGCCAATCATTTTTTTAGTAATATCCAGATTATTTTTATTGCCAGTAATAATGCATACAAACACTTGAGAATGAAACAAGTATGTTTTGACATAGTGTGTGTCTTTTAATCATGTCTCTTGGTAATTTGCTTTACCAATGTTCTGTTGAGTTTCCAACGGAACAGAATAAAGATTGTTAATAGCGACAGGTGTCGTGTATTCAACCAATGTTGCATATCGGAAAACAAATTCATGTGAAGTAAAGCATAACTGTTTGACAGTACGCGTGCACACACACACACNCGTGCACACACACACACACACACACGCACACACACACACACGCATACATTTTGGGACAAAACATAAAATTTAAAACTACCTAATATTTAATAAACAAAGTAGCCTAAGAGGATCATATTCTATTAAATTTTTCATAATCACAGTTTCTAAAATAAGGACATTTTCCATTTGAAAATACTGTCTTATCTCCTGCTTAAGAAAAACAATTGAATTAGTGATATTTTTGAGTCTCCAGCAGTAAATAGGTTATTTTCCAATTTATTTATTTAATTATGTCTGATTTGTAACAGTGTAATTTACTCAAAAAATCTGACAAAAGATTAAGCAAATTTCATGTTTTTGAAAATAACCATTTTCGTCACTCTGCAGTCTCAGAGAAGTTGGGTCATATTTTGTGGTTCGTTTTCACAAAATGTACAAAGATGTGACTGTTGATTTTCAATATTGACTAAAAACTCATTGTGACCACAACTTGAAGAAAACATCTGAAATCATTTTAATCTATTGCTGGTGAAATCATTTCAGTAGTCCTCTTCATTGACTCCATGAGCCGAAGCTGAAACGAATGACAAAATTTTTTTAGTATGGACGGTTGTCATGCCATGTTGCAAAGAAAACCTTTCAACACCTATGAAAAAATATTAAACACAAACAACATACATCGTTATTGACAGCAGCACCAAAGTTAATCTTTCTCACCTCATTGATATTCAGTCCGTTAAATCCAACTGTTTACTATGGACTTGTTTGATGATTTTAACTCCGATCCAAGGCCAAAGCTAACCTTTTACATTGCGGACACTCCAAAACATCCATTCGTCAAGGTTGGTGTGAAAGATATTTAGTTCTCCACAACCCATTTTGACATAACCAGTTTGGATTTTGCTGCACCTTTTTTGACTCGTCTGCATCCAGTTTGAAAAACTGAGCAAGTTCAAAGTCTTGGGTAATTTTTCATCAAGAAAATTTGGCACGTGCTCAGTTTGTTGATTGTCAAGTTTTGCATACAAACCTCCACAATATGAACACAGATTTTTGAGCATTTCCTAATCGTCATGGAATTAGAACTTTCTGTAATGCATTGCTTTAAGAACCTGAAACAGTACAATAAATATTTTATACTTGTTGATCAAATTCCTTCTGTCATTTGTGCAGTACAACTAGTCATCATAACTGTGCATATTCACTGGAGTATTGAAGCCTAGGGCTGTTGATTCAGTATTCTATGCTGTAACTCTGTTTGTCTGTGGTCACTTAGGGGTACATGCTTGGCTGGACAATGAAGGAGTGGGGATTAAGCAGGTCTCTTTGAAGTAATATGGAACCCTTGAAGTTACTCAACCTTAGATGTGACCCATGTGGAGAGTCTGGGGTTATGAGCCATTCAATATTGCAAGTTTTTCTGTTAAATGGTCTTTGTAGGTTTTTCCCTGCAAGTTTGATAGCCTAGTTTAGTAGTGCGCAATGACTGATTTATGATGCTGGAATCAGGTTATATACAGTTGACAGTACTAACCCCAATTTTAAAAGGCATGATGTTGCAGTAAAGCTTGCAATTTGTTAACTTAGGAATTATCAAGATCAGTGGGTCCTTACATGGCATAACAGTAAGTCAAACGTTTTTTAATTGCAAGTGTCCTCTTAACACAGAATGTTTATTGACCACTTCTCTAAGAATATTTAACAGTTACAAGTCATGTCCATGAGTTGCTGTAGGACAACCTTGCGTGGAGAAACCTGCCCTGGAGCAACTTGTCAAGGGGCAGTTTGCCCTGGAACAACTTGTCCTGGAGAAACTTGTCAAGGGGCAACTTGCCCTGGAGCAACTTGTCAAGGGGCAACTTGCCCTGGAGCAACTTGCCCTTTATCAACTGAGAGTCTCCACTACACACCCTGCAGCATAGGAACCAATGTAAATTGTTGCTCTGGAACACAACATTTGAATTCTCCGTCTTCCCATACTGGCATTTAGAAAATAACTGGTTAATGAGAAAAGTTAGGTTTAATGCATTTTTCTTGTCATGTTTCTGTTTATTCCTATGTTTTGCTGATGTATCGTGCAGGAAGCAGATGTTTTAAGTTGATAAAATGATGACCAAAATATAAACATGGCAGCACAAATGAATGCCCTCGTTTGTATTTAACTACGCAGGTGTGCTGCTGGTACTTCCAGCCTGTCTGCAGGTGTGTGTGTCCACACTGCCACGGCTAGTTGCCCTACCCCAGTATGGTGAGGCAAGTCATCACAGGTATGACAAGTTGCCCAGTACTAATAGCATCCTTGCTACCTCTAAATCCAGCAACAACTCTTTGCACCTCATGATCTACGGTAACTTGTACCATGGACAGCGCTCCAGACATGTTTCAGGATTCTTATAACATCTGCTGAAGAGAACATTAAATAAAGATTAATGTGCTGTAGTTCATTTATTCACAAAAGTTATATGAATGTTGCACCGTTTTCCTTTGCAGCTATACATAATCCTTTAGTGAAAAGGGCATGTACTTCTCTTTTGGATTTATGGTCCTGATTCAATAGGATTAAAACTATTGAGTTGCCTGTGTTCAGTCTGTGCAAACTGTAATGCATGGTGAAGTCCAAACTTGAATCAAGACTCCGCAACTGCCTTTAGCATTGTTGAGCAAACATATCAGTTCATATTTTGCCGCTGCCAATAAAACATGTTTTAATGCGTGTTTTCCTATGTCCATTCAAATGAAAACCTCTTAACAATACTGGAACATGCAAACAGAGGGAAATATTTTGGTTACCTCTGCCAAGCAGTTACCTTTGAATGTCCCATTTTGGTAGGCTCTAAAATTTAAAACGGGTCAAATTTTACTCAATCTATTGCGCATACTTGTATGCCGATTTGAAATAAAATTCGAAACAGGTTTTTGGTACATTTTGACATCTTATGTAATGTGAAGGTGGATATGTGAATTGAATTGGTATGCTTTCAAAAGGATTCAATTCACTGTTCCGTGGTAGGGAATGTTTATTATTTTGTAAGTCACTAGACATACTCAACACTATTGCTAATAGAACAGCAACACCTTGTACAATGAAATCCTGCAGCCAGGTCAACACACACCACCAGCCTCTGAACAGTGGCTATAAATCACTAGCATTGCATAACACCAAATTCTGGAACAGTTGTGCTGACAAGCCATTGTTCAGCCAATAATAATGAGCTGCATACCTTAGACCACCTGTTGTTTGGAAGCCTGAACATTGCTGCTTAGTAGGTATTGAGTGGCTGGGCCATGCTTGGGTCATTAGTCACACTGCTCTGAGCTGTTGAGGATTTCATGTGTTGGATGGCATTTGTCAGTCATTTGCCACAAGGACACCATTCATCTATGATGGTCAATTTAGGAAGTGTCGATCTTGGGGTGATTTCACCTCGGTCGGCCGCCTACCCCAAGGATTACTACGGTAGGTTGAGTTTGCCAACAAACCTTGGGTTTTGTGCTCCGTTTCATTGCCGTTGGGAGCTAAATGTGTTGGTAGGTAAATGATTTAGGAGCTAAATGAGTTGGGAGCTAAATGATTTAGGAGCTAAATGAGTTGGGAGCTTAATATTTGCATTGTGGAGCTTATGAACATTTCTAAATCTTGTGGAATGTACTTTGTGTCCGGTTGTAGTTATTGTCACTTCTCAGTTTGAGAATCTATTTTCGTAATGTTTATTAATTTATTTGATTCTCACTGGTGATAGGTATTGTCATGCGAACCTAACTGTTTAGAGCTGAGCCTGAGGTGTGATTTGAGTGTTTAAGGATACGGTAGTGTAAAAAGGACAGCGTTTAGTATTGGGTCCAGTTAAATATTTACCTTGTGTCTGAGTAAAAAGAATGCACATTCTCAACTCGAATGAGGATTCGATGTGTCACAGCACAGTTTGTGTACTATGAAGCATATCCTGTCCACAACTATTTTCTTGGTTTACTTTCTGCTTTAAGTGGACTTGACAGTTTACTTAATGTATACATTGCAGGTTTACTTTACACCTTTGATGCCCTAACAAACGTGGGTAAATTTATGTGTTGGCTTCGTACACTGAAGCGAATGAGATGATTATTTCATTACCGGCTCAGTCTCGCAACTTTACGGCTGACAAGCGAAATTAATTTTTTTCTTTTTTTCATAAAAGATGAGTAGCGTCCAACACATAACTTATCAGTTGATGTTTCTGTACTACTATCAGGGAATGTTTTGAGCAATTGCATTTACAATAATCTTGAAATTTTCGAAACTAAAACCAAAGATCAATATTGGCAATTATTGTTTGTAAAAATAATAATGGTGGGAAGGGTTCGTTCTGGTTATTGAAACTTGAAAGCGCTAAACTGCTACAAGTTGTGATTTATAAGGTATCAAGCACTTAACTCCTATGTATTATTCATTTCATTCTTTCTTTGATTTCTGATCTGCGGGAAACTAGTTCATCTGTTTTAGTTGAAAGTTAACCAAAACTATTTATTCTGAGCCATTTTTTGTATTTGTGCTTCTTGCTAATAGAGTTCGACAATTTGCATTTAAAGCAACTTGTTTATGTATTTAAAAGAATTCGGCAATTTGCCTTTTCCTCAGCTTTGTTCCGGCATTTTGTTTCAAAGGGTACATCACCTTGTGAAATGCTAGTGACAACTGACCTTTACGAGTCTGCCCATGTGACATTTTACGAGAGATCAATCTTTTGGTGCAAATGTAGTACGGCTGAGCTATCCTTTATTACTGCCTGTTCGCTGTGTTCATAGAACCATTTCGATTCTGATCTAATTGATTGATCAGTATTTGAAAATTAGAGATGTTCTTTGGTAAAAACGACTGTGGAAAGTAGAAATGTGAACAAGTGCCTGAACTATGTAAAATGTTATGTGCTGGTGTGTATTATAGTCATTACCTGGAGAGGGAGGAGGTCTATTCAAGAGTTGCCCAGTAAAACAGCTAGTTTCTGTTTTCTTTGATAATGAAGTGTAAGTCCAAATATGCCCTGTTTTGTCCACTTGTACAAGTGTGTGATGCCATAGTAATCCTGTGTTTTGTAGGTATGAGTCACCAACTAGCTGATTTGTGCAGGATACAATGGGCCTTTAAAGGGTTGAAAAGTAAAAGCCATAGGGCAACAATAGCTCTAGACTGTTTAATGCATGACTAGTCTGACTTTGTTGTTAGTGACTCAGTTATCACAATATTAGTAGGTATATGATTTATAGGTTAGTAAATACTATGTATTAATGATAACATCATGTCTAAAATCTCTTGCTCTCTGCTCCAGCCTCTTGCCTATTTGTTGGTCCCACATTTCCGCTGAGTGGTTTTGAAGAACAAGCACTCATTGCAAGAACTTGGATTGTATTTTTCCTGGTGCATGTTGGGGTTTGAACCTCAGACTTTTTGGTTATCATTACATTGCTCCAACCAGTAGAGCATTGGGTCGTGTTCTGAAGATGATCAGAGAAATGATCGAGCGAAACATCATGCCAGTGTAGAGGCTAGAGGTTGTTGTAAATAGAACAAATAATTTTATAAATGATCGGATCATCAAAGCGGTTTTAGGTTGTCTTTATAATGGTAAATTTGCAATTTAATAGTGGAACCAGCCTGTGTGTCAAGATATTTTCCTATTTGGAAAGATCTTACTGTGAAGTTTCACAAGTCTTAATCTGCTTGAAGTGCCTACTTTCATTCGTCCAGTCGTTCATCCAGTCAATTGGGGACCCCATTTTGTATGCCTCGTTTCCAAAATCCTAGATGAACTCCTGTTTCTGATTACGAAAGCTATTGGATCTATGGAACTCCATCACAACTTCCTCATTACCTTTCCTACTAACTCCTCTGCGGCAAGCGACACTGGGGTTTAGCGCTAGTTCTTGGGATTTACAATACTAAATAATAATTAGTTACGCACTCCATGGTGTCTTTTCCTATGACTCGTGCAAAGCAACTTTCTATTGATGATTCTACAATACTTTGCCCTAGTGACAAGCTTTGTCCTATGGATGCTCATGTCAGTTAAGGGGCAGAGGGGACAGGGCAAATTTCCTCTGAAGAAACAGTGCTGGGGTAATTATCCATCTAAGTCCAGCTTATTTGCTTGTCTGTGTGCACCTGACTGTGCACGAGTCTGCCTAGTGTACATAGGCAGTATGTGATCATTCCTTGGGTGGGATTATGTCTTTGATTTGTGCCCACTAAATGTGGTTTATAATAACTTCGTGTCATTTGTGTGTTTACATGGATTTATCATCAGATGTGTACTTGACAAACATTGTCAATTATGAGTAAATCCTTATTGGAATGTCACAAATTTGTCTTATCGGTAGCATGCTTACCATATTAATACATAAAGATAAGACTGTCAGCTTTGAAGAGATGTTTACTGCCATCGTTATATGGGATGCTTGGTCTATTTTTTGTTAATTTACAAATTTGGGATGTGTAACTATGTGATAAAGTTTGAAGCAGTAATTGACGGCTTTTTCATACCTGAGCATTGACCTGTCGATGTTTTGGTGAGTGTCAGTTGGTGTGAAAGATTAATTTTGGTCTGTGATCAAACTTAACAGCGAAAGTTAATTGTAGCCTCGAGTCTACGCACTCCACATTCCAAACTATAACTTTCACCTTGCAACTCTTAGTGGTGTGTGAGTGGACCCTTGTTGCGCCATGTTAGCTTGCGATATGTCACAGTGAACTGGGCTTTTGAATGCCTAATTGGGTACATGATTACACGTTTTGTTGTCGCTGTCAAGTTTATGTGTTGATTTGTCATCTCTTTCGGTCTATTGTGGAGGCTCAGAATCATTCTTGGTTTCACAGCCAGACTCATATTGACCAAGAACTTCAAATGCAACTTTCATCTCAAGGAGTTTGTTTAAGAAAATCAATCTCCTGTTTCTCTGAGAAGTAAAATATTCATAAAGGTTAAAGTAAAGGCATGCTTTATCTCAATTAAATCTAAACTTTGCCCTTTTTCAAACTTAGTTGTGAAACGTTTACATTTTGTACAGTTATCTCTTTCATCAAACATTGCTAAACAAATGACAATGTCACAAAATTCATCACCAGATATTTGAAGCCGCATTAAACCCATGCTTTGTGTCATAACAGTTTTTATTTAAGTGATGAAATTGGTCTCAAATTAGTTACGGTAGTCAAAATAAGTGTGATTTGTGGGCTTGGAAAGAATTGGAAGTTCATTATTTCTTCAAACTAAGGCATAAAGTTTCAGTTCCTGCAAACTACGTTCAACGGATATTTCCTGATGCACTTACATGACTAAATGGGCAATGTCACTGGATGGCGATAGAGTCGTTGGTGGACAATGATTGTCGCTGGTGGATAACGATAGTGGTTGGTGGATGGTAACAGTTGGTAGTTACCGATAGTCCTTGGTGAATAACGATAGTCGTTGGTAGATAGCAATAGTCGTTGGTGGATAGCGATAGTCGTTGGTGGATAGCGATAGTCGTTGGTGGATAGCGAAAGCTGTTGGTGGATAACGATAGTCTTTGGTGGATAGTGATAGTCGTTGGTGGATAGTGATAGTTGTTGGTGGATAGTGATAGTCGTTGGTGGATAGTGATAGTCGTTGGTGGATAGTGATAGTCGTTGGTGGATAGTGATAGTCGTTGGTGGATAACGATAGTTCGTGGATTACATTCTTTGGATGTACTGCAGTTGGATGTCCCTTCATTTTATGTTTATTCTTTGCTACCATCATACCATTAAATTGCCACTGTCATGCAGAGGGACAGTCATGATTTACACAGAAATGTCCAAACATGACGAATTGTTCATGAATAAAAGAAAAGTAATTGCATGCGTCATCCCTTCTAACTGTGTTGGCTTGTCGTGCACACCACAATTTGAAATTGAATCACCATATAAACACTCATAAGTGTGCTCTCACACCATTAAAGGGCTATGATTCCCCATCTACTGCCCCCTCTGTTGTGAAGTGTACACACTGCCGTGTACCATTACATCTAGCTGCCTCATGCTAAAGAATGGTGAACATCGGTGTGATCAAAACAGTTACTCGCAAAATGGTTCCTCGTGTTCACTACGCATTTGTGTGGTGTTCACTATGTGTTTTTCACTCTATCTGTTGTCTGTTACAGGCCAGTGCTATCACTGTGGTGAGACAGTGACTGGTGCTACAGAAGCGTGCCAGGCCATGGGTAACTTGTACCACTCAACCTGCTTTGTCTGCTGTTCATGTGGTAAGTCGGAAACCTGATACAAATGAATGCAGTTGCCTTACTGGTCAAATGAGGCGTGTTTTTGGACACTGTTTGCGAACTTAAGAAAAGGGAAATATTTTGCTCAAGAGATTAATTGAATCCATCGAGGATTCTGGACACTATCTTTATGAAGACTTAGATTTAAACTAATCGTCGTTGATGCAACTATGTTTTACTTGAATTGTAAACCTAAGTCTGGTCAACACCATCAAGTCTGAACAGATTTCTGCCCCCGACCGGGTCTCGAACTTTGGACCTCCTGCTAACCGTGCAGACACTCTAGTCCACTGAGCAATCAGGACCACAGGTCGAATACAGAAATCCAATCAGACTTAGTAGTGGGCATCTCTCCCTTGAACTCCTGATTGTGTATAAATATGTAATTCTTAAACAGGTGTGGAAATGTATATCGCAAACATTTCTAAGTCTGATCAGCACGCCGCCTGTGGCCACCTCACGTGTTTTACACGAATGCCTACTATTTCAGGTCGGACATTACGAGGGAAAGCATTCTACAATGTACATGGAAAAGTTTATTGTGAAGAAGATTATTTAGTAAGCACCTCCTTCTCTTGTTTCTATGATATGAAAGTCTGTGTGTTGGAGTTCTTTTTGGGAATACAGAAAATAATATCCTTGTTGTTGGACTATATTCTCAGAAATTTTCTGTATCACATTGTTTCCGTTCCTAGCTGTGACTTGAGACTACCTCATTATGATATGGACTGTTAGGCCTGAATTAGATGAGTTTTCCTCAGTGTTAGCACACCTAAGATACGTGCACAACTTCATTAACAATAGGACATAAGATTTTTTTCAGTAGTAAATCAAAATATTTCGTTACAAAAATGAGAACACAATGATAGTAAAAATGAAACTGCCTTTTCACATGAGAGGAGTGAGTGTTGGGATAGGGGATACATAGTTTAAAGACATTTTTATATGTTGAGTACTAAGCAAGTGTTCATACGTTGTCTTGTTTACTCGTTTCAGTATTCTGGTTTCCAACAGACAGCTGAGAAGTGTGCAGTGTGCGGCCATCTTATCATGGAGATGGTGAGTTTGTGTCACACTACACACCTGCGTTTCGTATTTGTGTTCTAGTTGTTCAAATCTATCAGTTTTGCTCCTACACAAATTTGATTCAGCTCTAGTTGCTCCATTGATTTTCTGTTTTTAGAGACTTGCTCTGACTTTCCTGCATTGATAAGACAATTAAACATTTGCCAGTCAGGTTTCAACATATCCCCAAGTCAAGTTCAAAATTTTCTCATTGTCATGTGTGAACGTAACTCATAGTCAAGTTTGAACGTGTCTTGTAGTCAATTTTGAATGTATGTTGTTTCCTCTGAAGCTGTGCTAAGATGATTTCCAGCAGTAAACTTCATTGATTTAAAGGCATTATTGCTTGATACTTGGTCCTACAATGAACCTATAGGTATGATTGACATGTTCACTTACAATAACCAGAAGTTAGTGAGTGTTACCTACCATCACAAAGACATGTTTTTATTGCTTTTTATTGCTTTTGGCATTGTGTCATCAACGTTTGTAAGTCTTTTCTTACAGTCATTGAACATTAAGGCTCAGTTTTTAGATTCATTTTTATGCGCCCACATATTTATTTGTATCTCCTAAGCCATTAGCAGGATCTTTACTTAATTTAGCAAGTGTATTTATATGATGCTGACAACGGACAGCGACGACTTCGGACAGATCTGACTACTGGTGTGCTCCCTATTGGCAATTTTAGTTTTTTACGTTTAACAGTCTGTATCTTCAAAAGTCCTCAATAGATTTTCATAAAATTTTGAATATAGGCCTCTATTGGTGAGATGACGCTATCATCCTGTTTTTGAATGGAATCGAGGTATTTTGTGCCACCTAGTGGCCATTTTTGCTGTTTTCAAATCTTGTTTTTGGCATCCACCCCTCGATCAATCAAATCATTCTATGGATGGTTTTGACATATATGTTTACAGTGTGAAGAGGACGTTTGACGATGGTGACTGGCTACTGTGGCGCCTCCTAGTGGTAGTTTTGTTTTGTTTTTCGCCCATAGTTGTATATCCAAAACCCACTGTAGGATCTTTATTAAATTTAATAAGTGAATTTATATGAAGATAGCAGACGACAACTTTCAGGCGGATCGAACGGACACTGTACCCACAAATGGCAATTTCATTTTGTTCTGTTTTCCTTTATTTCTCTGAAGTTCCTTGACAGATTTTTATGAAATATGGCATGTTCCCGTTTTTGGATGGATTGTACATTTTTGCGCCATCTAGTGGCCATTTTTATGATACAAATAAATAACCCTAAAAGCACACCATTTGTGATGCATTCTTGGGTGCATTTCAACGCTCCGTGTTGCTCTTGTTAGAAAAAGGTAAGCAAAAGAGGAGCTCAAAATCAATTTAAATTTATAGCAAAAATGACACTAGTGAGAAAAGAAAATACACTAGTTTGAAGATTTGTTTTGTCCAGTCACTGCATGTCCTGCCCTCTTGAACTCAAATTTGATTTGTGAGTGTGACTTGAACAGGTTTAGCTTGACGTGTTGTCACTTGGTAACTGCCTTACAGATCCTCCAAGCCATGGGCAAGTCCTACCACCCGGGCTGTTTCCGCTGTTGTAAATGCAACGAGTGCCTGGATGGCGTCCCGTTCACAATTGACGTGGAGAACAAAATATACTGCGTGGCAGACTATCACAAGTAAGTCACTTTGCATGCTTGGCGTCTTTCACATAATGGTTTGATCTTTGTTAATAAAGATTACGTCATGGAATAGACTTGTGTTTCCTATAGGAATGTGCGTATTTGTGTAAAAATTCGACTTGCAGTACGCAGCAAAACATATGCACGCCAGAAACTACTCTTGACTGGTGACTTTTTATGTATATATTTCATAATATATGTAGTCCATATGTTTGTTTAACTGAAGTTCATATCATCCTCTCATTCAAAGTTCTTTTAGTCATTTTGGACTGACCTAGTCGCAGCCCCAGTAATCTACCCCTACTTTCGGTTTGCACTCTTTCAATGTGAGAATATGAAAATTGACATTTGCTTCAATTCAATTGTTTACCTCTTGTACTGCAACGATGAGCCCTGATGAGTTGACAGCTTGTTACTATTTGTTTTTTGATAGAATCTTAAGGATGTATGAGTAAGATAACGTTTGACACAACCTGAAGTGGTGTATTGTGAGCTGTATCTAAGTGTGGTTGTGCTGCCATCTTTTGTTAGTTTTTTGAATTTCCACTGCTGACTTGATTTCTTTTATTTTGTTTTGGAGATGTGAAATTTTGGTTTGTTTCTGTGCGATTGGTTTGTTACTGAACTACAGAATTTGCAACGTTTGTGATATTTTTACAACTTTAAAACGTACTTAAAGTAATACAACTATACATGTTAACATTCTTGATTTCATAATGAACACTAAAGGTAAAAAAGCATCAATTTGGGGCATAAATAATTGCTGAAATTGCCATATTTCTATTTTTCAAAGGATTACCAAATTGTTGTAAATGCTCAAAATCTTAAAATCAAATAGATGTTGGAATGCCGTGCAGTTACCGACGAATAAAAATATCAAATAGTATAACTACTAAAACTAAAACAACGAGCGTCGGTACTAATTATGTTAAAATATCCTCCACGTTTCGAGCGATGCGCTCTTTGTCAACTGTGTGCTACAGACTCAAAATTTTACCAAATTTTGTCTGGTAATAGCTACGACACAAACCGTGCTAGAAGAAAGGAAATTTTCCTGAAGAGATATTTTGTTGAAAAGTTTGACCGTAAATGTATTGTAATGGTGTTGTGATAGAATAGTGTGAAGTAACTTGAGCATCACCACTACTGTAAGGGTAATGATGGCATTTCTTTGACTGTTACAGATTATATGCTCCAAAATGTGCTGCATGTGGTCAAGTAATCACTCCTGTTGAGGTAAGCTTCTAGTTCACTTGGACAGAATATGGGATTAAGCCTAGTTATTCTCTTTAAATTGGGTCGGATGATAGCCAGACTAGTAGCTGGGGGAGTTCAAGTGTAATATCTACCAATACCAGCATTTGTCTTTAGCGTATTTTGAACTGAGGCAATTTACACTTGAGAATTTCTTTTCAGTTTCCATTGAGTTGACATGTTTTTGTCAAACCTTTTTGCAATGTGCGCTGTTAAGAATTCTAAGAACATTATGGCGTACAAACTTCCAAGTCTCAACCAAATGTATGCAAGTCTTCGGTGGTTGGTACAAGCTATCATTATAATGTACAGATTTTGAAGGTCTGGCTATGTTTCATGTGTGAGGGTGCAGTGTGACCTTGTGTGATAGGTGCCTGTTTTTTTTATTCGAGGTCGTAGGTTCTAGTCACACTGGGTCACACTGCTAAACCTTTGAGTCAGGTTTCTAGCTCCTCAGCTGTTTTAACTATGTATTTAATAAAGCTTAAATATGGTTCCAGGTGATCAGTGCAATGGGCGCACATGAGCAACCTGCGCACGTCTGGTACAACGCGTATGAGACTGCCTGCGATTATTTTTTTATTATGTTTCATGTGATGATGTTTGACTATAGTAATACTGCTACTGTTATTACGGTTATATCTAACAGTGTATCATACAACTGACTTAGGGCCGTATCGTCAAAACATACCATAAGCTTGTCCGTACAGTTAGTACCTTAGACATTCAAAGTTAAATGACAAGTTTCTAGATGCGCATCACATTACTGAATGACTTGTGCAACTGATTTAGACAACAACTGTTACGTAACTGTTTCTTTCTATCATTTCAGGGCACAGAAGAAACAGTGAGGGTGGTGTCAATGGACAAAGACTTTCATGTGGACTGTTATCATTGTGAGGTAAGCAGTCAATCTTTGGCCAATAATCCTTGTCTTAATTTTAATAGCTTAAGCTGGTTAGTCTTGAGAAGTTGTCAATTATTGAGTGCTTTCTAAAAATAATGTGAATACCAGACCCGAAGCTTGCTACCTCTGCCATAGACCAAGAATAGCCGTGCAAATGTTTCATGAATGTATGGGTGCACAAAAACATCTTGGATTCCAAGGTCGATAAAGATATGCTACACAGTTGCTGTTGGTTGACGTTGTTTCAATAACTCCTGGCCTGTTTGTTATGGTCAACATGCTCTAAGAATTGTATATGAATATGAAATTGTTTGAAAAATCCTCAAAGTTTTTCAGAATCACTCTTGCACTACACTAAAATCTCGTCAATTTCGACCACAACATGGCTGACACCAAATTTTTTTGGCCCTCATTTTTTGTACAAGATCTATAGCATTGTAATTATTGGTTTACCACGTTCAAGTTTTTTATGGTACCTACCATCACTCAGAATTTTTACATTCTATGCACTCTGAACAATGTAAGACGACCTTGAAAATGAGAAAAGGGCAATTTTAGCAATTATTGTTGCCCGAAACTAGTGAGGTTTTACCTTAATTCTTGAAGAAATTTGTTTCCAGATATCAAACCACATGACATGTTTTTGCAGGATTGTGGAATGCAGCTGACAGATGATCCAGATAAACGGTGCTACCCGTTAGACAACCACCTGCTGTGTCACGGCTGTCATGTGAACAGGCTGAACAAATTCTATCAGTTGGCGACGGAGAACAACCCAGATCTGAACGCATCGTCACAAGCCTACCACAACCCTTTGGCTGACAACTATCAGCCTCCATTACCAGCACGTCAGCCATTAGTTCCGTCCTCGTCGTCGCAGTACGGTCTGGTGCCGACATCGCAGACGGTTGTGACCACCACAGGCTTATCTATGCACTCGTCTGGTGATACTGCCACCCGGCAGCAGTCAGACTCTAGTTCCAGGAAGTCACCACCGCCGCCTCCATTGCCAGCAAGGACAAGTCTGCAGCAGCCGCAGCCACAGCAGCCAATCGTGGGCGGTGTGCTACAAAAGTCGCAGAAAGAGCTTCCGCCGCCACCACTGCCGCCAATCTCCAGAAGTAGCGGCTATCCGCAGCCGCACACGGACTACACAAAGTTCAATGGAAAATCTCCACCTCCATTGCCATCACCAAATGCCAAGTACCAGATAACAGATTTGTAGCAGGAGACGAGGTGTAGAATATACAGTTGTGTTATGTAGTGCTTAGGTTTGTTTTGTGCGTATTTCTTTGACAGAAATGTGCACCACTGCATATCATTTGATGAAGTCGACATCGTTCAGAATATAAACGGTAGTGACACAGGTCAAGTGTTTAGTGGGCTATGTTTGGATTCTGCCGTAGGATAAGAGTTTCCGTTCTTAGTTCATCCCCATGACAGTTTAGTTAAGAGAAGTCAGTGTGATTTCTTGTGTTGTTTTATGAGGTGGAAATTGATGTTTTACGTTAAGAAAAATAAATTTTCGTCTGGTCATTAGCTCAAATTCTTATCTGATAATTGTGAAATGTTTTTCCTGTGTGTGGCTGCTGGAGTTATTCAGTTGTGATGGTTGTCTACTTTTGTGAAAAGGAAGAAGTGAGCAACTTTTTCAGTACTGTTCTGAAAAGAATAGGCAAAGAAGAAAATTGCACCAGCTGAATTACAGCAGAGGTTAAGCTTATTAGTTCTGTATATCATGTTATATTTGGTGACCTTGATTGTGGCTTTTGGTTGATCAAAAGGGATGTTTTGTCATCGTTTGAAACAGGTCACACTGTCACAGGCAGGAAAATTATGGATGAAATGTTCATGTGGAATTGCTACTTATGTCATTTTTTGGTGTGAAACTTTCAGATTTTAAGGTTGTGAGTGCAATGTAGAGCCGTGGTTGTCTGCTTCATGTATATAAATTGCTTTAAGAATTCTCAAAGAATTCGTCATGCTGCCTTGTCTGTGGTTCGAACAGTCCACTTTTTGACAAAGTAGACGAAATGTAAATGTTTTCATGACTTTTGCTTCCTGGTTGTGCATTCAGAATGTTTGTCTTCATGCTGAGCTGATTTCTGGAAAAGGGGGCCAAACACAATGTGCTTTTTCGTACTTAAAAACTCCTTTCATTATGAACTGTTTACGCCTCAATGGGGTAATGCAAAACTGAGAAAACCAACAGCGGTATATTGACACAGAAATAGTACAATTTGTTTGCTAGGCAACAGAAATTATTGCCACCTGACTTGTTGTCTATAAAATGTGTAGAGTATGTTGATCATGTCAGTCTGTTTTTTTTATTCATTTACCAAAATTGCATAGCTTAATCCACCTGCAAGATTATGCACTATTTCTTTCCACAAAACACCACTCTATATACTATTCGGACTGCGTTAGCAACGCAGACACAGTCTTGTTTTGTTAGTTGCTGTAAGCAGTGAATCGGGCAATACCTGCGTGTACATGTACCTCCCGCTTTCCCATTCAACGTATCTATTCAAAAATCTCTGTTTAAATCGTTTGTTCAATTCAGAGTGGAAATGTGTGTTTGCTCACCAAATTGTTTCCCCAGTCTCTCTCATTGTGAAGGTGTTATCCAGCATGCTTCTCATCATGTGGTTAGTGTGTTGAGGAAAAGCCGGTGTCTGTGGCACTATGTCACTTCATGGCGATTTATTTTTATTTTGAAGGTGTGTATTTATTAAACGTAGCTTTGTATTTATGGTGTACTCTTGTACATTCTCTTGTGGTAGATATACATATTTTGTCATTGTTCTTTTGGAAAGAAAATAAATACATAATGCTTATTATCTGCTCATTTTGCGATTACGCTGAAGGTCTTTGAATGGAATGGAGCATCTCAGAGTTATTGTCACCAAGATCAAAATACATTTTAAATAAAATACATTTTATTTAACATTGCACATGGCATAACAAGTCACATTTTCAAAGACAACTGACAAAATAATTAAAAACAAATTTTCATAAAATAAGTTCACTTAAAGTTACTAGACCAGAGTTTGGTGAGGAAGACAGCTAAAGTTCAAATTCAGGATTCGATGTAATGACCTGCAAGCAGCATTTTGTACATGAAATTTTGAAACCTGAGCCGAGATTTTGGTCAACTCCCATTAGTCAAATGTGAGAGACTTGAGCATTCCGACTACAGCGAGCAGTCGCGTTGTCCGAAAATCCCCCTACAGCAGTTTTTAGTCTGACTTGGACAATACTGGCGCAAATGCACAAAATGGCTAAGCCCAATATTTCCTTCTTGTCATTGTCCGAAAACCATGTGTGTTCAAGCTGATTTTCGAAATTGGACTTTTGGCCACGTTGCAAACGATGACCTGATAACTTTCACACTTTTGAGGACTGAAATTCAACTGAAGGAACTTTAGATCAATTGGTTGATGGTGCTCGTGGTTCTTGAATCGACAAAGTACCAGATGCTATGCCATGGGTGGAATGACAGCCATTTTAACCAGCCAGCTGGTTTACTACTTAAACATGTCCACCTTATGCTGGTGTTGATGTTGGCAAATGCTGGCAGACAAGTGTCCGGTGTTGATCTTCATTTGATTCACAACAGGCTGAAGTGAGATAATGTAACTTTCGGTAAAAATTCTTCAACTTGGGACAAAACTTATTGCTAAAATGTCCATATTTCTATTTTTCAGAAGCTTACTACATTGTTGCAAATGCTCAAAATTTTACGAAATTTTGCTTGGTAATAACTATGCCATAATAGCACGCAAAGTTGTTGAGAAATCTGACAAAACGAAATTTCTCTTGGCCACCGTATTGTGTCCCAAACTGAAGAATTTTCTGTTAGCGAATGAAAATGACCAAAAACTTGGACCGTGCATGTGATAGGCCTACACAAACACAGTCACCAGGGCTGCGGTCCATAACACAGGACACTCTTAAGGCACTTGAAGCAAGAAAATGTCACTTAACTAAAGAAACGGGAACAGTGTAATTCAACACTCAAGCTATGCCAAATAATCACTTCAGTGCACCCAATTTTGCTAGTGTACGTTACTAAGTTCCCGAGAGCACTCGTAAAAACTTTTCACTGGTGACTTAGCATTGTGTTGCTTGATCCTGGTTTTCGCTACTGTCTTCCTGTAAGGAACTAACCCCACGACTTGGGGCAATAACATTCAACAACATTGTGGATGTCACAAACTACTATTACTCAGGAGAGTAACAATCTTTTTTATCTATCAAAAAGTAGACAGAATGTAAATTCTGACATCACAAATCAAGGAAATTTTAGAGGAAAAATGGTCAATTTCAAATGATCTAAACAAGAGTTACTTTGTGATTTCCATGTTGGTGTTAGTGGCGGATCTAGGATACCATGAGGGGGGCCCAACATGTTGCCTCAGGGAATTCGGCAAAGCGTGATTGTATGTACACGGGCGGCCTGAAAGTTGCGGGGGCCCGGGATGTGGACCTCCTGTTCGGAAAATTTGTAGGTAGACTAAAAAAAAAGAACGGGAAGTCAAGAACACGATTCTGCCGCGTTCTGGGGTCTGAGTCCTCCCCTCATCCGCTACCGGTCTTAATAACTGAACTCAATATTTCCTCATGCTTCACGCTCCCCCCCATAAATCTGTCTACGTTTCCATTACCCCGACAAAGGACGAAGGATATCTGATGAAAGCTATTTTTAAAACAGCTGTTCCTTCAACTAAATAAGCACGCTGATCAGGGGAGTCTGGCACTACATCTAAATAGTACACATTACCTTGGGCAGCAGGAGTTGTAAATGGTACAGGACTAACTGGCAGAATGTGAGCCACAGTAGCATAGTCAGGTGGCGCCACTGGTACAACTGGGTCTTGAGGGGAGACAACTTCTGCCTGGAATGTCTGGAAATGTAAGACATGAAAACTCCTAAATGACATTAAAGGTAACATGATAATGTCGTAATGGGTAGGTTGGCCAAAAAGTTGATATTCAAATCACTGCTGACGTATATTCTCAGGCAATTCCAACAGAAGACAGATTAGCAAATGAAACTAATTTCTATTCTAGCCCGTTTATGGCTATAAACAAGATACTGGCTTCAGAGAAGTGAGTAATGTCCAGTTTTCTGTCTACAAGAAGCCCCCGGGGCTGTTTCAGTAAAAGATAGGACAAATCAGCAACTTGAATTTCTGTTTTAATGTTTTTTCAAGAAAACTGTATTGTTAACTACAGCATCTTCATTCAGCAGGCACAACAACTGCTGATCTGTAATTCAACAGCCACATGAATTTGTTTTGATGGTGAACACCAAAGCTCCTTATATATAGACCATGTGTTTAACACTGAAACTTTATTGCCGTCAACGTCAGCATTAGGCAAATCTTACTCTAACAGGATTTGCATACAAGTGGGAGGCAAAGATTGCACTGTTCACCCTGAGAGTATCCTGTGAATTCTTTGCACAACAATTAGGCTTGATGGTGCCATCGCGCAATGAAGTGAGCTAGTCGCTATTCATGGCTGAATGGGTTGGATGGGTAACTGTGGTCATAAACCAACATGCATGTTAAGCGCACAAGTTTCAAAGTCAAAAAACGAATAATAAGTAAGGCAAACGCCCAACACGACTGTTTTTTTTTAACTTTAAAGAGTAAATAGTAGCCATCTTCGAATTTTCAAAATCGATGCAGTACAAGAGATTAGCGAATAGAATATCTTCAGCAACATGGCTAAGCCACGAGCCGCTTAATTTGTGAATCGAGAAGAACGAGTTAGTCACAATCTGGTATAGGCTCGCTTAGGCATTGAGGTAACAAAACCCCAAATGATAGCGTAGAGGTTGTCTCATGAGAGATGAAGTAGGTTGCCAATAGAGTGTATACTAACAGGGTTATCACTGCCCACCGATACAACGTCTTCATACGATGGAGGTAGAGTATGCAACTCAATTTCTGGATCAACAGCATCTACAAATACAATTAAACAGTTATCAGCATCAGCTCAACCACAGTCTACGGCTCAACAAACGTTTAAGGCAACAATGTAAAATATTTACATTTTTCTTACAAGATGGCCATCCCAAGCAACTAACAACGGATATTATCAACTGCTATGCACAGGACATTGGGATGGAAAAGGAAATTTATTTTCAACTGTCAATAAAAACAAACATCCATTGAAAAGAGTTGTCGATTGTTTATACTTTATCAGCACAAGGTACAACTGCCTGTGACCTATCAATATACATGCACGGTTCACGTGCATAGTGTTTTCATTTTCCATGAGTTTTCCATGTTGACTTTTAATTTTCAGCTTGCTAAGAGAGATATTTTGCAACCAAAAGGAAAACACAGTGGATGTGTGAGATCACAACATAACGAGCAAAATGAGAACGACGTATGATTTATGGAGATTCATACGACTTTTTACTTTTTTTGCATTCTCCATAATATGTTTTCCATGGGTGGATACTAGATACTAGTTTTGTCATTTTTTGGGTTTTCTAGTTCTACATGGAGACTGACAATCATGATTAGGTAAATTATTGACTTTAGCGTTCTGTACAAAATGGTTAGTCTTGGAGAAAAACGTTGCATTTTTGTCAATTATTATTTAGTTATGTGCAAAATTAGTGAAAAGCACCTTAAAGGCACACAAGCCCAAAATTAGGACAATGGCCCATTTTACCGCCAACGAGTTCTTCAAAAAGATGGTATTACTGATGATGATCTACCAGATGGCAAAACACAGCTGACTTAATCGTTCAATAAAAATCTGTTGCAAAAAAGCCAATTGAGTACGAGAAATCAAGAAAAGGCCAATTTCTACTACAATGGGAATCACGTGATTTATGGGCAGGTGAAAAGGAAGGGTTTCATGTTTTGTTCTGCTTTGTGATCACCTCATTTTATTGGAGGTCTCATTTTTGCTTCATGTCAGAATAAACTTCAGTTTGGACCAGGAACATGTAAGATTATTGATTTTTTATAACTAACTTTTACTCAGTTTTTCAATAAAATTCTTTGAAAGTGATTGCTATTTTTTATCTAGCTGCAACACAGTTTTGAATTCTTCAATTCAACACCAACAAAGTTTAACAATTCAAGGCTACCTGAATTTAAGGTAGGCGAAAGAAAAATTTACTGTTGAGCTGCGTACAGTAATGCAGAATTCTGCAAAACTGCTGCGGATTTTGACGAATACTAGGCAGAATTAAAAGACATTTTGTAGTAATGAAATGGACTATTATTGTCACATTCGTGCTTCGAAACTTTGTCAACGTTCAACATTGTCCAGTTCATTTTGAACTACTGTACTTTGCGATTTTCTTCTCCAAAATCATTTTTGGCCCAGCCAGTATTACTGTAACGTGTATTTAATGAGAGTTGACAATGTGTTCTGTGCTTAGAAAGTGACTAGACAGTAAAACAAACATGCTTGGCATAGACAAGAGTTTGGGATCTAAATGTTTTTTCCTAATCTTTTAATTTTGCTGCTACATTTTCAACTTAGAAGCTAAAAAATATTTCTCGTTTTAAACCTGTTACAGTCAATGAGAATGTCCACTTTTCACAAACCTGCATCACAATTCCTTGTGGTTTGCTGCCATCTATGGGCCATAAGGTGGTGACAGTAATTTCTGAATTTCTGATTATGTAGTAACACACAGACAATAACAAAGGCAAGCAGCAGTAGTACGAAGAAGGGAATAAATTTCACCATGATGTCTGAAACAGAATAAAGTGTAGGCACATTCACACAGTCTTACAGGATAATCGCACAACAGTCCAATCAATACAGTCCCCTCTCTTGTTTATAAGTTAGCCTGATCACTGACTGAAATGGTAATAAAATCTCTTCTTGTCTGACATCCAGTAATATTACACATGAACAACAGATGGCACTGTATGAGCCTAAGCACAACAAAAGCTAACAGATGGCACTGTATGAGCCTAAGCCCAACAAAAGCTCAATAACATTACACATGAACAACAGATGGCGCTGTATGAGCCTAAGCACAACAAAAGCTCAATAACACACTTGGTTTCAATGGAGCAACTAACTGCCTTTATGCTTTTTCTTAAAAATTCAGTATTCACGAATCGTATGAAATTATATCTATCTTTCATTGCACTGATTCTTAAAATCCAAGACTATGCACCAAACATACAAGTTGATTTCAATTACATGACGTATTTTTGTTAATTAGCTACTTTCAATCTTTTTGATTTTCTACACTTTAAGCACATTTGAAAATCAATTTCTCACTTGTTCGTGGGTTGATTTGCATGAAATTTGCATAAGGTCTTCAGTACAAATGCCCCCCAGAGCATTCTGAAATTTCTGGACCCCTTACTTGGCCACTTCAACATTCTTTGCTGCTATGAGCAGTAACAAGTGTTCCCTACATCTGCCTACTGTCAGACCTCCTGGTCTTCATCCTGTATCCTTGCTTACCAGAGACCAGGCATGCATTCAGTAATGCTAAGACCTAGATAAAGTCTAGCCAAAAGTCACGTGTTTTCATTTAAAATGCACGGCAATATCTCATGTAATTTCGCGAAGTCTTGCTGTTTAACGAGGTCATAGCATTACTGAACGAAAGGCAGGTTCTAGTCTCTGCACTCCAAGTCCATTTGACCATTAAGAAGTCATGCTTCGAGTAAACATACAAATTTGTGCTCCGATAATGCGACACGGTTGCTAGCTTGGAGTCCCAGTAAAATCTGAGTAAGAAAAGAGCAGAGGCATGTTCCAGATCAGTCAGTGGTACTTACTAGTACAGCCCTGCTCATCTTCACCTTCAGAACAGTTGTTCACACCATCACACTGTTGGTGGTCATCTATACACGTAAATGGATTACTTGGACACACGTACTTGGTGGTCACAAAACACTCTGAAATCAAACAAAGCTTTGAACCAAACTTGGAAAAAAATGTTCAGACTGATCAAGGGTACGTAAACACAAGGCTGCATTTTCCAATTAAAGCTGGTTTCACAACTAAAATAGTCAAAAACAGAATTGCATCGTGTGTCGTCAGGAACTTTGATCCATAATTCCACTGACAGCCATGCAGTGTTTTAAGTGAATAATCCTTATTGTACATCAAAGTACAGGCATGCTAATAAACACATGTGAATAGTTTCAGTTGCATACATATTAAAGTTTGGGAAAAAATTAAAGAAACTGGTCTGGCAACTGATACTTTGTAGCGTTATAACATTCGTCTGACAGCCTGTTGCAGAAGGACTATTTTTAATGAAATGAAATGAGTTTAAGAAACCATAAGGCCTAAGAAATGTTACCCTCCATTCCAGGTTGATCATTGCTTAGCAACAACATTTCTCCTTACCAGTACTGAGACAAGAACATTATTTAAGTCATCTTGATCAAAATTTTCCTAGCTCAATGTCAGGTTTGCAGAAAGGGCTCAAGGCATCTAGACAAGGGGAAGAACATTCTTCCATTGCAGAGGGCTCAGGTAAGAGCAATGTGTGGACTTTGCCATTATCAGGTGAGTAAACTGGCAGAGTATTTGGTACTGACTATATCTTTGGTACAGCTTTCCATCACATGCTATCGTCCCAGACTAAAGCCTTTCAGTAGAGCACATGCCTGCCTGCAGTGAGAGTGTGTATTCACCTACAGTGAGAGCTCACTACTAAATGACAGCACACTCACTTCAATTCCAAACTGGTGTCCGCGAAAACAGTTGTCAACATGGTGCAAGAACCATCATCTTTACAGGGGACAAGTATTTGCAATTCAAAATTATGAAATTCTGATAAATCTATGAACCAAACCTCGTACGATTGTTTCTTAGGTGGCAGAAGACAAAGAAAGGACCCTATAGTCAATATGAAGCAGGCATACATCATTTATTCGTCAAATTGACCTGATTACAATCTTGTTATAGATGCCATGGTGTATGTCTAATGTGAAATCCTTACAATCGTTATCTTTGATCAAGGTAAATCTCCCTAAAATTTAAAGACATGTCTGATGCCACATTGGATTTCTAAGTAAACTGACCATTGCGTATGATTGCAAGCACTCACTAACAGTTGTTGAAGAAGCGAGGACCCCCAGACACTCTCCTTACTGAATAGGCATATCGATTAACCTACTTGCAGTAAAATCTCACCAATTTCGGATTCTGTCTTCTAATTTCATGGTCTTCCAACTTTGTTGTAAATGGTCATAATTCTCCAAACTATTGTCAGGTACAGAACTTGGAACAAGTAAAAGCATTTGTTTGGAGCTGAACATCTTTTACGGAAATAAGGAGAAAATCAAATTTCAACTGCATGCGTTATAAAAACTTGCACTGTTTGGTCACACTTGCTATATTTTGATGCAAGTTTTGTTGTGACAGGACCGCAAATCAAGTTTGAGAAAACTGAAAAAGCGACCTTCAATTAAATTGCCAATTTCATTACCCCACATCATTACCCTGTTCTGATGTTCAGCCATACACAACAAGTTGGGTGCCTAAGTAATGATATCAAGTGAAAAATGACCTCCCGCCCAGTCTGGATACCCCTTTCTACTGATTCATGAAGGAATCTCAGTCAATGACTAGACAGTGTATGTGAATAAAAACCTATTCTGAAAGTAAAGAATGTCTTACCTGGGTTACACCCCGATTCATCTTCCCCGTGAGGACAATCTCGGTGTTGATTACATAATGAAGACTCTTTTATACAAACAGAAGGTGTATGCATACATCTGTAACATTCAGACATGACCACAGGTGGAGCTAGGACATCCTCGTCACCTGAAAGATTAATAATGTTCAGATAACAACATCCAACTGTCACGCCCAATGGAGAGGTTCTATGGAAAGTATTGTGTACGGCGTAGAGGTTTCCAAGACTTTGAAAAGTGAACTCATTTCAATACCTATGAATCCTGGAAAAAATTCAGCTATATCAATACCGATAACAAGCCCACATTCTGTTCTACAACAAACTTTTGTACCACTATGTAATTGATCTCAACTTGATCCTTACTTGAACGAGAAGTGATCTCAGCATTTGAAAAGAACTGGCAGTTCGTCATTTCACAGAACCATGCTCAGTGCATAAAACGACACCATAACAAGCCACATTGTAGAGCCGTGTGCCTCACGTGGAGTTTTACTCATGTCACTATTTTAAACCTGGTGCACATAGCAAGATAAAACGCTCACTGACCAGTAAACAATGTTGATGTAGTATACATGGTTACAATGAGCAAATGAGAGATTATTTTTTGTTGTCAGGCGATGCAGGAATTAATTTCAATTGGACACCGATAGTAATTAGCTTAGCACTTAGCTCATCTCACCAACAAGCTGTGAACATTTACGTTTGCGATGCTTGAATGAAATGCCACAAGTGAGACATTCGCCTGTCTTGTGATGCAAAATCCTGATGGTTCATTTTGCCAGACGTGAGTTGATCTTATTAGCTGTCAATGTGCATAGCTCTTTGCCTGCATTGGCTCTAAGTTCATTCGAAGACCTGAAATCACCTCTAAATTGACAAAGGCTGGGACAACTTACGATCAATTTTTAAATGACAAGTGGTCTATAATTATATCGAAAGTTGATTATAGAAATAGAATTAAGTGGGTTTATAGCCCCCTTTAAAACCTACGCCAGACTCAATAAGTAACCCAATAGCGGACTTCCATTGACTCTCGAGTCATGCCTGAGAGTGAGAAAGCCACTTATCTCGATTCAGTGCAAAGAAACCCTTAAGAAAAAGAAAGTGAGAATCTCATTGGATTCCAATGAGATTTTCTGACTAAAAGAATGATTTGAGTGAGAAATGCATGTGAGAATCCAGTGAGAATTTGAAGGACGTAGGGTGATGGGAAAAATAGTGGGAATTCAGGGAGAATTTTCGACTGAAGACAAATTGCGATTGATAATCCAGTGAGAATTTCTGAGTGAGAATTTGGACTTGCAAAAAATGGAGTGGGAATTCAGTGAGAATTTTGGATGAACAAATGTGCTCATTGGCTGTTTCTGTGGAAATTTCAGTTGGACTAGATCTCTGAACTCAAAATAAAATAGTGCCAGGAATGATCAGTTGACATGAAATAGATAAATAGCTAGCAGCTGACATTTTTCTCCCAAATGTATTAAAATTACTGAACAGTTTGTCTGCAAGTGAACCAGAGATGATCCTGTACTGAAGCATGTGAAACTAAGCTGAAGGTTAGCACATTTCACACACCTAGTAGATTGCATGAACTGAATTATTTATTATAGTGACATAAGGGTACCAGTAAATACAATCTCAAAGACAGAATATTCACCACCCCCCAGCCTCAATGGGATTACTCAAGTCACCTAATAATAATTAAACCATTACATAACATATTGCACACCCTCAAATATGACCACTTCAGACTAGTTTATAAGCAAATACTTACTTCTAAGCTGCAAAGTGTCTTGAATGAATTTCGCTAGACCTTTCAAGTTACTTTGGAATATTTGAGGTAGGGCAGAATTCCGTATAAAAAATGGCCAAATGTGAGTATATTTTTCAGTCAAAAATGAAATGAACTTCATCTTCAATTCCGTTTTTACAAACATGACAAATCCGTTCATTCACAGGAATTCCAAAGTAGTACTGCCCCACCTCAACCTCTAATGGTAGAATACCTGCTCTCAATCGAGCTATCATAGACGGACTTCTGAGACACCGGCAGACGCTAATACTCTTCTACACAATAGTCATTCTTAACAGACCTATATAAGCACAGTTTTGGTTTCTCAGTGATTATTTTAACCAGTTTAACTCTTCTAACTGGAACCTGAATATTTTGAAGTTTTCGAGACACAATTTGTTTGTTCCTGAAATTTTCTAAAAAATCTCATTTCTCCATAATTTTAAACATTGAACTTGACCAATTGCAGGGGTTTCGATGTTTAAGGTCCCACAAAAAGACTGTTTTTGCAATTCTGCTTTCATCCATTAGAACTAAACGATTCCGGAGCCTTACCATATTTTCATGTTGTTTCTAGTGTGAACTTCAAATCCTGCTTAATCTCAAGATCACAGAGAACTCGTAATACACCATGGAACTTGCAAAGTGCAACTTGGAATACCAGAGGAAACTTGACAAGTTCACTCAAATAATCATGTTCACGTTGATAAAAATTTGCACTGCACTAAAGGAAATTACATGTTCATAAAACAATGGAAATTTACACCATCCTCTTTCAAGTATTGGCGATTTCGATAACCAAACAAAAATGATTAACAATTCGCACATTCCTCCGATTGTGTGACACAAGTTCCAGTTAAGCAGAAAGTGGGTGATCCTGTGGCCAATAACTACAAAAACTCATTGCAATGAACGAAACATTTCACGTGATTAATTGACTTAATGAACATTCAATTCCAAGTTAACGCATAGGCAATCTTGAGATTAAGCAGGTGCAGCTCCTATAATTCATACACTGGAAGCTTTTCGGCGAATTATGCCTCACACTGATTTTCTTTGAGCAGTCTATCATTCAGTTCCCAAAATCGGCAACTGGCCATTATAACACTGCGCGCAGCAGGTGGTATGACGTCATGACGTCATTTTTCCATTCAGTGACTTTACCAGATGTATAGATGATGGTGAGCATGTGATAACATCTAGCTTCTTTGTTAACTGCAAAGCATAGTCTTTTGTGTGGTATGACAACAGGCAGGCCAATTATCTAACAGGCTTTATACAGACCACATGTGAACACAGTCAAACCTAGAGCGAATTGATACGTTCGGAAAGCCGGAATAGATTGTTGCAATTCGGTTGTAGTTGGGCGATTTTGGCAATTCAAAAATTAAACATGATCATTATCTGACGAGGATTTCAGAAATGCTATTGGCTTATGTTCAAATATGTTATAACTTAACTTTTATCTTTAAAAGCACATCCCACTTAGGATAGATACGATCTTATTGGAGATGAAAGAGAGTGGCCCTCCGGCCAACCATTAACACCAGAATGGATTTAATCAGTCGTGTAAGATATTGGCTACAAGGGTCATCTTCCCAACTTGTTGTTGGGTTATAGAATCGAACAAGTTGGGAGCAATGGGAAAACGCCGTAATGTCATATCCCCTCTACCACTGGCATGCACAGTGTAAAATAGCCAGTTACCAATTTTGGGAACTGAAAGAGGAACTGCTCAAAGAAAAAGTTTGATAACAGGAGTATTTGTTCGAGTTGGAAGGAATTTTAATTTCTTTAAAACGACATCGACTGCCTTCTAAAGAGTCCCTCTATGCACCAAGGGTATTAGCAACAATGGCAAACAACCTGACTTCCGGACTGATGCTTTAGCCCGTGTGAGGTCCAATTTGCTGAAAAGCTTCTGGCATATGAAGTTCCTATAGGAACTACACCGTCTTTACTAACCCAGCTAGCGACGGTGGTCGCTGTCTAACAATTGGGAGTAATAATATTGGTCCTAAACCTAGCTAACACTGACTGTGCACGACTACAATTAGTAGCACTGATGACTGATGTCACTGATGCAGTCGATTCTTCTTCCGGGTGGGAAATGCGTGGGACATATGTCATGACCATCACCTGTGGATATTTCAAGAGGTTTGTTCTTTTTCAAAAGCCATTATTACACCACACTGCACATCAGTGAAAATTTGCCGACTGATTGTGAAAGCAGGAAAGGTGTTAAAAGGCTATTTATACCAGGTTGAAACCTGCCGTCCGCATTACATGGGATCTGTAGGTGGCGCTCAACACTTGTCCACTAAAGGCCTGATCGCCGTCTAGCGGGATTATAGTAAAGTTCAACGCTTCACTCAAATGCCCCATACTCGGGGTCACTCTCACCAATCGTGGAACATTCATCACCTCAAAGGCAAACAAAACTCTTGGCCTCATTAAACGAAACCTCAAATATGCTCCTCAAAAAACAAAAGCCCTTTCCTACACTTCACCACAGGCGTCCTCAGCTTCTGATCGTCCCCAATACACTACATAGTACACTCCGAAACCCTATAGTCGTCCGCCTAAGCATAAAACCGGCTTGTTGTCTTACTCACCCAATTATTCCACTTCAAAGTTATGATCTGAATAGGACTTGATTTAACTCTCACAAATATATAGTATTCGTTGATTCAAACGTTTTCTTTTACTTAAGCCGAGTTGTTCAACTGTGCATTGCTTTTCGGCAGCCATTTTATAATGACACCTATGGTCGTCATGTGCTGCCGCCTTTTGAAAGGACAGAAAACCACACAGAAAAAGGCCAAGAAAATAGTGGAAAGTGGTTTACAGCAACTCTACTTCAACCACAAACTGTTTTACTGGTATGATATCGATTTTTAAATCGATTAAAATTGATTTAGAATTTCAGTTCTGGAAAATAAATCACAATTGTTTTATTCCAGGCAGACCTTACTTATTTTGTATTTGTGACCTCTTTATTTGACTTTTTGCTCTTGTTGTTCTTAACATCACTTATCTCTGCTGTCCTTCTTTTTCTTTTCAGTTTCTCTTCATTCTCTGTTAACACCTTGTCAGCCAAAACAGAACTGTAAGCCTTTGAGACTTGGTAGGCGGAAGTTGATCATTGAACCTCGATACAATTGTTCTAATAAATTACCCATAATTGTATTGTTTGATTTTTTCTCATCTTTAACAGGCTTCTGCATTCATAAATAAATAAATAAATACCCAAGTTGCATTTGAATTTTATTGCTCAATCTCTTCTTTTATTTTTGATTATGTCATGCTGTGTTGTATGTAACAAATGCAATATAGTGAAATAAAGTCAATGTTTTACTTTATTGGTGGCCATTCTCTATCAATTCAAGTATTTTAATTTTCTTCAAATAAATTCAAAATGCTTTAACCAAAATTTTCAACATAAATGTTGAGTTCAGTACTGTGTTTTGCAATAAAAAAACAAGTGAACAATATTTTGATGACCAAGGCGTGGGCCGAAACTGTTAAGCACCCAGCGTGTTCCATTTGTCTGCTGCGTTTTTCCTTTGGCCTAACAGATGTCGGTTAGTGCCTGGGACAAATAGATACATTGCATAAACAATCCCTGGGTTGCTTTTTGTTCCGTCTGAAGAAAATTTAATTTCGAAAATATCTTCTGAAAATGAACAAAAAAGTGCATTAGTAAAATCAACAAGTTTTTAAGTGGTCTCAAAAAAACAGTCGGTAAATGCATTAATTTTAGTCTCAGTTCTTCCACGCGTGTTTCTCCCGAGAGGTTAGTACCTAACGTGCAGACGAGCGTTCCAAATTGGAGCGCTAAGTCCCGCGTGGCAGCGCTGCACGCGAAACAAGATGGCGGACGACCTTTGGAGACTGACGACGAGAGGTAATCGGACTATATTATATGTAGTGTATTGGGCTGGGGACGATCAGAAGCTGAGGACGCCTGTGCACTTCACTTGTTAGACCAAAACTAGAATACTCCTCCGTATATAGTTTCGACTCAACAAATTACCTGAAATCTTCCTTATTTTGTTTTACAATTTTTAAAGTTCATGTGGAGTCCAGATTAATTGCGATTAAGTCCAAATCTGCGCTACATCGTACCCCACAACACGAGAAAAATCTCTGGATGAACACACATGTTGTTGTCACGTGACGTTTGTTTTGAAGTTCGTCTGCGTATGAGAGTGAGTGAGCGTGCGTGCGTGTGCGGGTCATCGACGACAGACTTTTTTGTTACAAAAGGCGGAGGATTATGCAAGAAAATGGTGTTTACTAGATTGTTTTTCATTTAAACGGCTGCAACGTGCAAGGTGAATGCTGGTTAACTCACAGATTTTGTGTGCACAGGCCGACGGTTGTTAGCTCTACCGTGGAGTATAATAGTCCACTGAGGCTCGATCTACATGTTGGGGACGAGGTGAACTACTACGCGGGCTGTGTGAAATTTCTGGGTCTAACGGAGACACTGACGCAGTGGTCAGCCAGCTCGTTGTATCAAGACTATAGTCAAAATCCAAATTCGTTTTATCGTGTCCCTGTCAATAATAACGGCATGCTAAAGTTTCTTAATTTTCGTACTTCAGGAACATAACAATCACGTGTTTTGTACACATACGCGCACGCCGCAGATCACATCTCGGAAATTGCCGATTTGACGGTTGACAATGAATGAGCACAATGAAATTAAACGACGTCGTTTTACGCTTGTAAGATTCATAATAAACGTATTTTGAATATTGCAATGCATGTGTTCCAATATATAAATAACTTGGGTCCTATATTTTTGTATTCGTGCGCGCCGAATGAAAGTAATCGTGAGTGTTGCTGTGTTGCAAAATCTCTTATCCTGGGCCGTTTTAAAAAATTCAAAGTTGTACTCATATTTGCAAAGTTTTCGCTCCTCTTTTCAAATATTACAGTAAAAACTATTTAAAACTCTCTCCATAAAAAGTACAGTCTGCTAGCTAGATTGTAATCAGCTGATCATCCGCCTGAGCGAAGCCAATTATCCTCGCTCGTGACTCGATTAATAGAGAAGCTTGGCGGCATCCCTTTGATCGTGAGCCGAGCGCGACTCAGCCAAGGTGGATAAATACGGTCTAGTTCAATTTTCAAAACCCCACCGTTTACTTTGACACGCTGGGTTAGGACCAATCTTATTTAGTAGGACTGTTTATAGCATGTAGAAAAAATACAACGTAGATCAGCCAGGTTCGTTTTGAATGACCACTCAAGGTACTCCTCCGTTTCATCCATGCTCAAAACTCTCAATTGGCCCACCCTCCAGGAAAGACGAGCTCAGAACAAACTATCCCTTCTGTACAGGACCGTACATGACCTGGTTGCTATACTCCCTTCCACAATTCCTACGTACCTTCTTGGCACCAACCAGCACTTTGTTTTATCGTTATTTTTCACAGTTACGCACACCTCAGTTTTATACTAACATGCGCCAACAAGTAAGGACCGATATTACGATCGTTTGTTTTATGTAGGAAGAGCGGAAAAAGAACAAGGCACGGGCATTCGAGAATCAGCTATTGAATACCCAAGCTCAAAACGCCCTCGAGAAAGTAAGCAAACAACAGCTTTGAAATATCATATCTCGGAAACAGATGATCGGATTCTTATGAAACTTTCATATACTATGCTTACACTGTTCTCCAGACAAATTTTGTTAGGAATTGTGTAATTTTGTCATCATACATCAGTGAGTTGATATGGTAGCATTCTGACACATCACTTTTCGTGTGAACAGACGGCACCACCACGCTTGTAAGCAATGGCATAAGTTTTTCTTGATTCGCTGTAAGGTGCCAGTTTTGAAATTAGTACAGTCTCCAATCAATACGGACGAGATCATCGGCAAAAACTAAACAATTAATCTCGGCATTAACATAGATTCCTCTGCCACCCAACACGCTCTCTTAGCCTACATCAGATACTATACCACTCAGAAATACATGTAATGGGCTTAGAATTCATCCTTGCTCCACACCTGTTTTGCAACTAAATATGTGACCGCGAATTTTAAAACGCGCTTCAACACCACACGCATGCGCATTCTGTGTATAAGCTACCTTTCGCAAGTAGACGTCAGTGAAACCTCGACGCTTCAAATGCCTTGACGAAACAGCATATATGCACAGTAAACTTTCCTGCTTCAAGCTTTGCAGTGTCTGTTGTAGAATACCCTGCGCGGCTTGTTCTCTGGCATGCATTTAGCGACCTTCGTCCTTTCAGTAAGCTTCTTGTCAAAGAATGGATGTATTTCACACATTCGAGAAGGCAAAATATCTATAGCCAACTGCCTAGTGTAACTTAAAAGCATATTATGTATTTTCGTAACAGAATTTTTGATCACTTGAAAATTATATACGTATAAACGTAGTTAATAGGGAGTTTTAGCATGATAGGTGTATCAGCCGGCAGAAAGGAGAATCAGACGTCTTCCCATTCTGTGTACATTCCATTACGAAACTATACGTGTTTTACTTAATCAGACAACACGGGTAAGTCTACGAGTACACACAGTTTTATTAAAAGTCGCCGAAGTTTTTGTTAGAATGCTCGAAAAACGATCTAAATGTTCAAACCCGTAGGCTGGTAATTAAAACTCAAAATTTTGAAACTGTCCGCTTTTATCTTTGGACTACACACTCGCAAGTGCAGGTTTGTGTACTCGCATAACTGACGTTGGGTGCTTTGAACTCTTCATGAAGTAACTCGTACGCTGACATATGCATGGTCTTCTGTCACCCCATCGCTATAAGCGCCCTTAAGTCAGACAGTCCTTTCATAAAAGTTAACGCGCGTGACCAAACAGGCGCGTCGGTTACGACCACAATTATCTCGTCCAATACACATTCGGCTAAGCCCATAGCGAGTTCACTTCCATATGTGATGGCGCCGTGAAGTCTTTGGTGTGCCGAGAAATTCGCTGGAGATTGTGGGGTGAAGGATGCACGCATTTTCGTCCACTTGCATGCAAATGGTGTGAGCGTACGAATTGCTTCACAGCAGTACATGCTTGAAACCACTACTTGCTTTGTTTTGACAATTGACTTCGTTGTCAGTGTAACGGGAATCGGTGGAGCGACCAGCACCGATCTACCTAGTTTCTAAAATGTCGACTGTTCGTAGCCGATAAAAATATTTGCAGCCTTGTGTGACTTTTTCACTCGTTCGAATCGCATACGAGAGAACCATGGTGACAACTTATAAAGAGTGAAACAAGAGAGAAGTAGATAAATATACTGAATTTTATTATGCAATATATATGAAACACCAATCTACAAACTTACTACTCATCGCTAACTTCCGTCGAAATCGCAGCTTTAACTTTTAACACAAAGAATTTATAAACAAGAAAAATTCGCTAAAAACGTCAAAGTCCAAATTTAAAAGGCCCAAACAGTTAGGTTGTTTGGTTGGGATTCCTTGCAGATAGAGTCCAGACCCGGCAAAATCCGAAGTTTTAGCGTGAGGGGCCCATTTTTGTAGGCTTCATTCGCACCGCGAACGTTCCAAATTACGCTAAACTAGGGGTCTCAAGATAAATGTGAAAACCAATCAGAATAGAACTAAAAATTTCGTCATCGGAAGTTCCATATAAGGAATTGACCATCTTACACCCCTTTAAAATATAATAACACTCTAGCTTCTGAAACTAAACTGACGACTCGTCCTCACTCACCGTGACGGCTCCATCAATAGACGGCGCTCCCGTCACATCAGCATCATTAAACCATCCTTTATAGCACTGGATATCAACCGTGAATTCAATACCTCAAAAACGAGAAAATTGAAGAAAATCGATTCAAGTGTGAATTTCTTAGCTCCACGGACTTGAGTCTGACGTATGAGCGTACCTAGCGTCAATGTGTCATATACACCAACACGCGAGTTTCTTATGCAAACTGTTGTGCCATATCCGTGCATGTCCGATGTCGGTCGCGCGGAAAAGTAAAACGAGTTGCATTGTTGTCAAACACTAAGTTGCCACAACTACTACAAATGCAACGCCTCGGCATTCCTTATGATATAAACCACGGGAAAACGAGCCGCAATATTTGTTTGCAGGTGTTCTAACTTGACAGCTGGTCGAACGTTGGGGTGGTTTTCTTTTTGGTGTTTTAATATGAAATTATTAACTTTAAGCACTTTAACTAGATCTATATGGGGAGGGGCCTTTAGAATTCAGTAACTTGTGATTCGATTCGAAGACGGTCGCCTAAGCTTGCCGCCTTTACCACAAACTGAAAGAGTGCATGTCCTGCATTATTTAGATAGTCTACAGAACGTACATTATCTTGGGGTGGGGTTGAAGTGCTCAAGCTGTAGTCTTTGCACAAAATACATTCAGCCGTACCCACTTAGGTGATTTCATGATTACTCTTTATGTGACTTAGTTGAAAAAGTGACAGCCACGTTTTCTCTAAGACGTTCGAGAGACCCGAGTTTTCAGCGTCTCACTACGGTCGGGTACGATCAGTCTTAGCTGACGTCAGCGCTTCAGGTTTTGAACCGGATCCTTCAACGGGAGGCAATTAATGTGCGTCTCAGAGGTACAAATTAATTGGTTATGGTTGTCCACTGTTGAATTTTAAATTCGTGCGATCCACTGACGCGACTAAGTTGAATTGTTTTTGTCTTCGTCTAAAGTACAGTTTGCGTTCCAGCAAATTAGAATGAACATTACCGTGTTTTCTCGTTGCTCCGCCAACTTGTTCCATTCTTTAGCCCAACACGAAGTTGGGAAGATGACCCCTGTAGCCAATATCTTACACGACTGATTAACTTCATTCTGGCATTAAGGGTTGGAGGGCCATCTCTCTTTTGTTCGATAATTGCTCTAATCTCCAATAAGATCGTATCTAGCTTGACTGGGTTGTACTGTTAAAAATAAAAGTTAAGTTATAACATATTTAAACATAAATCAATAACATTTCTGACTTCCTCGTCAAATGCTGATCGTGTTTAGTTTTTGAATCGCCAAAATCGCCCAACTGCAACCGAAGTTACGACAATCGAATCTTTCACACGAAGCCTGGTAGATAATTGGCATGCCTGGTGTCAAACCAGCAAAGATTTTGGGATATAGTATCTTTGATACCAGACAAAAGACTGTGCTTGGCAGTTAACAAAGAAGCTAGATGTTATCATAGGCTCACAACCCTCTACGTCCGGGAAAGTCACTGAACGGTAAAACGCCGTCATGAAAAAATAGACCACTGGAGAAATTTGACACCCCAGATGTTTACTATATGTGCAATTGAATTATGCACTCCCTGATTCAGACAAAAGTTGCATAACTGAAGCAGTTCGAAAACTATGTCACTACTACGGTGGCCTGAAACTATCATCGCTATTTTAGTTTAATTATTTTTTAATTTTTCCTTTTCCACCTAGGTGGAAATAATTGAACTTAGGTAGAAATTATTTTCACCCAGGTGGAAATTAGTTCAACCTCGATGGAGACTATTTTCACCTTGGTGGAAATTATTTCAAGCAAGGTGGAAATTATTTTGACCCGGATGTAAATTATTTTCACCCACGTGGAAAATTATTTCAAACTAGGTAGAAACTATTCTCACTGTCCGGGGTGGAAATTATTTCAGTATTAAGATGTCTACGGTTGGTCGACCAAGATGTTTAACAGCGCATACCAGACTCGCTTCACTACGTAGGATCACCATTTTGGTTATTTGTTGCCAACGAGAACGCATAGCAAGAATGGTGCTGCGCCTTCTTCTGTTGAGTTGGGTAGTGGCGTTAACTGTCGCAGTCTCGGATGACAATCTGTACTTCAACCACGAAAATTCTGTGAAGCATGAGAAGAGCGGAGAAGAATTTTACTTGAAGAAGTCCGGTAAAGTGGCCGGATTGATTGATCTTGACGACAACGTACAAAGACATGACATGATCACGGTAATGGCTGTTTTATTGCTGTAAAATTTGGCGTTGCACCTTTTGATCAATCAACAAAAATAAGTTATATAAGTGGCCACTTAAAAGTGGAACAGGTGATTTACACTGTTTTCTATCAATACCGTTAAAGGTGACATCTGCGATCATTCCTTCACTTAAGGTTATCTCCAACCTTATTTAGTGATCTTCACTGTAAGACATATATCGCAACAACCAAGCTACGTCAACAAGTAAAAGTATAAATTTTCTGAAAGAAAGAAGAGATTATGAAAATATGTTTTATATCAATGTTTTTACTATTATCATTATCAGTATTATTATTATTATTACGTTTCCATCTTTTTACGTAAAAATTCCATTTTAAGAAAGCTACATCCATTGCAAAATAACTTCTTGGAAGATTTTAATGAAACACTTTTTATACGAAAACTTCGAAATATACCTCAAAAACGCTGTTTGGAATTTTCGATTACTCATTTAGTTTTGTTTCTTCTCCAAATTCACTCGCAAAACGTAACGTATTTTTGCAGAAAATAGCAGTCGGGTTCTTTTTTGTTACATTCGAGAACTCGTATTCCTTAATTCCACTTTAAACTCTCATGTTACATCCGCCCCGCACCCAGGGGGAGGGGCTCGGGGGGCTCAGTGGGCAAAAAGGTCCGCCCCCGAGAGACCAAGAGTTCGGGAAAATAGGACAAAAGTCCACTAAATAAGCGGAAACGCGCAATTCACAGATGTGCTCCCGTTTTTTTTTTTAGTCAGCCCGCTCTTTTTGTTAGCAAATGGTCCACAACGTCGGGAATTCGACCACCCCACATGGAAGGCTGGGTGCGCGCATGTGTTATAATGTCAGATCTGAAAATGAACTTGCTATTACTCACTCGAACGCTTTCGGCCATGGCTTCAAATCTGTGTGCTTCAAGGCTAGCAAACTATGAAACAAAACGTTCTGAAACTAGCAGCTACAGACCTTGAACTTTATGTTCGGGGCATATCTGATGAATGAGTATAATTCCATCTGAATGTGTAGATTGTACATGTGCTGCCTTAGCATTATATGAACCAAAATTATGTTCTGTTCCACTCAGATGCCTATTGCGAAAGTGCACAAAATTCCAAGACACATATTTTATATTAAAAAATATCTTCTCACTGTCAAAAGCAACCCAAAACTAGAATTTATCAACAAAAAACACGAAACCAGAATTTATCACGACAGGTCTTATAATTTATCACGTCAGGAGAAAAACTGAACACCTCTGGACCACAAATTTCTCACGCCAGGCTAGGAACCAACATTGCTGGTTCTTTGCACAGGGACAGAAAATTTTCATGCCAGTGGTCGGTTGTATGAAACAGTCCCAAGTAGGGACTCAACTAAGGTCCATAAGTCTTTTTGCGTATTTCTGTCTTTATAGACTCACGGTTGTAATATTTTTATCATTTCATCTTTATTATGAGCTCCTCTTTTATTAGTGACATTTTCTAACAATACAACTAAACATTCAACCCAGAGTTCATTGAAAATGAATAGGGACTCAGTCCTTAATTTGGGGGTGTTGCATGAAAAGATCCCTAATAATTTTCGATAATATTGACAATTCAACGTATAGTTCACTCTCGATTCGTATCAAAGTCAAAATTTGACTTAAAATGAAACTAAAACAATACAATACAAGAAAGAGGCAATCGATGTTTTCACAAATGCAAAAATACGTAGTAGATTTAGGGAACTTAGTTGAATCCCTATTTGGCACTGTTTCTTACACCCGGGCACAGGAGACCACGTATCCATGCAATATGGCGATCCACTGTGTCTCTGTCATACTCAGTCGTATTCCGTGTTAACAGTCATTATCAACATTGTTCATCCAAAGACAGAAAATAATACCAGCATAGTTAAAGCTTTATGTAGTTGTTTGGTCAGGGACCTAAGTCTCGTGCTATCAATTCATAATTACTGAAAAATAAATAATTAGCATAGTACTTATCAGCTTATCACAAGTTCACAACCTAAAAATAATTTCTACAAAATTATCTCAAAAACTAGAACTAATGGGTACATTCTCAGAGACTTTGTATATTTGCCAAATGAGATTGAATTTTTTTCACCAGTAGTTATGAGAAGTGCCAATCGCTTTTGACGAAACACAAGATCCCTGAACATGGAAACAAAAACCTCGTTGTCGGAAATAATACTTAAAAAGTTGCATAGGCACGCGATCTGTTTAGTTGTAATCTGGGCAGAGTGTAATCCCTCTAGGACCTTGCTAGAAAAGCAAGGCCCGAGGTATTGCCGTGTATTGAATGATGACACGTGATTTTAGTTAGATTTTCTAGCCGCCAGATAGCTACTGAACTCTACCGTGGTCTATCGGATCTCATGACCCATAACAATTGAATTCGTCTCGCAAGCTGTCATTTCATTTACAAATCCGGTTTATTATTTCCAAATGGTCGCGCAAATGACGACACCTGTGCCGAAGCTAGTTGATAACACCTGCGTTTGTTATCAAAACAGGATGCATTTAAATTAAAAATTCTTGAAGAATTGATAGGCAAATTTGAATCTCCAACTATGAGTTGTCAAGATGCTGGTTTCATTAAAACTTTGTCATCATATAAATATAGGTGATTGTAATTTTTATACGGTGGATCACTCTTTCGGTCTGACACTGGCCTTTGACATTCCTGTTGTTCTCCTACCGTGTGGCTCACTTGTTTCCATTGTTCAAACAAAGCGCGAATTTTACTGAACATCTTAGAGAGATGACCTAAGTACCACATAAAGGAGCTAGAATAGGACATATCATATTTTTATCTTGCAGATTGTTTATTTCGTTGTCGTGATGTTGTTGGGTCAAATGTTGTACCATATGACCCAGACGACAGAGAGACAGGGCGACAAAAATTGGCGATTGAACAGGAAAATCAGTCATGTCATGTGTTCAATTGTCAGTACGAGTAATTTGAGCAATTTAGCCCGTTAGACATTTACACTATACACTGTCATTAAAACATCATACCACCGACAATTCCCTTTTCATCAACAATGCTCACTTAATAATAATCTTCAGGAAAAAGTATAACTATTTTTATCGTTTCTAAACCCTTGAAAATATTAGTAGTCTTCAAGTTCGGTAGCGGTCAGTGCTATAGTTTTTCCCTTAATCTCACGTTTCCTTGTTTGCGCTGCACAGCGATACTACTTTGCTTTACACGAACATGGTCTGTGTTGTTTCGTCCAATTTATAATTTTATCTACTTTCTCAGGTAAATAGATGACAGAACCAAATGGGGTGCAAAGGGGAAATTGCCCGGGCCTCTCGTCTAAGATAGGTCCACGTCTAAAAAGGGACCCCTTAAAATCATGAACGGTTATATCATAAAAATGGAAAGAGTAACAGTTAATTCTATCATCTTCCTTAACACAAACAATTGTACGATTGCTCAGAAACAGAAAAATAGAGAAAATTGGTTTCGTCATTGGGGCAGATTTTACAGTGATCTCGCAATTATTGCTCTGAATCTGAATTTACCGTCTCAAAAAGCGTCATTGTGATAAGACATAGGAAGAATGAATCAAGTTTAGAACTTTTTACCTGTAGTCAAGGGTGGTACCTGAATTTTCACTACGGGTACAAACCATTTGTCATGGAACAAAAAACTCACCATCTCCGGGAATCAGAACCACACTTTCTTAACCCAACAGTTACCATTTACCGCACACAGAGGAAACTTCACCACGCATGATTTCAATGCATGTTGAACGAAGCATTGTGCTTGCTGAGGGTCCGTTGAGCGTAGTTAGAGTTCGTTCTGTGCGGATAAGTTCTTAGTGGAGAATGATATGTGTTTCGCTTATGATAAGGTTGTGTACCATGGTAAGCGTGTTTAAGGGTAGAATTAGCACCGGTTTGTTAAACGTTTTTAGGACATAAAATGCGTACGCAACGGAATTCGAGTGTATATAGACCCAAAAGACAACGCCGACCCTCATGCGGCGTTGGGAGGCCACTACGACATCACGCAGGTGTGGTTACCTGGAATGATCGTCCGTTCATGGAAGACGTGGAACAATTGCAAATCTACGGTAGACGGCACTGAAATTGATGGAATTTACCAGAAAGTTAAGGGAATCTTGTTCGGCAAGGGTCACCTGTTTATATTTACCGTGCCAGCAGGGTAAGTGGGAATCAGCTTCTTGAAATTTGTTTGTAGACTGTGGCAAAACTGACTACAAAGATGGAAACGCCAAGCAATACAGTCTCATGGAGCAAAACCTTATTGCAATGTAAGGAAAGGCTCATGAGGATAACATTTTCAAGCAGACATCAATACATACCTTGGCGCAATAGATTCGTGTTTTATAGCTCTGATCAAAGATAACGTCTAGAAGCCAATTCTAATCAAAATAACCCCAAAACGTGTTTTTTTTTCGTCAGTAATACCGTTTGTATCTCCTTAAATGAAGCACTTGCGCTGAGACTTATGCAGCAATTTTGAATTGCAAAATCTCCTCACATTATATACTGAACTTTGATAGATTGAAATTTTCGTTATACAGATAATTTCTTGTAGACTGAATGGAATGTATGTAATGGTACTTATATACTGTTAAAACGCATGTGCGCTACGCAAACTGCTACTCGAAATCGAAGTTGGGAATTCAAATTCCTCCAATTTTTTGGTTTCATTGTTCTTCGTTCTTTGTGCTGCAAGAGGTCATGTAACGTGACCTTCAGCAATTTTTAATCCATGGTATAGCATCAAACTAGTCAAACAATTCATGGTGTAAAGACGGGAGTAAACTTGGACACCCCAATTGTTATAATTTTGTTGTGGTCATCGAGAACTTTTTCAAAAACTACAGCGCGCGGATACTCCAGCGTTAAATACAAGTCACTGCTACTATTTTTTCCTCTGCGTATATTATATCAGCTGTAACAACTCTCTTTAGATTTGCTGACAACTTCGAGGAGCTGGAATACACCGTCCACCACAAGAGAGGAGACTGGACGGGAGTCCCTGATGCGGAGAAGGAAGAGCACAGACACCGCGTTCGCCGATCAGTGATGACCAACGACGACCTTATTCTGAGACTCACCCAAGGAACGCGAACCAAGTCAATCTTCGAGCCAGATCAACATCTTTCGCTGTCATCCAACTGGAATAGTAACATAAAAAAGTTTGACAAGAGCGCACGCATTGACTCATCTGAGAAGCAGGTTAAGTTCTACGACCAGTCGCAACAGTCGCAGTATTCTCCGAAGAACAGCAACAATTGGTGGGACCTTTACTGCAAGGAATGCTACGCCACACTTGAGGGCGATACATCCACGTGAGTATTCTTTATCAACTACAGCGGGTTTCTTCTCATATTTGCTTGTCAATGTTTTACAAACATGCAAAATTATTACAAAAAGAAATCGTGACAACGAATCAAGACGTTCCCCCTCACATTGTGCCTTTAAGTGACACACTGTTCGCCTTCAGTTTTGGAAAAGTCTTTGCCAGGCGATTCTACGGGGCTCAGGGGTTCAAAACGCTTCAGTAAATGACTTACATGGAAAAAATCGAAATAACAAAGGCTTTTTAAAGAGGCGCCGGCCATCCGAGCATTTTAGGGATACCGCGAACTTTGATCCGTCGGAAATTGCGGTCTAGCCCCTTTGCGTTTTAATGGACCAGCTCGTAGAGCAAACTCCTGGTCGATTAATAGATTTGACACTGTCTTTTTTCGTATGTTGCAGCAAACTGGTGATCAAAAAGCGTGAAATCATAGATTTCGAAGTGAAGGTAAGGTACACAGCTGTATGACACATTTGAAACTGATACGCAAAGTATGGAATGAGTTAACCGAGTACTAGGCAAATTAAGGAGTACTGCGGCTGACTTATTTTGTCCCCGGAGTAAAAGAACTTACGACGCCATTATATTATGATTTCACCCCACTTGTAAAATAATTGCTCAGGGCGTCCGAACGTTCTTTCTAAAACGACGAGGCAACGTTTAAACTTAAACTTGTGTTCAGATTGGTAGAAAGTAAAAACACAGGTTTCTGCTTTCAAAACATAAAGACTTTTACTGGCTTAAAATCTATAGTTTTGTAGACATTTGGCTAAATTCGCAAACCTGTCAATATGGCTCTATATAATCGTAAGGATATTCACCATTATTATGAACATTGAAACATCACTTCATGTCATTTTAGATTAATGGCGTCATCAAACTCAAGCGGAAGTTCAAAGTTCACACAAAGGGGGACAAGAGTGAGAAGGTTGAAGTTATGATCAGTAGCTCCAAAGGCAAAATCGACATACCAGTGATGATATTTGATGACGTTCTTAAGAAAGACGTCATGATGCATCTGAACTATGACTTCGCGCAGTATATCAATGCGGACATAGATTTCGAAGCAGTTCAGTCCGAATTCGAATTCGACATATACGAAGAGGGAATTTTGAACATGAGTAAGTACAGTAGTTTTTAATTCGATCTTTAAATTTACCGTTGTCTAACGCTATTGGTAATTAGAGTAGAGTAGGACGAGATGCCCAGTCTTACGGTAAAACGCCCCCCCCCGCAGGTTAAAAATAAAAAGCCCCACTTCGCCACGCGAACAAGGGCCCGGTTCAATAGACACTTTGCTTGCTTAACAACATTTTGTAACCTTAAATATGTGTTGATTACAATATGCGTTATAGCGTTAATTGAACATTTGGATGTTCTCTAATTGTTGATTTCCTAACTGCGAATAAGCGTGTCGCTCATTGATGTTGTTGTCATTAAAGCTTGATCTCGTTGGACAACCATCTTCCTCTTACTACGCGCGTTGAATTTCCGCTGTAGCTTATATTACAAGATGGCTAGGGACAAAGCATGTGTCATAGCATTAGTTAAACCTTTTGATATTCTTTCCTTGTTAATATCCTAATAAGCGTGCTAATCATTGATGTAGTCGTCTCGTCGTTGATCTCTGTGGACAACCGTCTTGCTCTTACTGTATATAACGCGGAGATTTTGTGTGCCCTTCACATAAATTGAATTTACGTTGTACAGTAGCTTGTATTACAAGGTGTCTAGTGGCAAAGCTCATAAGTTCTTAGCATGAGACAAAGTACCCCGAGCGGGAGGCCTTTACTCATCCAACACCATTGAGGTTTACCAATGGGCATTGTTTTGAATACATGTGCTGCAATCGTCCGCAAGAGGGCAGCGTGGTGACAAGACAGCTAAAAACTTTAGAACCTAGTATATGCAGAGTGCACTGTCTGCGTTGACTGTTGACATTGCTCTAAGATGAATATGTCCTTGTTACTTTGAAACCGCGTTTTCTCTATCATCACTTCACTGTAGTAATTAAAATTAGAATTAACTTAGTAATCTCGATGCTGCTCGCTTTAATAGCGACTGCATAACCTGGATTCTTCTTCTTCTTCAGCTTTCCCGGCCGTGTAGCTTAGATAGTCAGTCTGGTCTTTTTGGCGAAGTCTGCAGTTCGCCGCAATGATGCCGTCAGGTCCCACAGTTTTATCTTGAGTTCCACCGGACTGGGCAATGTCTGGCGCCTTAAGGAATCGAACGTAGGGCAGCTCTGCAGTAAATACTCAGGTGTCTGGGGGCCAGTGCCACAAGGGCACTCGTCTGTGTGAGAGATTTTCAGGGGATGCATGTGAGAGAGCAGCTGGCAGTGGCCGGTTCTTAGCCTGAAGATAGTGACTTGTTCCTGCCGGTCAAGCTGGTGGATATAGTCTTATTCAGTCCCCAGATGTAGGCGTGCCCTCCAGGCATTTCTAAAGTGACTTCGTAGGAGGGTCTTTATTTCTTCATATGACGATAGGTGCTACGTCTGCTCTAGTTTGCTTCCTGCCTTGGAGAGTCCGTCTGCTTCCTCGTTGCCGCTGATGCCACAGTGGGAGGGAATCCTTTGCAGCACAACACTGGTTTTGCTGCTGAGAATGTGCATCTCTTGTTTGATGGATTGCAGGATCTGGTCTCTCTCTGTTGTCTGGAGGCTCTGCAGAAGAGATCGGCAGTCTGTGAGGAAGACTGTTTGATCCGGGAGCCTCGTTTGCTGGTTGAGTATCTGGGCTGCGAGGTATAGGGCATTTTCCTCAGCTCTGTAGTTGGTAGAGTGAAGGCCCGTGGCAATGGACTTGGGCAGAGTGCTGCCGTCTGGGTATTTGATGAATACCCCACCTCTCCCATTTCTGGCAGCCTCTCTGCAGAGTCATCTTTATAAACTCGGGTCCAGGTGGTGGTAGGGTAGTCTCTGTCTAGGGTTTCTAGGGTGAGGGCCTTCAGGACTGCCTCCAGGGATGTCGAGAATGATGTGGGGAACGTACAGGGACCATTCTTCAAAGTCTTGGAGCATTTCTAGTGGTTGGTTGATTGAGGATAGCAGATGTTGATGTTTCTGCTGAAGTGACTTGATGAGGTGGTTTGGGCTCTGCCTCTTGATGCGGTTTTAGGTCGGGGATTGAAGTTTGGAGTGCAGTGGATATGATGGAAGCCGCTTCATCTTTTCGCCCTGTCTCAGGAGTTTCTCATCCCGTCTTTCTTCCAATGAGCTTAAGCCTGCCGTCTTCTCCATTTCCATGATGGGGGTGGTTTTCATGCCTCCCGTGATTAAGCGCAGACAAGTATTCTGGACCCTGGCTAAGTTTCCTGTGTTGGTTTTGGCAGCTGTAGACCATGCATTAGAGGCATACTCCACCTGAGGTCTGACAGATCCCGTGTAGACAAGGCTTGTACGTCCTGTGACCTGTAACGTGCTGTTAATTGCTCCGTGTTTCAAGAGAATTGAAAAGTCATAACCGTTCTGATTGATGTATATTTGGGTTCCAACGAAAGCTTTAATTTCGAAGGATCTGATGAGTGGACTGCCACAGAACTGTGTTTTGTGGTTTCACTGTATTTTCTCGGTGAACTTTGTGAGTATCGATGAAAATTTTTGCTGCCATACCGATATCCTGCTGTGTACCCTTCCCAAGGGTATTCCTGGTTGCTATTCAAGGTGCAGCATTCAGCTGAACAGAACTCAACAGGTGATAACCCACTGCATTGCTACTGCTATGTATTTGGGACAATTGCATTGTTTCCCGCATTGTGTCTATCCATGTTTCCAACCAGAGATGCACCATGACAATGTAATTGGCTGGCATGAGGCTTTTAATGTGGGACTCCCCCTAGTCACTGAATCTGCTACCAATAACAGTGAGGCTTTTTACGGTCCTGGACAGAAAGATGACATTTTAGTGACTCGTTGTTCACAACCAAAAACATTAATGAATCATCCCCGTCAATCTCTGGCAGTATCCTGAGTGACCATGGTCCCGATATTCTATCTGATTTAAAATACACCAAAGGTCTCCGTATTGGACACCTTAATATAGTGTCGCTTAGTGACCGAATTTATGATATGCGTTTTATTATGAGTCAAAAACCCATCGATATTCTTTGCTTGAATGAAACGATGATTCCGAGATCGTCATCGACGGCTTTGAATTGAATAGGAACGACCGTAACAGGAAAGGTGGTGGTGTTGCCATCTACACGAAAGAAGGACTAACTAGCCGTCAGCTCCAGCACCATGACGAACAGGTGGAGTCGCTCTGGGTTGAGATTGATATTCCAAAATCGAAGAATTTGATTATTGGTTCAGTCTACAGACCACCCTCTGCAAACGCAGAATACACAGAAAAATTGACTGATCATTTAAAAAATATTGTTCATAATCAAGCTCACACTAGCAAAGATTTTATTGTTACTGGTGATTTTAATTATGATGTTTTGTGTAAAAAGACAGTTGGTAAGATTAGGGCATGGGAACGAGAGTTGAGGATGAAGAATATTATTAACGTGCCCACAAGGGTTACCGACAAAACTTCCACATGCCTTGATCTTATTGTTGTATCAAACGTTGACAAAGTTTTTACATTTGATAGTATACCCATTGGGATTAGTGATCATAATCTTGTTTTCACAGCGTATAAGACTTGTCGCCGTAGGTTTCCGCCACGTATCATTGCCAAGCGTTCGATCGCACGTTCGATAACGAAGACTTTCTCAGATATTTACAGGCGATTGATTGGGGCGCCGTTACCACCGCTGTTGACCCGGATGCCGCTTGGACGATTTTCAAGCAAAGTTTCATTAGAGTAATTAATAATCATGCTCCCGTAATCCAATTGAAATTAAAGGGCAAATCACCCGAGTGGTATAATGATAACCTCATAGCTCTCACTCGCAAGAGAGATTATCTGAAGCGAATAGCTCAGCGTACTCGAAATTCATCTGACTGGGGTATCTTTAAGAAAGCTAGAAATAAGGTAAACAATGCTCTTAAAGGGGCTAAGGCCGAGTATTACGACCAAGTTATTAATGAAAACAAATCTAACGGGAAAACTCTCTGGAAAATCATAAAATCAATTTTACCTAACAAGTCCAAAACTGTCGCAAATGAATTTAGAATTGGAAACGATTTTGTTTCGGACAAAAGGAAAATAGCAAATGCATTTAATGACTTTTTTAATGGCATCGGCCAAAAACTTGCTGAGAATTTCACTATGTCAACTATTGAGCTCCCACCCAAGACACAAGAGGGAATATCATTTAAGTTTCAAGACATTCAAGTTGACTACGTCCGAGAACAAATAAAAACTTTGAACTCTAGTAGTGCCAGTGGCATCGATAGCATTGATGCCAAACTATTAAAACTGGCGTCTCAACACATAGCTGAGCCCCTTACCAACATCATGGATTTAAGTTTAAAAACGGCCACAATTCCTAGAGAATGGAAGATGGCAGTTGTTACTCCTGTTTTTAAAGATGGTGAAAAGTCAAGCGAAAATTATAGACCAATATCGGTCCCCCCTGCAGTGTCCAAAATTCTTGAAAGGTGTGTTCAAAAGTAGCTTCACCAGTTCCTGGAGCAAAATTCCCTTCTCTCGGCAGCACAGTCTGGTTTCCGCCCCTTGCATTCCACTCTTACTACAAATATTCATGCTACTGAGTTTATCTTTAATAATATGGATCAGGAGAGGCTAACTGGTGCTGTCTTTGTTGACCTTAAGAAAGCCTTTGACACTGTGGACCATGGTATCCTAATGCAGAAACTAGAGTCATATGGAGTTAATGATAACGAACTCCTTTGGTTTAGAAACTACTTATACGACCGTAAACAGGCCACCAAATACGGTGGTATACTTTCTGACTACTCAACCGTAATCACGGGGGTACCTCAGGGTTCCATTTTGGGCCCTCTATTATTCACTATTTTTGTTAACGACCTCCCTACGGTCCTCCACAACACTGTCCCAATTTTATACGCTGATGACACTGCAATTATGTCCACAGCTGGATCGGTAAAAGAACTCGAAACTTCTCTCTCAACAATGAGCTAGCCATTATCCATGACTGGCTGATTCAAAATAAACTCACTCTTAACGTTAGTAAAACCAAGTCGATGCTGTTTGGAACCCACCAGAAATTAAAGCAACAAAAACTATCCCTTTCTATCAACGGTTCTCCCATCGAGAATGTTGACAAGTTTAAGTACTTGGGCCTTATTTTAGATCCCAATCTTAAATTTAATATGCACATAGATCATATCACAAAGAAATTATCAAAGAAAATCGGTGTACTTAAACGTCTAGGCAAATTTCTTAATGTCCGTACCCTTAAGACCCTTTACCATTGTATTATTCAGCCTCATATTGATTATTGTTTACCGGTTTGGGGGCACACTAGTGACACACTTGTAAACAAAGTCCAAGTAATCCAAAATAGAGCCGCCAGGGCTATCCTGGGTACTAAAATTAGGGACACTAGGGTTGACGACTTGTACTCCAAGCTGGGATTTATGAAAGTAAGACAAAGAAATAAATATCTCTCTGCCTGTTGTATATACAGATGTATCAATGGCTTGGCTCCAGCATATCTCAGCAGTAAATTCAATAGCAGTCAGGCTGTTTATTCTACACGTTCTTCTGTTGCTGGCAATGTTTCTTCTAAAAAAATTAAAACCGAGACTGGCAAGAGATCTTTTATCTATGCAGCTGCTATAATATGGAATTCTTTTAGCCCAGAAATTAAACGGTCCAACTCAATTACTACCTTTAAAGTTAATGTTAAAAAGTGGCTGTAATTTACTTAACCTTTTATACCCTGCCTATCTTAATCATGTCATTTTTTCATTGTCGTAAATACTCTCATTGTCTAGAGTCATCTCTTAATTTATTTCATCTGTCTTAGTTAATTTTTTACCATTATTTGTCATTTAGTTATTGTCTTAATTCTCAACCTTAACTGTTTTAATTGTATCTTTGTTACGTATATTTCATTGTTGTTTTATTACTTCACTGTATTATATTACTGTTTTTCTTGTTGAGGGCCCTCTTGGAAAGCAGTGCTATCACTGAAGAGGCCACCCTCATTTTAAATATCACAATAATAAATAAATAAATAAATAAATAGACTTGGGTCAAGATCTTCATGTTTGCACACCAACTGGTACCAGCAAGTTTCTTCATCACAGCAAAATTCTTAGTAGCTTTGCTGCGCATGGCAGCAATGTGAGGGGCCCAAGTAAGCCTCTTGTCCAGTTTAACCCCAAGGTAGGTTGGGGTTTCTTGGTGGGGAATATTCTGGCCTTCTAGCTGGAGCGAGAACTCTTCTTTTTTGGGGAGAAAGGGAAAAGAACGTGGCCTCTGTTTTGGTCCTGTTGATCGTGACCATCCACTCTTTTGCCCAGTTTAGGATGATGTCCATGGCTCCCGGCATTCTGTAAGCTGCTGTGGTGATGTATTGTGCTTTTGTCCATACAGGCAGGTCATCTGCATGGAGAGTCCTTGAAATGTGCATAGGCAATGTCATCAATGAAGACAACAAAGAGTGTCGGCGATATTATGCTGCCCTGGGGTACTCCTTCCCTAGTCCTAATCAGCTTGCTTGTCTGTCTTTCCAGCTTTACGCGCGCAGATTTTTGAAAGAGGTAACTGTTAATCCACGCATACATTTTGCCATATACTTGTTTTGGAGGAGCTTGAGGAGTAAGCCCTCCTTCCAGACCTTATCGAAGGCTTTAGTTAGGCCCACAAAGACGGCTAGTGTCTTCATTTTCTGCTGAAAGCCATTTTCTATGTCTTGGGTGAGCAGTGTGATCTGATCCTCTGTGCTTCTGTTCTTTCTGAACCCTGACTGGGTGGAGTTAATAAGCCTGTTCTTTTCTTGGTGATATTGCAGACGTTTGTTGATCATGCGTTCCATGAGTTTGCCTGGACAGCTGAGAAGGCTGATGGGGCGACAGCTGCTCTTGTTGTGTCTGTCTTTCCCCTTCTTTAAGATTGGAATGATTATGGCTTCCTTGTAGCTGACTGGAAAAACACCCATTCTCCAAGACGGGTTATAAATATCCAGAAGCTTCTGTTTGGTGAGACTGCCAAGGTGTTGAATCATGTCATTGCTGATGCCGTCCTTTCCGGGTGCCTTCTTGGTCTTGAGTTGTCTGTTGGAATTAATCAGTTCTTGCATGGTGAAGTTGTTAGTCATGCTGGCAGTTTGTTGTTGTTGCCTCTTCATCAGTTCCTCTGTTTTCTTTGTTCGGACTTCTGCAGGTTTTCTGCCTGGGAATGTCCAGGAGACTTCCATCTCTAAAATTCTCAGCAAGCAGGGATGCGGCTCTTCTCCCACTGTAAGTCTGTCCATTTTCTTTTAGGAGCGTTGCTCTAGGAGTGCACTGGTGGTCGTCATTTAGGGTCTTTGTGAGCTGCCACAGTTTCCCTGTCTTTCTCCATGTTTAGAGAGCTGGTCTTTTCGTGCCAGGACTTGCGAATTTCTGTTGTTTTTCCTCATCAAATGCAGCTCTTGCTTGGTTGTAGATTGCTGTGTTTTCCGGGGTTGGGTCTTTTTCAAGTTGCTCTCTTGTTGATGTTACGAGGTCATGGAGGTGGTCACTCCAGTATGGTTTGTAGTCTCTATGTCTTCCCCTTGGAATGCTCTGGCGTGCCGCCTGGAGGACGCAGTTGGAAATCCGCCTGACATTAATGTTGATGTCTTGCTTTGAGTCAATTTTTCTGCAGAGTGTACCTGTCAGTTTTTTAAACTTCGTCCAGTTTGCCTTTTTGTAGCTCCAGCTAGGCTCTTTTCTTGTGACGGAGGGTTGTTCTAGTAGAGTGAGCTTAATTAGGACTGGTAGGTGGTCGCTCCCTCCTATCTGGTTTGTGACCATCCTGCTGCCTACTTTCTGGATGTCTTCTGGATAACCTTTATTGTGAATAATTATTATAATCTGATCAATATGACACTTTCAGCCTTCACTCGTCAGTCCAACGGTAGCTTGACGATGGATCACCAATACACACAAATCAACACAACAGCTGTGGACCCAATATACGACTTCGCTGCTGTTCTTTCGCGAGGCAAAGCCAATTTCGAGACTAAGGTATGGAAAACTCAATAGCAACAATGAATTTGAATCTATACATAATACAGTTGTCATGTACACAAACCACTATATATTGAGGTGATGCATGCTTCGTGAGGTCCTAATTGCCAGTTATCTAAAAATGGTGAAACCGACGATGAGAAACGTGGGAGCCGAGGAGTCGACAAGAACTATGCTAAAGCGTAGATGTTGCTATACATGACGTAACGTTTGCTTGAATATTCGTCCTATATCCAAATTTATTTCAACAGCTAGACCTTGACTTCACCATCAGTTGGGCCGATCAAAAACGTGAAATCGAAGGAAAGAAGACTTTCCTGTTTCAGTTGGGCAGCAGCATGAAGTATAAAGTTGGGTAAGTGTCCTACACAGCTGCAGACGTCAAGATACTTTGACACCTGCACAATGTTTTGGCGTGGCAAAACGTACCAGTTCAGCGGATTCATATTTGCTCTGTATTTGCGCATTTTTCATGTAAGATTACGAACTGCTCTTGACAGAAATGGACTGCAATGGCCAGCGTTCGAAATACACGGTGGCCCGAAGCCAGTGGATTTGAGGCCGGGCCAATAGATTTTCACGAGTCCTTTTATAACGTGTGATTTAAATGAATAAAAATTCATCGACTTTCTGTAAATAAGTTTTAAAATCTCCTCGGTATGACAATGTCTTCTATATGAATTGTTGGTAGCTTTTTCCTCCGTCCCTCCACAAACATTTTCTGACAGTCCTGCAGTCGGAATGCAACATGACTGGTGTGTATTCGAATGTAGAAACAATTGGGTCGTGAAAATAACAAAAAGCGCACAGCACAGCCAGTGCTGACTGGATTTTGTTTAAATGGAAACAGTTATTTCTTGCCTTTTGTGCTCTTACGTTAGGACGTGGATTAACACTCTATTCAATTCAATTGAGAGGTAAAATGAAATGTATGTCTACATTTCAGATTGTCGCAGACAGTCGACTTTTCGACCTACATCTACGGTTACGGAGCAGTCTGCACGCGACCAACTCACGATTTATGGTTGTCCTCTGACGTTTCTCTGTCGTCGTTAGAGTACAAAGTACTGGGCAAGATTTTCTGGTAAGACTTAATAATTTTAAAAATGTTTACTCAGATTGGAAAACCCGATCATCATGGTGTGGTGCTGTAGTTTGAAAATGAGGTAATTGATGTACAAGTATTAATATATGTGGTACAACTGACGTGGGTTTTGGGATAATTCAGATTAATGCAAAGTCGCCTGGTGGCAGTTTTTTGAGTTTGTCTTGATATCCACCAAGTTCGTTGATTTTGCAAATACGTTACTATCACGTAAACAACAGCATCTGTTCATTTGACCTGTGGACTTTCAATTGTTTTTATGTTCTTTTCCGTCCGCCTCCCTATACTCCAAGAATCACTATTTCTGACTTACTTCGCTCCACTTAGTGCCTATTACTAAATGTATTAGCATCGCTCGTTAAGTGGAATTGTTTAAAATAACAATCTCCTGTTGTTTCTGCATTGTTTGCAAGCACACAATGGGTGCATATCAAGTTGCTCTACTCGTTGTTCATGTTGTGTGTTAATGTCGAATATCTTCACGGAACGTTTATCGTAATTTATTTTGCTCAGGCTACGCCACGAGCTATGTTGCAGGGCAAAACAAGATGCTCTTTTCATACCAGTGCGCCAAAATGTGGCGCTGCGCATCAATGAGAAATGATGCGCATGTGCCTTTATGTGACACACTTGAATAAAACTGAACGCATTTCATAGTCAGCCAAACTGTCCCAAAATGAAGCAACTAACGTGTGTTTTTAATTATTGAATGGGAAGTATTAACAAGTAAAAAAACACTAAAAACACTCAGCTTAGCGCATGCGCATATGCAAGGGAAAATCAACCGTCCTTACCTGTAAGTTGGTCTTGGGCACGTGCGCGTCTATGTAGAGCAGTTGATTAGAATGATTTTGAAAAAACGCATTCTATCGTTTGTAAGCATGCATATACAAATTTCAAAAGGTAGCGCAGTCTTCCCGTCCTTACCACTGACCTAATACGCCCTCACACGGTATTGAGAAGAATAATGTGCTGTTTTGGTGGTTTCATTTTTCCTTACTTACCCACAGGTGGGGCAATTTATACCCTGCTATGGCCACAAATACCCAGCTTAGAAAAGCGACTGAATTTGCTTTGTGCCAAGACGCTGTGGATGAGACGACGTGTTGCTTTGTCCAACTGACCGGCGCTGCAGAGTTAAATGCAGACAAAACACCGGAGCAAGCTTGTGGTAAAATCATCCGACAGGTGGAGAGGAGCTACAATGAATTCTTCTCGTAAGTTGTAAACTGACACAGCAGTAGTCGTAATTAAACCGTAAGTATGATAAAATAGTTAGTCGTAATTTAAGCTGTATAACTGATCGTACGATAAGATGTCATCAAGTCAAGGTATTTTTTTACAGCCCCAGTGCAACCTGGATTGTATTTAAAGGTTTATCGAATGGATTAAATTTTGGCAACTAAAGTAAAGCACCCATGGACACTCTGATATGTTCATTAATGCTATTCAACGCAATATTGTACAGTTTGACGTGTGCCACACACATTCAAAAATTGTGCAATTTTAGTTTGTGCCCAATTGCAATGGACGGATCAACCACGTTGACCTTTCTCTAGTCTTAGCGAAAAACGCCAAAGAGGATAAAACCTCGATGAGCGAGAAATTGGACGCTGATAGGCGACATCGTTTTGTTTTTACCACTGATATCCTTACTTTTCACTTTTTGTAGAGTCGGGTGACTTCGGTATAAGTCTACCTGATGTAGAAGAACATTTTTATCATCCTGATAGGATGTGCCTTTTTTACGTTACATGAACTAGTGAAGTTCACTCAAAATTTAGATGAAGCGCCATACACGCACAAATGTTTTGATTGTTCAAAAACATCTACTGAAAACAATTCTGTCGAAATACTGACAGTAATACTTTTAGTCGTCATTATCACTAACACAAAATAAAACAAATAAATGGACGTTTGTACAATTTATGAATTAGTTAAGCATGTATGGGTGAATTCAGTTGCAAAAACTCTCGGTTGCGTGGGTATAATGGGTTTGCGCTGACGGGGGTTCGACTCCATTCACTGAATGCTCGGTTTTAATCACCTGCGTGACCAACGTATTTAAGTCAACTTATCTTTACTACTCTTGTTTAGTCTTATTGTTTATATTCCATGTTGTCGTTCATAAAGACTGGACCATGTGCACGTGATATTTTAGTGGTGACACCTGCCAGCAGGTGCCGCAAAAATTCAAAAGTCGTAGCTGATAACTCCAGTGAAGATGTACATTTTGAAGCAAATGAAAGCATACCATTTCCTGTGGTTCTTCAGCACTGCATTATTGGCGTTTTTGCTTTCTTACTCCACCATCAAGAAATCAAAGCTAGAGTATAATTCCTATTCCAGAAAAATGATCCAGCTGAAATCCAACAAGATCCTGTTCAAAAACGAGGAGCATACACAGAAATGGTGTGGATCGTTGAACTACCCTTGTACGGACTGTCGCAAGGAAGTCGCCGGGTATACAAAGCCCAAAATATGCGCTGATCGTCACATGTCGTTAGACATGTCGGAGGCAATCAAATCTCTTGCAGAACTAGTAATGAAAGACCCTCGATTGAAAAACCGTAAGTGGCTTCTCGTTTACAATTGGTAACCCTGACTATTTTCCATGGTTAGGAACGCTTTACAAAGAGCTGATTTGATTTATGCTATTAATATTGATAGTCTGTCACTATTTCAACAAAATTATCTTAGTACGCAACTCAATGCAAAAAAGCGCTTACACTGACTTCGTGACTTTCTCAAAGGGAAGCTGATGGTTATTAATGCATTTGACGAGCCGACTGAGCTGAACCCCATCCAAGGAAGCAACTGGGGAAAGTTTGCATGGAATTCCATCCACAAAGAAGGTAGAGCCGCCCAGATAGCCATCTCTAGAAAACTATCGGATGACGAAATGAATTACAAGTTCACCACAATGCCGAGTGAAGATAAGGATGCAGGACTAATGCGCAAACTTGGTCAAATGGCTATCATGGCGGAGTTTGACTACGTCAAGATTTACGCAGATTACGTGCATGTTGGTGTAAAGCATGGTTCGTGGATAACTGGAGTAACCCCGGCGAACACTCACTTTGCAACTTTAATCAATTCAAGTGAGTTTGTTGCAACTTTAGAGGCATAAATCTGCCCGGCAGTTATGTAATGGGACATATAAAAAAGGGTCAACCCCCAGGAAATTCCACAAGGTGGCATTGTTGGTTTGGGCTTAAGGTCTAATCTTTGTACTGGAAATCGAACTCGAGAATATTTTTGATATTTTCTGTTTTACATTGTGAGTTAACTCAAGATCAGTGTCTGCTATTTGTACACATTAATTTTTCGTCCAAGTTCAAAATAGAAGACCCTTGATTGAAACTACAAACTCTTGTATAAAGTCGAGATTTCTAGTTCCGTCGAACTTGTAGTTTTGAGGAAGCATCATCAGGCTCAAAATAGGATTAGATAGTCACCCAGCATAAAATAATGGGCATTTAAGTTAATATTTAAGTAAAATGAAAAATGTCAAAAATAATTTCGAGTTTCGATTTCGAGTACAGACGCCAGTGTCGAAATCATGTGTAGTGATTAGTCCGCAGGCGGTCCGAGGACTAGCAGGGTCACGTGATGAATTGCGTCAAATGACGTGCCCTCTACTCAGTGCTAAACGTTCCAATTCATTTTGGATGGCTTACCATGAAAAACCTGATATGGGGGAAGGACTTTGCCATGAAAGCAGATGTAGACGGCCTCAGAGTCTGCCTGGCTAAACATTCGGCATCAATAACTGACCAGTTTCAAACTAGAGCAAAATTGAATGAGTACAGTGAGAATCAGATTTATGAAGTGTTCCCTATTTGTTGCTTGATCATTGCTTATGCAGTGTGAGTAGATTCCGATTTTACTTGATTCAATATTGTCTGCATTTTTTATGCGCCCACATATTTATACGTGGACGCATTATGCCGTCATCTCCGTCCGTCCGTCCGTCCGTCCGTCCGGGCGGCTTTCGTCCGGCGTCCGGCGTCCGGTGTCCGGCGTCGGCGTCCGGCGTCCGCTACTCTATCTCCAAAACCCTTTGACATACGTTCATCAAATTTGGCACATATGTTCCATTCATAAATGGGACGGCATGTGCGAACTTTCGGACGGATCTGACTACCGGTGTGCCCCCTAGTGGCAATTTTAATTTTTTACGCTTACCTTTGTATCTTCAAACGTCCTGAACGGATTTTCATGAAATTTGGTATGTAGGCACCTATTAGTGAGATGACGCTATCCTCCCGTTTTCAGATGGATTCGACAAAGTTTGCGCCACCTAGTGGCCATTTTTAGTGTTTTCGAGTCTGTTTTTGTGCGTCCACCCCTCTATCAACCAAACCGCTCAAAGGATGATTGTGAAAATTGGCATGTATATGCTTACTATGTAGACGATGTATGACGATGATTTTCCGACGATTTCGACTACTGTGGCACCTCCCAGTGGCACTTTTTTGCGCCTATGGCTGTATCTCCTAAACCGTTCGCAGGATCTTTACGAAATTTAATAAGTGTATTTATATTATGTTAACAACAGACGATGACGACTTTTGGACGGATCCGCCTACCTGTGTGCGCCCTAGTGGCAATTTTATTTTTTTACGTTTACCTCTGTATCTTCACAAGTCCTTAACGGATTTTCATGAAATTTGGTTTGTAGGCACCTATTAGTGCGATGACGCTATCCTCCTGTTTTCGGATTAGTGGATTCGACCTAGTTTGTGACACCCAGTTGCCATTTTTACTGTTTTTGAGTCTGTTTTTTGGCATCCACCCCTCTATCAACCAAACCGCTATAAGTATGATTGTGAAAATTGGCATGTATGTTCTTACTATGAAGAGGACGATTGACGCTGAATTTCCCATGACTTTGATTACTGTGGCGCCTCCTAGTGGCAGTTGTTTTTGTGCCCATGGCTGTATCTCCCAAACCGTTTGCAGGATCTTTACTAAATTTAGCAAGTGTATTTATGTGATGTTGACAACGGACGATGACGACTTTAGGATGATTCTGACTACCGGTATGCCTCTAGTGGCATTTCAGTATTTTACATTGACCTCTGTATTTTCATAGGTCTTCAGGTGTATACTTTGTGTTACTTCGTGAATATGAAGGAAAAGTTCCAAGTAGAAATTTGTTTCTTGTATTCTAATGCTGTGCTAATCTCGTATGTTGGTAAATTTGTTTTTAATTCTATGTTTCTGTGGTGCTTTAAGCAACTGATGTATAGGATGTGCTTGTATTATGAAGATCACTCACATTTTGCCCCTAGCCTATTGAGGAGACAATGACCATGCCTTTCCATTTTGCAAAATACAACATACTACATATATGCCCTCTACTGGCCACTTTATGGTACCAATAAACAACCCTAGAAGGATACAGTATACGGTGCAATTGTGGGCGCATTTCAACGCTCTGCGTTGCTCTTGTATAAATACACAAAACTGCGTTACTGGGTAATTTCAAGGAGACATTGGACATAGTTTTATAGCTAGGGAGTAGGCTAACAAAGAGCTGCTGGAGACAGGAGTTGTTGCGCAATACTATTTCTCGCACAGTGCAAACACGTTATGCTTAATTGCACGTTTGTCTTTCAGCGTACGCTGCTGGAATCTCTGTGGCCGAATGCAACAAATTCTTTACCTTTTTTCCGCAACTCCTTCGCGGCATGCAGCGGCCCAAAGGAGCAACAATGGACAGTGCCTGCGGCAAGATAGGGATCCCCATCACCCGCTACCACAAGCGACAGTTCAAAGGGCAAGTGAAAAGAAATGCAAAAATAATGTTGGAATACATTTTTCGTTTTGTGAGATATGAAAATACGATGCCGTTCAAGATAATGAGACAAGCATTCTACCATGCAATATCTTTTCATTATCGTTGTCGCCATTTCTGTCGTCTTGGCTGCAGTCATAATAACCACTTTGACAACCATAATTATAAATTATAATGGCCACAATTTCTGTATAAGGTAAAAAGGCATAGTTAGCTGTGGTGTGCGTTGTTTTCGCAAATCGTTTCGGTGTTGCGGTATGCTCACAAACGATAATCCAACCGAGGTTTGCAAAATGATGCGGGATTTATCTTTTACTCATTGCTAGGCAAAATATAGGGTTTCAAATCTTGCTTAAGAGTGACTGTATGTATCAATCAGGCAAATGTTCTTGAGGTGTGTTCATGACTCGTCACGAATTTTAACATTGGTTTCGTATTATTGACCTAACTCTAAAAAATGAAAGATTGTTGTGTTAGCCTCTTTGTACTGAAAAAAAATCAAGAATTTCATCACAGCTTTGTCACCAATTTATCGCAGCTTTGTCGCCACTCTTGCACAAAAACGTAGCCCTGTTCTATGATTAATAAAAGACTTTAAGATGTATGTCTGAACAAATACACCACTGCCTGCATTGATCCATCCTAATTCACAGCAGGCCAAAGTTTACGTAAATTACTGTTTGTAGTACTTATGCTTTGGTTTTGTTGACTATTTGCACTGGTTGATATCACACGTAGCTCAACTTGGAGGCCTCGTAAAAATTCTGGGAAACGTCCATTAGAACATTACATATGTCTAGATACATAGGCGGATCCAGGGGGTCAAGTGGGTCCGGACCCCTCTTAATCCCTTGGTTTTGGGAATATGGATCCCCCTTCAGTTTAAAAAAATCCTTAATCCGACACCCCTTTTAAAAATCCTGTATCCGCCCCTGAGATTCCAAACAAATTTCAACCCCACTTTCATTTCCGTGGATCCAGTGGTTTCTCTTCCACAATCCAAGTTCTAGTGAAGGCAGTTGACGTTGTAATGCTAAAATATGGCGCATAAGCCGTTCCCGTTTTACTACTTCAAGTTGAAACGGTTTTCAAAACTAGTTCCAAAACTTCCAACAGTTGTGGTATTTTTGATAGACATCAGTTTTAAGCTGTCACACCAAACGAAAACTAGGTCACAGTAATCGGAGAAAAACTACGGTGTTGCGCCAAACCAGCATAGGGATTTGCAAGACGAGACAATGAAATCCAACACCAGGTGGCAGTTTAAAACCTAGATGAAACGAGGGACAGTTAATGCAATTTTGATTAATGACTACCTTGGGGTAGAAACATTCATCATAGAAACATTAAGAAATTTTCTTCTACTGATGTTTTGCGGCCGTTTCTAAAATTGGCGTTATCACCGATCAAAATTCATGTCCCCAAAATGAAAGAGAACCACTTTTACTGAAACTGCTGAGCTTTTCAGACTAAAAGCTAAAGTGATTGATAGACGAGGTTCGACACCAGATGATGAAATTAACTGCCACAATTTATCTGTTTCTGTGAAATTATAAACCCCCTCACTGATGTTAAGGAATGCATCTTTTGCCAAGGGCTCCGGCAATGACAAAACCAATTTTCTATCATCCTGTTTATACATGTTATTTCGACTAGGAGGGGTTAGGTGCTGGGCAATGTTCCCCTTACTGTAACAAGGCAGTGATTGTCATCTGTTCGTTATTGTTTTTTAAAACAATAACGAACAGATGACAATCACTGCCTTGTTACTTTCACCACGTACCGTCGTAATTACACGTCCCTCGATCATAACAGTCATCGCTCTACAGTTGCATGGCGTCATTACATTTAACACCATTGCATTTCTCATATTCGCCGTATTCCATCGCTGTCATTATGTCAACACCGTGAACAACACCATCGATCCCTACTGTCAAACCGTCACTGTAGCCTTTTTAACTTGATTTGTTTCTCTTTCTTTGATTAGACTCTACTACTATCCATATAACGATGTCGTCTTCACAAACCCAAAGCGCAACGACGCCTGGTGCGGAATGCCAGGTAGAAGCTGCATCGATTGTAGAGTCCACACCGGAAGTGCTAATGTATCTCCTTCCAAACGTTGTAGAGATCGTGTGATGACGCACAGGCTAGCTTTCAGGTAGACTGTTTTGCTACTGGTTCATGTTTAGTAATTGTTACGTTCCATGGGTCGACGTACAATTGGCACTGAATCGGGTTTTATCTGCGTACAGAAATCGCTGTTGTAAGTGATATGTGAATGACAAACTTCACGTTGCTTCATAAAATGTTTAGCTAGGTTGTGTTAAATGACTCTTTGATAAACAAGCAAGAATAAACATAACTGCAGACTTCTTGGCATTGCCTTCGTATATTGTCTTGTCTTGTGATTGTCCACCAATGCTGGCTTCTGGTTTTTAGGCTCCGTCGTTTGGCAAAGCTTGTTGAAGAAAAGTGGAGTGGAGCCAACAAGCTGGTTGTTGAGTTTGCGTGGGATGAGCCAACGGCGACTGCTGGTTTCAAGTGGGGAACCTGGAAAAACGAAAATTCCCACCATCGTACGGCGCAGTGAGTACACTATGCAGACATCTTGCGTGAGTTGCTTGCGAATTGTAAACCTATGAACAGCATATCGTGCACTGCATTGTCTCTAAATCTTAAAATACAGAACAAAATTTACATGGCCATGGACTTACAAATGAAACCAACTGTCCGTCTTTGAGTACAATTTATAGATGTTTTGTGTGAGTTGTTCGCAAACTGTTTACTTAAACAACATTTGGTGTAGGTTTTTAATTATGCCTACACGTTTTCACTCCAGGTAGTCATAGAGTTACAATTTTTACTAGCAGTCCATCTGAGCAGAATCGTAGTTCTTGCCATCCACCAGGCAATTCTAATGGCTAGGGGGTATGGGGCAGTGGTTGGCCACAACCCACAGGGATCCCTTTATACACTCCGACGGTTAAGAAGCCTAAAGTTGCGTCAAAGGCTGTCTAAATTATTTAAGGCTTGAACAGCTTCAAAGCACTCTCCATGTAACCCTGAGAATCCACATGTACAAATCAATGTAAATTCATCTTTCATAATCGCTGTCATATACCATGCATTCGGGTCATTGACAAGTACTGGATCTAAACATTTGCAAGCCTTATTGAACCAAAATATTCTAATAGCTCTGACCTTTAGATTGACGTACAGTTCTTCAGATGACCCAGTGAATTATTTTGGGTGTTGAGATTAATCGTGATATTATTGAATCCCAACACCGGGTCGATACGTATTTCGGCACACTTAAAATGTTGACAACAATCACAAAGTCACTTGAGAACAAACGTCAAACAAGCAAATGCCGCTTCGAAGAAGCGCAGCAGATCACCGAGACAGGTATTATTAATCTTTTGTTGTTCATATACACTTTCATTCCTAATAAATTAAATTACTTCTGACCAATCTTGGCAATACCGAGATGGTCCTGGTGTCCCAGTTGTTGTATCTCCTAAACCCCTTGCAGGACGTTCATGAATTTTTGTAGATGTGCAGCTATGAAGAAAACATATAAAACTTACACCAAAGGAACTATGTATCTTTATATGAAGCTAACTAGGGATTACGACAACTTTTGGCGGATTATATTTCCGCTTTCCCCCCTGGTGGTAGTATTTCATTTTTTACACTTGCCTCTTTACAAAAGTCCTTGACGGATTTTTATGAAATCTGGCATATAGGTTTCTATTAAGATAACGCATTTTGGGTTACAAAATCGGCTCTAGTTAGGAAAATTTGCTCAGACACGGTTTCTGATAATTTCTTATCAAAGTTTCATTGAAAATAAATTGATCAATGCTGATGGAAGGACTTTCTACCCAGCAATCTGCGTTTCAAAATCATTTTTTCACAAAAAACCCATAGTCACGTGACAACAAGGATGACATGGTGTTGTAAATGACGTGAACGGCTTTGCTTCGATTCCTAGGTTAAAAAACGTTTAGTTTTATCACATGGAAGTTTCTTGTTGCTTGAACGTTGTAAGGTGAATCATGTTTGGATTAGGGTACATGTACACTGTAACCTATAACAAAGTGTTTATTATTACCCCACATTTTGACTGGTTTACTATTACGAAGCCTCCTCACTTGACTAGAACCCCATTTGTTATAGCCAAAACGGCTCCGCGGAACTTATCCATTTTTTGTCTTTCCTTTTCGCTTTGCCAGATGATGTTACATGGATATGAATTCATACACAAAACGCACTGAGATTGGTGTGCATGAAGTAATATCCCACGAGACATTATAATTCCGCGTATCGCGGAAGAAACAGTTTTAAATGTTACGATTTATTACTTGAAAAGAGATAACGAATATGAAAACAACGGTAACTGTGCATTGAAGTTGTAACATCTATTGAAAATAGCTAAATAACAACAGTATTACATTGTAGATACCGAGGAATCGGCACCTGAGTTACTGACGATATAATATTTAGCAATTGAAAACTGAGTGAGACAGAACTGTCATATAATTATCAGTCTTGTTCCAGATGTTACGATTGGAACCTGATTGCATGTTGATTGTTATTTACACTGCTGCAATTGTATTACTTTAAACTATTTTCGGAAAGTTTGAAGACGGAACCGGCTAACGACGTGGAGTCGACATTGACCTACCTTTTGAACTTTCCATGTCATAGGTCACTGGTGAAGTAGTGCGGGAGGTGAATACGGAAAGCATAATCGTATTGCACTCTAATGATATACTCGTATGGGATAAAACTCAATTCTTCGTGCGATTTAGAGTTTTTTTTCGGTAAGAAGAGTTTTGCAGTTGCAATGCGACGACATCATTGTTGTAGGTGTCGAGGTTGTGTCTGAAAGCTTGAGGCCAGGCATAATGCGCATGTACAAACCATTTTATCGACAAACACTGATTATGTTCATCGGCTATTTTCACCAAACGCAAAGCTACGAAGCGTTAATTAAGTCATCGCAAATGATTTGCCTTCAAACTGAAACTCTGTAGCTATGCGTTTCTGATTACAGGGCACTATGGCTCAAGTTGACAGGGAATGATGGCGTAGGTAAACTCGTTCAGTTGGGCCAGCTTGCTCAATGTGCCGGCTTTGACTTCGTCGAGTATCCTCCTCCTCCTAAACCTCAGGTCATTTGGGTGTGCGTCAAGAGAGAAAACAAACCTCGTTCATTTGTTGTGCCATTCCCAACGGCGCAATTACAAGCGTCAAGACCGGGCTTTTTCGCCGTCAACGGCAAGTACGCCTATCCAGGCAGATGCGATGAGAACATTCCATGGTGTGGAAAAATTGATCCAAAAAAGGAACCATACCTTAGCCAGTTTTTTGACTCGTCAATCTATGAAAAAACCAAACTTGTCGGCAATTTAACACTAAAGAATTTCACCCAGGAGCGCTTTGTTAGGATCGACCAATACCTCGTTGAGTGCGTCGGCAGTCTAATAGCGAAAGGCGGCCTCAACATCCGGGTGACAGCTGGATTCAGAAATCAGCTGGACAACGAGAAGAATCGAGAAACAAAGCATGATGAAGAGAAGATACGCCACCAGTCTGGTCACGCTGTAATTATTGAAATGGCTAAGGGAACGACAGGTGAAACTGAACTCATAACAATTGGAAAGGTTAGTTTATTTGATACCTGGAATATCACGTACAACTTTTACGATTCCAATAATTTTTCGTTGTAATTTGTACTTCCTGAATAGTCCATCTCGTTGTCATGATTTCAATGAAGTGCGTTTTACATTCCCAAGACCAATCCGCAAAATCAAGCCTTTTCATTCGCATTATTTGGAGCTGGGGCTGCCGAAAGAAAGCACGGGCCAAAAATGAAAAGGACTGAGAGAAATGTGCTTGAGTAACCTTGAAACGCCGACAAACTCGATTATCTAATGGGAAGAATGGGTAAGAAAAATGATGGGTTTGTGATGGAAAGGACCGGCAGCCATTTTGCTGTTTTGCAATCCGAGTCGCTGTACCCGAAGTCGCTGTCATGTTGAGTGTAAATCCTTTTAATGATGCAGTTTTAAAAATCTGTATTCACTTAGCCGTCATATGGCTAAAGATGTATATCACATGAAAAAATAGAAAGCTAAATTGTCTTGTAAAAGTTAAATCCAACTTTCCGAAAATATATGGTTCGAACTTCATTCTACGCTGTTGTTGAAGTATTTATCGATAACGGTGGTCCCTTCAAAAGCTGATGACCACTGCAAATTTTACTGGCGTACTAATAAATCAAACAATGGCACTACTTTCACAACCCACTATTTTTCATTACATGCTCCTTCTTCCCGATTTTGACTAGTCCGTCTTTTTTATCGGAAGGACCGCCATTTCCGTCTACAATCCAAACTTCACTTTCGGCGGTTAAGCCTGAAAACTTGGCGGGTCAAATTACCCTAGATTTCACCTTACGGACATTGGTCTTCAAGTTGAAGAGATCGGAGTTACTGATATTGCAATCGCTGTTGAATGACTAACGTGTCTGACAATGGGGCTATTCAGAGAATTCTCCTCGCGGTGTCGCTGCTGTACTAGTGGTGATTGAATTGCGCATGCGTGGCTGTCTGCATGTAAACAACTGGTAAAAGATGGAATTTTTATCAAAATACGTCGTCGCGCTAAGCCTTATTACTGCTAATTTCCCTGGTGCAAGCCTTCGACAGGTGGCCACAAATTCCCAAAAGACCTAAGGTTACTATATTCGTGGACACTTGCGGTCAACAGGGTCAACTAACTGACAAAAAGTGTGAGGATGCTGAAGCCCCGTGTGTGCTCTATGACTATGCACAGTTCCATTGGGAGAGTACACAACATTACTTAGTAAGTTTTTAGCAATCAGTTTCTATCAACATCGTTCGGTGATGTTATCCCCACCAGTTACCCCACTGAATAACAGTTTTATTGAGTGAAACTGAGTGTTTCTTTTTGGAAACTCACCCGATGCCGGGTAGGCTAGCAGCACATATTCATATTGTCCTGGGTGGCAGTGCTCCCAAAATAAGAGGTGTATGGTACGTGATGCACAGAAGTCAAGAGTGACTATTTCACAGCAGTTTCTCTTCAAAACTATGCTGTTTCCAATAAAATTCTCTAGATGAGTGAGTTTCCTTATTTTATCGTGGACCCCACCCCCAGGACTACCAGCTCAGTTTTCGAATTAACATGAATAAGCCTTAATTCAGTAAATGTCCTAACATTGCATTGGAAAAATTGACACCTAGAATGAATTTTACTTGTTGAGATCAGAAGCACATTTTAAGTGTCATGAAAAATACACATTGTTAAATCACTTTTAGCCTGTTTCACATATTTTAATTCAGATATTAAATAAGACTTGGGTACAAAGGTTATTAGTTTCTACACATAAACATGAAGATGAAATGTCAAGTATGTTCTGCCTTACAAAAGTAGTTTTGTCTTGTCTTTTCTTTTACAATTTGCTAATATTTCTATTCTGTTACAGGCAAGAAAAAACAACTGAAACCAACCGCCTGACCATCTATTTCACCGTTGGACAAAGTGAAAAGCAATCCTTCAGCAATAACCTGAGAGAATTGAACGTAATTCAGAAATTCAGCACCTGATATGCCTGATTATGGACTCCCTCGCAATGTTGTTTCTTTCTGTGCTTTTTCAGTTTGCCATTTGTTTTTAAATACACTGATAATTGTTTATTCTCGAATCTTGTGCATAGCAGATTCTTATCCAGCTAGCTACAATTGAAAACATACAATAAGACAATCGATGCAGTCACTGAATGTCATTTCCCCATAATCTGTACCAAATTGAAAAGTTTTTACCAATAGTATAAAGCCTTTCTTCTGAAAGGAAAATTTAATGTCACTCAGCTTTTGGCTTTCATTTCACTGGGTTCTAGTTTCAATGGCCTATAGAAGCGCTTGTAAAAAAGGTCCAGTTTCAACACGTGGCTTTCTTTCATGTAACCTCATTCAGCCTCAATAACATCCACAATTAGACCCTTGAAGGTAAACACAGCAGCATATCACTTGAATCGTTTTGAGCCCAAAATCAGACTCTGAACTAGACCAGAGTGTGACTAGGTCTTCTTTAGCTTCAGTCCCTCATGTTTCTTCCAGGAAAGGAAATAAGCTATTGTCCACACATGACTCATTGCCTATGAAAGGGCATCCTCACCAACAAGGCTTATTTGTGTAGCAGTCAGATATAGTTCGTCTGGATACACAGACACTCCACTGGCACATTGTCTTATGGTAACTTAGTACTGCGATTCACATTTCTCCAGGGCCACTGACTTGCACATTGTGCCATGCAGCACTGCTGGTGTGTGGAAGTGCTGTGGGAAGAGAACGGAGTAACAAAGCTTGTCTATGATACAGCTTGAAGTGGCCTTAAAATGTCACTGAACCTGGAACAAATATTGAAATATGAATAATTAAGTACTCCAGATTGGATCAAAAATGTTATCCCTGTTTTTCAAAAATATATGGTGATTGGTCTACAGTTTCACATAAAAGTAAATAATTACTATTTTCAGAAACCAAGGGTGTATATAATGAGTATTGCATAAAACTGTGTCTTTATTTTTTATCCCTAGCCATAACAATTCTTTAAACGCATCACTTGTCTGTAAAATATACAAGTTTTTGAGACAACTTCAAACCTTTGTTACCCATTTTCAAGCCTTTTTAATTTTGATACTTTCAGCAATTTTAAACTCAGATTACAGGTTCATGGGTCTGTCAAGCATACTTCTAGCTTAAGGTTGAGGGAACCGTTTTTCTTCTAATAGAAGATATGAAGACTTGGGTCATTTAAAAATGATTGATAATCTTTCTGTTGTTTAAGAGTAATTACAAATCGTAAGGCACCATCAAAAATGCAATTTTCATAAAAATGGCAGTCATTTGAATTTATAATGACTTGCAACATTTCAAGGCATGAGTTAAGACTACTCAGTCACTGTGAATTACGAAAATGTAATATATGTTTGTGGTTTTACAATTTATACAGTAGCAAAACAGTTTCATGAAATCAACTTGAAGGGACTTCGTGAAGGTTAAGAATTACCTCACCATGCTCTTTTCCCCAAACATGTATTACCTGTTATTTCCACACATTCAGTTATACCAAATATTACAACCCCCATGCCAATCCCCCCTCGGACCTGAATAAGTAATTTAACAAAATGACTTTAAAAATATCTGTTCCTTTTCGGAGGCTTTGTTCGTTGTCTCCAATATTGAAAGTAGGCTTTGACAACAGATCTGCACTGGATGGGAAGATCTTGTTGGTTAGCTGCAGTCAAATGCTAGAAACCAATTTTGGCCATTCAGGGATGGTGCAGAAGAGATGCATATCTCCTCTGCACGGTACAAGCCTTCAAACCTATAAAAACCAAAGGTTACGTGAAAACTGACGTGATAGATTTCCATTTCAACGTGTAATACATTTCCAGAAGACATGATAGGGAGTAAACAAATACTCTAATGCAATGAATGGATATTTATCACTCACGTACCCTTTGCCATTGGGATTGGACATAATCTTAACTCGTTAACCTGTATCGAGTTGTCAGCATAAACATCAGCATTGATTGATCTAACTGTCACTGATTAACTTTTAGAAATCATTCCAAACAATAATAATACTTGATGTACGAAAAGATCCCGATTGCTACGTCAAGTATCGTATCACATATCACAACATATTACAAAGATAAACCAGACTCTGGCTGGCGACTGACTGCCGCGAAGTCGAGATCGGCGAGTGCCTCAGTTAACAGGCATCGGTAGAATAATCATGGCATAATCTTTAAAATAATTACAAACCTTACCTTTGTATGAGGTCGTGCTTACTTCCCTTCATAGAAGCACCCTTTTTACGCAATCTCAGATTCAGTTGGCACGGCTGCAAGCCATTTCACCATGTATTTAAAGGGCTCGCGAAATCGAGGCTGTTAATCTATCACCACTAGTACACGCACGCCCTCTAGTTATTGCAGATTTTCCGAATAGCCCCATTAGATAATTATAAAGGTAACAGCGTTCAGTCAAAGCTCAAAAATTTACATTCAGACGTTATTGGACGACTTGATCGTGTTGTCTGTGAATGCCGATCCAAATAGTCTCAGCCGTACCATGACCATTTGAGCAGCGAATGCCAGTCCACCGGACACGGTGGGATGCAGTGGTCACTTTGTCGTATCTATAGAGTCATCACTTAGAACGCGTACATAATGAAAGACGCTGTAATTTTGTTTATCAAAATGAATGAAAATAATTTGTTTATTTCCAGGCAGTCATTAAAATCTGTGGCATCCAAATTAATCCTCAACAACGTATGTTGGGAATTGGTGTCCATAAGAACGAATTATATTTCGACTTCCGTCCTAAGCCATGGACAGATCCCCCGTCGGTACAGGCCAAAATGTGGACTCACGATGGCGGCAGCGCAAACGTCGTCACTGCACTAGAAAGTTGGCTAAAGGTTGTTCAAGGTAAAGTATCACCTGGAAGGAAGTTGTACTTTCACAAGAGGTTTATTGATACAAAAAATGTACTCAAGTAATAAATATGTGGGCACATAACAAACAAGACTCAAAAAGAAATGGGACATACTTCACGAAAGATGACTTCAGGCTACGTTAGGACAGGAAACGTTTCATGAAACAGGCCCATTTAATGGGATCAAGAGTATTTTCGAAACAAGGGGCAAGTCTTCTGAATTACCACAAACGTGTCATATTGAAAGCCTTTTCTTATTAAAACAGTGATAATTAAAGTGTTGAAAAAATATTTTTTGCAAACTTTATTCTGCTTCCTAGTAGTCGGCAATCGCTGTCAGTGTGTGCATTGGATTTCTAGCTAGAGAGAGAGTGATCGCGAGGCCTCGCGTGAGTTCGCAAAAAGCTGTTCAACAAGCGAGTGGACGCCTTCCCCTTTTGAACAAGCTTTTGATGCCAGACCTGACTGCATCCAATTGACTGCTCAGTGCAAATGGGATGTCGTGCTTAGCAACATTTGTTACTTAAATTCTGTATAATCACACTGATGAGAAAAGGCAAATCCATGATCGTTATTGGAAACTTGCTTACCAAGCCTCTCTTTGATTCGTTTTGAAAAAAGTTCAAATGTTAAACTTTCCGTCATATGGCCCCTCGGGCGATAATTCTCCAAAATCCACTCGGGCTCTAGACAACGGGAGATAACGACTTCGCCATGTAATAATCTATATTTATACCACAATATTAGCGTCAAATGGCAGATACAACCGTGTAATAACCCATAAAGTTATCCCACTAGTGAGATATCGATTTGGCGGGAAACCGAGGACGGAGTCGAACGAGGAACCCTGAAATTGTTGATCGCCGACTTTACCACTACACCATGCAGCGGCTGACGTCATCAAGAGTGAAAATAGAATACTTAAATGAGCACGCGCAATAATCGCACGTTCAACAAACCGCATTGTACTGTACTTATACGTTACGAAAAATAAGACACATAATTCCATAAAAATGATATCTTAATTTAGTGAAAAAATTTTTCCATGTCCTCTTACTTGTAAATCACCGATCTACAGTTTGAATGCGGGTATCGTGTCGTCAGGATCTTTGACTTGAGAATTATATTCAGTTACCAGTGGTAACCTACTTTAGCAGACGATAATTTCCCGGTCGAAGCTTAGCGTGAAAAAACGTGTTTTAAGCTATAATAGTTGGTAAACCTTAATTTATGAATTCAATTTATTTCTACTATATTTAAGTTTTCAATTGCTTTTGAGTAAAAGCATTATTTGACAAAAATAGCCCGGCTTTTCTTAAAAGGTCACGACTTCCGACCCCGGGCCTCTGACATAGAAAGTAGTTACAAAGCCGTGGAGAGTCAGAAAAGGTAAACCGATTCATTGCAATGTTTCTCGTTTAGTATGTGGTATAAATAGATTATTTCATGTTCTCAGCCGTTATCCTCCTTACCTAGAGCCCTCGAGGATTTTGGAGAATTATCACCCTCTGGGCTAACGCCCCTCGGGCGATAATTCTCCAAAATTCACTCGGGCTCNATTTGTTCTTTGTTGCATTATAGTAACTGGTCTTGGCTAATTATCATTTTATGGCCTGGTCATCCATTCAGCCCAAAGTAGTTCCAGAGGTGGCTTATCAGCCAATTATTCACGCATGCTGACTCACAATAGAAGCCTGATGAGAGTGAAGGTGGATAAATGCGGTGTTCCTACAGTTTCTTGTTTTAGTGGATGTGTTCACGACATGCGGACCTCAAGAGTTTTGAGTCGCCGACTTCACCACTACACCACTCAGCGGCAGACGTCATCGAACGTGAAAATAGAATACTTAAATGAGCACCCGCAAAAATCGCATGTTTAGCAAAGGGCATTGCACCGACGTTTATACGCTATGAAAATTACGACGCATAATTTCCATAAAAGCGATATTTTAATTCAGTGACATTTTTCTTTCGCGTTCTCTCACTTGTATATCACCGATCTCTAATTTGAATGCGGGTATCGTGTCGTTGGGATCCTTTGACTTGAGCATTATAGCCAGTTACTAGTGGTAACCTACTTTAGCAGGCGATATTTTCCCTGTCGAAGCCTAGCGTGATAAATGTGTAGTAAGCTATGATAATTGCTAAACCTTAATTTATAGATTCACTTTATTTCTATTTTGTTTTATTTTTCAATTGGTTTTGAGTAAAAGAATTATTTGACAAAAATAGCTCGGCTTTTCTTAAAAGGTCACGACCTCTGACCCCGAGCCTCTGACATCGAAAGTAGTTATAAAGCCGAGGCAAGTCGAGAAAGGTAGATCGATTCATTGCAATATTTCTCGTTCAGTATGTGGTATAAATAGATTATTACATGTTCTCAGTCGTTATCCCCCTTATCTAGAGCCCTCGTGGATTTTTTGAATTTATCACCCTCGGGCGATAAATCTCCAAAATCCACTCGGGCTCTAGATAACGGGGGATAACAACTTCGCCATATAATAATCTATATTTATCCCATACGCGTTGAATCTGTAGAGGGAAATACGGCCATGTAATGAAGTTTACCGTATTCACCTCCCGCACTACTTCAACAGTGACCTCTGACATGGAAAGTTCAAAAGGTAGATCAGTGTCGACTCGACGTCTTCAGCCGGTTCGATCATCATACTTTCCGAATATAGTTTAAAGTAATACAGTTGCAACAGTGTAACTAACACTCGACATGCAACCAGGCCCTAAACGTAAAAACTGGAACAAAACTGTTAATTATATGACACTCATGTCTCAGTTTTCAATTGCTGAATACTATATCGTCTGCAACTCAGGCGCCGCCGGATTCTTAGGAAACTACAATATCAAATATTGTTGTTTTTTAACTATTTCCAGGAGTTGTTACAAGTTCACTGTACAGTTGCTGTTGTTTTCATCGTTGTTAGCTCTTTTCAATAAATAATTCGTTACTTTTAAAACTGTTTGTTTTACAAGAGAAAACTTGCAACCTAACGCGCAAATTCATACATATAGAATGTGATCCGTCATGTGAACAGTCTGAGTGAAGTATTTAGAAAATCTACTGAAAAGATGTAAGAAACTTAAGCATTCGACGCGTATGAGATAAATACAAAACGTACCTCGATTGGAGTACACGAAGTAATATCCCACTCGACCTTATTCCTTCGGTCTCGGTCGATACGCGGAATAATGTCTCGTGGGATATTACTTCAAGTACGCCACTCTCGGTACGTTTTGTGTATGTATGGACACTTGTCTCACCGCTTGCTCTGTTTAACAATGTAAACCAAAAACTAAAGGTAATTACCATGCCGGTACGTTCGCGTTTTAGGTGGTCCGGCTATCTCGGCTCTAGATGTCGCCACTGCGTGTACCTTCAAGCTAGGGAAAGAGAACTACTATTTCAACTTTAAGACAGATGCTGGATTGTAAGTACGGGATCTCCGCATCCAAAGTGTCAGAAATATGTAATCTAAAATCAAAATGGCCAGTTGTGCTGTAACTCGACAAAATGAAATTTCTCCAAGTATGTTGCGCACATCAAAGTTTTACGTCGCACTTGTATTTTATTTGTTCTTTTTGTGGCGACTACCTCTCGATCTTTCCGCCAGGCTCGTTATAAAATGTGGCAGATGTTTTCCAGCAAGTCCGACTACTATAGAGCCAATTTTCTTTTTCTACTGCCTTTATCTACCAATTTCCTTGATGGACGAGGTTTGACCTGTATGATTTAGCTGCTCGTACACAAAGCTGTTTGCTTTGTGCGACTTGCTCACAGCGCCAAATTTCGGGTTTGAAGAACAGTTAATTTTGTTTTTATAAAATCGACTAAGAGGTCCTAAACACCTTTCAGAGTAAACTCCTATGTCAAATGTTTCAAACTGATCAAAAGCGTCATAAACAGAACTACTGCAGAGAACTGCAAATAGAGCCGACCCCCATCAGAGCGGACGAAGTTTCTGTTGGATACCTTACTTGCCCTACGCACTCAACGTTCAAAAAGGCAGGAGACGACGGATTGTCTTCATGGTCATGGGTCCAGGAGAGGTCACTTCGGGCTGCCTCATTATGTCAGTGAACATACCGGTGCGTGGAAGTTTACTGATTCTAAGCCATCACCTCATCGGCGTCGGGTGGGCGTCAGGGGCCACGCATGAGAGTGGGAGGGGTCCTTTAAAGGAGCATGCCACCCCAAAACAACCTAATTTGTATCAATTTAGATCGAGTAGTTCTACTCCATAACGACACGTACGGTTGCGTTACCTAACACCTGACGGCAGACGGAGGTGTTGAAATTATCCAATGAAGTCATCGGTTTCACACCCAACCAGCAGTTCACAACACGGGTTACTGGTGTCAGCCTATCGCATGAATTCATCGTTTAACGCCAATAAATCATCAAAAATACACCGAGTTCTTATAAAAACGTGTTGTTTTATTTCGCTCGTACGGATTTATTAGTATTTGGACACACCGTTGCCTACAAAGTTCGGTTGGCCAATAAGGTCTGTAGCAGGAGTTTGGGGTCTGTTCGGAGATAATTTCGAAGTATTTTCCGTGAGATACAGACATGAGAACCTAGATCTGTGTTGTTTAGACTTGTGATTTTTCAGTTCTAAACACAAAACGCTTGTTATCCTGGCCAGTGGCTCGGAGCCCCATCAGGCCCGTCGCGGCCGGCCGGACTGACTCGTTATCCCGGCCAGTGGCTCGGAAACTGATCAGACATCACGAACATAAACCAGCCAAAGTTCAGTGGAAACTTAACTTCCAGTCAAGAAAATACTATACTAGTGAGCCACAGAAGAAATGTGCACGTGATTATGTTGGTGAATTAGCCACGAAACTGCAAATCTACTTAGTCGTCGGGGGCCGCGAATTCAGAGGTTCCACTTTGGCCACAGCACCGTCAGGGCAGAAGTTGTACATTGACAATCATTATTTGAGTAATGTAAATGTAAATAAAGATTCCCCTAAAATCTGGCCGTGGGATGGAAATCGAGTTGTTTCACAAAAGTTTCTGCCAGCAAACACTAAATTAGCATGAGCTCACACGTCCTCGGTTTCCCGTCAATTAGTTTTATTGCACCTAAAGCCGGTAACGCAGTGATTTATTCATTGCTGGCTTCTCAAATCATTTGCACTCACGAACACTCCAAAGGCATTACAAATTGCATCTAATGAGACAGACTTTGTTTCAGTTTTACATGAGTATTGGTTAGGATGAGAATAATTCATTTTGAAACAGAACGCTCAGCAATAAACGCCAACATGGCAACTCGCAATTCCGACTTAGGATGAGCTAGAGCTCATCAGTCCCAACTTCGCTGGTGGATCGTTAAGTTTTACAGGCTATCAATTCGAACAGAAATACAGTGATGAAGAAATACTAGAGAGGCGCCGTGAATAAGCTCAGACAACGGGACGTATGGAGTTATTTGGTAAGCCGGCATTCGTCAGGCACTGTCGACGTCTGCAGGCCACAGACACGGAGATGTTTCAAGGCCTCATACTTGCTATTTACAGCGTACATTTCATTCTTCATGTGCCACTTCCTAATCATTTCGGACTCTCGAGGAAGTAAAAAAACGATATACGCGCTTTCCTCGCAGCTGCTTAGTTCGGACAAGCAGGAACGATGCACCACAACATAGCGGCATTCACTCTGCATACACGTATGAACCACTGACGTAGATAGCGTCGTTTCTCACCGCCCTCACAGGTTAACGCGACATCTCTTGGCAAGGTAATGTCGACCGTATGCGAAGCGATGCGGATATAGACCGATTAAGACGGCAAAAAAGACTAATTAAATCGGGTGGCATTTGACCTTTAACCCTTATTGGTCAGTTGCCGCCTGCCTCAAGCCTGGCAGCCCCAGGCCAGTAGGGAACTGACCCGCCGCGGTTAGCTTGCCCTTGTGGGCGTATGGGGCTTAGAGATTGTTATAACCTCGACACGCTTATCGTTCCTCCATCGCCTGCTTCAAGACTTATTACAGAAGTTAACGTTCATACGGATTCTGCACGGCGCGACTGGGAAAATGCAACTGGACAGAACATCCGCCGTGGCGCCTGAAAGCGCGGACCTAGAAAGAAACGCAGAGGTAAAAGAGCTGGCGAACGTGCCCGACAACTCAAGTACGAAAGACTTTAACTCAACCGTCTCAGGATTGGTACTGTAATATACGCGGCATTCGTGGCAGCAAGCATATACTGGAGAAAATCTGTGCGGGCTACGATATTCTCCTGTTTCAAGAAGCCAAACTCAAGGACCTAACAGACTTTGAGCTCGAAGGTTTCATTTTCCTAGAGAGGGCATCGCCAATGGTCTGGCGTACGCAATCAACAAAGACAGCCACACCATGGTAGAGCTTGTGGATACTCACAGTTTCACTACCGCTGACAGGCACTGATCTTAGTTTCCGCGACCCATTCACACTTGTCAATTTATATATACGGGGTAACTCCTCCCCTAGATGCGACCGTCGGAATTTTCTCCACAATCTGCTTCACATCTATCCTGATAGTCTTATTGCTGGTGACTATAATGCTCAGCACTGCAGCTGGGATGTCTACGGTGTGAACCCGAATGGTAAAGGTCCTGCCAAATGGCTTCCAGAACTAGATTTATATATTCTGAATTCTGGTGAACCCACCAGGATGACTGAGAGACCGGGTGACCATGACTCGTGCATTGACCTTGCTCTGCGCAGCGACAGTCTTTGCGACCATGCTGAGAGGCGTAGGAGTTGTCAAACTGGAAGTGATCACAAACTGTGTGAGGTTCAACTATACCACCAATGAAAGGCTTCAGTAACAACTTATAAACGACCCTACAATCAAAGCGAAGGAGATGAACTCTGGAAATCAGCGTGCAGACACGCCAAAAGCTAAAATAAGCACGTAAGCCACCACAGGAGGCAGAATGCCCCTCCTTGGTGTAATAAAGATGTTGACACTACTTGGGCTAACAAGCGCTCCAAAGAGCGGGATTTTGATCGTGCACGCCAAAACTGCGCGCCGGAAGAGTTCACGGCCGTCAAAACAGCCAGAGACAGGGCCACTGCCCTGTTCAAACGCTTAGCATCCGAGGTTGCCCATCGTCGATGGGATGAGCTTTGCAGCCGATACAACTTGACAGCTACAGATTTCTGGCACTTCCATCGTAACATGGACAAGAGACGCGCTCCTCCCAGATCCATAGTACTGAATGGAAATAATATCATTCTCAGGAGTGACAGGAAACAGGGTGAAGCTTTTCTCCTGCGTTTCATGCAGCAAAGTGACCACAGTGAGGAATCTTAAAGAGACCACCTCATCCAACAACTAGATGGACTTTGCAGGATTGCTGAACAGGACAGTCGATTCTCTACAGCAGAGGTTGCGGATGCTATCAAAACTTGCAAAGACGGTGCCCCTGGCCCCGATGGCGTGAGAGTCCTGACACTCAAGTCGTTGCCTGACTTTCTGATGGCCAAGCTTGTGAAGTCCTACAACGTCACACATCTGGACAGATGCCTTCTTGAGTCCTGTACCAAAACCTGGAAAGGATCATCGCACACTCAAGGGATATCGCATCATAGTGGTGCAGAACGTCATTGGAAAAATTCCTGAGATTCATGGGCCAATGCAGCTTCTGATGCAGATAAGATATGGCAAGGTTTTGAAAACAAAGAAAACACTCTCCTCGTTGGCCTTGATCTAGAAAATGCGTACAATTCTGTTCAGCTTCCAAAAACTTGCAGATGGCATGCTTCATCTCGGTATTCCTGTACAGTGCGTTAGATGGGTGATGAGTGCCCCCAAAAGCCGGTGATGCATGCTAAAACATCGCACATGGCGTTCAGAATGGGTATCTGTCAACACAGACTTACCTCAAGGTTCACCTTTGTCCCCAGTGCTGTTCAATATCTACACCCTCCCACTCGCCAGACTGAACCGCTCCGACTGACGACTTCGTACCTTTGCAGACGACATGTTGCTGTCATCGCAAGGACAAACACATCATGAGATTTTCCACTAAGCACAGTCTATTTTGATGGAAATCTGCGAGTATTGTTCTACCAGTGGAGTGAGCTGCAATTGAGACAAATGTGAAGCTCTCTTCTGTACTCTGGATAGATAATCGTCTCAGTGTCTATGATTTCCCTTGTCCTACCTACGATGAGAAGAGGATTGCAACATATGACCAGATGCGTCACTTGGGTGTAGAACTCGACCGCAGGCTCAACTTCACAACTCAGGTTAACAGTATGATTAGTCGTGCTAACAGATGAATCAATGCCCTTAGGGCTGCGGCCGGTCGGAAGGCAAAACAAAGGCACCTCGTCATGCTTTATAAAGCCCTCGTCACTTCGGTCTTCGACTACGGTCGCCCCATGATCAACATCAGTAAAAATAAAATCAACAGACTTGAGAGACTCCAAAACATTGGTCTTAGCGTCATCACTGGATGTACGAGATCAACTTCAGTCACAGCATTACGCTACCTTGTCGGTGTTCCCAGCATTGCAGACAGACAATCTCTTCTACAAGGTATTACGTTATCCACGGCTGTTCAAAGCCCCTACCATCCGTTACACAGTCAAGTGAAGACTGCACTTGACAGGTGCTTGAATCCCTTCCCTGCAACAGAAGCTTATAGACTTCGCCCTAGACCTTTCTGCAATGCCTCCTACTTAGCAGGTGCTCGTGGACTGTCGCTGCTGTAAACACAACCATTGGCCTCATCGGCGAACACATGACCGCGCAAAATGCTGCTTGGCTGCCAGTGCAAGAACTCGGTGAGTAACCGAATGTCATCATTGCTTTCAACAGGGAAGCTCGGTAATGGCCTCGTGGAGTAGCCCAACCATTGTGCCTTCAGCAATGGCGTGGTCTTGGCGATATAAATGCCATTATTGTATTAACAGGTGGATGATTCGATGGTCAAACTAATCGTGCGGGATGGGGTTACCAAATACTCTGTGCTGACAACGTCATTGCGGAAGGCAGTGGCTGCCACCATATATACACAAGTAGTACACGGATGGAGTTTGAGGCTATACAACGTGCCCTAACTAAGCTGTCACTCCTAGACCTGGAGAATCACACCATTATCTTTGCCATCGATTCCATGGCAGTGTTGATAAAAGTTCAATCTGGAAACCTGCCAGCCAACTAAGGTGTCTTCCGATCACGTCACCCTCATCATATAGTGGTCTGGTCTTTCGTACCTGGCCACGCCGGTGTCTCATGCATCACCAACCAACCCATCTACTTGTATTCGGCTGATGTGAAGCTGCTGGCCCACAAACGCACTCTCGAGCAGACTTCGTCACAACTGGCTGAGTTCAATGATGGTAGCCGACTGCTCGAAGCCGGTATTATTTGTGGCCATGCTGCTAAAAGTCACAAGAAGAGCCGTGCCCGAGTGTTGTGAAATCAGATGCTCACAGGCAACGTCAGCCCTGAAGTTCTGCGCCTTCTGCTGTCGCGGGAATGGTATGGGGAGGGGATTAATGCACCAGCATATCCCTAATGATCCTGTCCGTGACAGGTATCACAGGTATTACAGAACTACTTTCACGTTGCAGCTAAGCAACGTCGGAGCGCCAGTGCTGTCTGCAGAGATCTAAAAATAACCCCTTATTGTGTTTACCGTCTTGACTAGGAGCCTGTGCGTGCAGTAGTCATCCTAAAACTGGGGGTACTATTGCCTCATAATAAAAAATGCCAAATTGACAAATAAGACTTCAGACCACTCTATTTCCGGTAAAACATGCAATTTACTCGACTTTTGTGCCGTGTATGTTTTTCTAATTTGAACTAGATTAACTCTGGGTATTAGGACTTTAGGCTCATGCCCGTGTCAGAGTAACATTAAGTGGCTTTTCAAGATTTAAAGCAAACTGTGATGAGTTTTAAACCTTAATTGACCTGTTTCGATGCAGACTCGATTTTGTACTCCTCTAACTTCCAGTTTTGCCGACCGCGATTGCACCAAGAAGACGTACTCCCCCGAATTTTGCAAGAAGACGCAATCTTACCGAAAGCAACAGATGGGCAGGGTGGAAGACATGTTAAAAAAGAAAGCTCAGCTCACTACCAGCCATCGAGACTACGCAAAAGTGAAAAAGGCACTAATGGGATGCCTCGTTGACGATTGCAATGAATGTAACGAAGGTTAGATGCTGAAGTATACTTTACAAAATGCGTGTAGGCTTAAGACTAAAAGCTTGGAATTCCATACTTTACTACATTAGACGTTTAAACAAAATTTATGAAGGTTGTCACAGTCAAGTTCGACTGTTAGTTAACATATTTTAATTACACTAGATATTATAATTAATGTTCTGTCAATTAGGGCTTTTCGACCTACATGTAAGATCTCTGGTGGCGACTTCTGGGTATTCAGCATGCAGACGATACTGTCCTCTGAGTCTGATGATTATGTGCTCATTAAACTTCTACAGCATGCAGACGATACTGCCCTCTTTGAGACGAAGACCAAAGTGTGAAGAAATTTGAGAAAAGCCCATACTTTGCAAATTAACTTCACATCTGACGTTCAACTTCGATGGATCAAATTTCCGATAACCCAAAGAATATTAGGTTTTAACAGACTTTTGACATCTCTAATTCTTATGCACGTAGCTTTTTTCTGAACAACGAGGATATGATGCATCAGTTTTAAAATTATTATTATGTATGCTCATTTTGGACGAAATGTCGCTTCATGAATTAAAGAATTGGCATCTTGAAATATGAGTTGCATCGACGCAACTTCCTTTATGTCTTGGCAAACTTCATATATACAAACAAAAATTTAATAACACTAAACCATGTTTTATCAAGTTTAAAGGATAGCTTTTTATTATAAGGATTTTGAGAAGTGTGTTTTGCTTCAGAATTCTGAACATCTGCTATAAAACGAAATATGGCACCCTTTAGCCTTTTGTTTCGTTGTTCTTTGTTTTATTGGACCCTGGTGTGAAGGAGAGCGTGACATGGTCGTTGTCATCGTTACGTTTCCAGTTAATGTTTAATAAACTTCTTTAAATAATATTAATGGCATAAAATAGATATTTACGTACGTAAATTATTTAATTTATCATTCATGATTAATTTTCGTCTTTAATCATTTATTTACTTGGCTGCGTAATTTACACAAGACGGCTTTTGAGTTGGAAGTCGAACACCACTTGGAACGGGTGTCTCATAAGGTCGTCCAGTTTTAACAATAAGCTATCCTAATAATGGAATACTGATATCATTGATATGCATAACATTCCAGGGCCAGTTTGGACAAGAAAAGTAGAGAACTGTATGACCGTCTTGAACTTTTACAAGAACAACTCTGGCAATCCATTCGGGAATCTAGACAAGTTAAGCATTTACAACATGAATTCCGAATCAGCGATCGACAGTGTCAGTTCGTTTGCCTGTGACGACAAAAAATACGTTTGTGTGGAAAAAACGGAACTGTTTGGCATTTTCGGTAAGTTTATGTTCTTTTAAGCTCATTAGCATTTGCAGTGTAAGTTCGCGGCAAAGCGGTTAGGGCGAAGTATCATTAGACTTCCTGTATTTTTTGCATTGTCATCGTTTGTATTGTCTGTTGAAAAAATGTAATGTTGCGGATATTTTTTAGGAACTCCTGGACGTTCTTTGCCGTATTATTGGAATCCTATCAGTGATTAGTGACTTTATAACCAGGACACTTGAGTCACGGATTCGGTGATCGGAATGCAGGCGTGACTTTAACTATCGCCCCCCTGTAATGCGTCTTCTCTAGGAAAGTGGTGACATGGTTTACTTATCGTACGAGTATGCAACTGCTGGAGGCGTTGCGATTTCTGCGGCGAAATTCACCCATAAGCTCACGACGCAATTATAGGGAGGCAGTTTCAATACACGAATCCCCGATTTCGAGTTGGCCACGCGTAGCACGTGTGCACTAACGTGGTTGAGAGAAAATATCCTTTCGAAGAGCTCGTGTGTAGAGAGTTGCACCATAAATTGCAATGCCATGACACGGTGCATTCTGTAAAACTCGATAAAACGCAAATGTTTGCAGAGATATTGGCATGCATTTCAAGTGAAGCATGAGATCACACCAATGACACCAGACCAGGAATTTCTGTTTGGGACGTCAATGCGCATGCCCGTCTAAAACACACCAAAAATACGCACCTTCCCTATAATTGCGGTGATTTGAAATTTATTTTTGGAACCTTAGCCGTGGTATCAAATTAACCAATCTAAAATGTGCATGATATGCTTACGCCATAGTATTAATTTTGCAATGAGCCAATGAGAAGCTGCGTTGGACCTGACATTGACAGTGCCTTTGGCTCAACCAAGGTACTTTGAATAAGACAGGCAAAGAGTTCCATGTCGATGGAAGTAGAAAAAACTTGTCAATTTCTAAACTGCTCTCTTTGAAGACCCTGCAATGACATGCAGATTATTCTTGAAATAGCCAGTAGATGGCGAAAACCCCGCTTGATAATAAATTCACACCCTTAGTGAATATTGATTGGTAGTTTGAATACAGAAACTTTCAGATTGTGCATGAAATTTGCTTCGCTGTTCTTATACCGGCGATAGTGATAATTTGCTGTTCTTATGAAGTCCATGAAGCGCTAATGAGGTCAAGCTGATAATCGCAAACTTCAAACTATAACAAATCAAACCAACAGTGGAGAAGCGTCCCGTCGTCCATTACATCCAGTTCTAAACTCCATCTTTATTTCAGATGTTACTCGTGCAAAATGAGCTCTACACAGCTTATTTTTTCTTTTACCACATTTCAGCTCCAAGTGTCCGTGCGCGCTACAAGCCGGATACAGATAGAAGTATTGAAGTTGAACTGTATGGTGAGAAAAACCCTTCCCCTCTTCTGGAAATGATACATCAGATGTTAGCCATGAATGCTAAAGGAAACGTGACTGTGTTTATTGACAAGTACGGAGACCTGGGAATCATGAAGAAGCTGATGAAGGTAAGTTGAGGCTGGAAGATGTCACATTTGGTGAGTTTATGACCAACTCTTACCGCTTTAGAGTTGTTGTTTGTTTCGTTATGCGAAATACAGGGTGCATGAGTAGGACAGAGATGAAACCATAACGACGTGTGAGACGACATAAAACAAGAAATACAAAAAACAGCTATGTCGGTGATATTTATTAAAATGTCCGTACACTCCAACCGCCCTTCGTCAGTACCGTAGCACAAGTGAGGTAGGTTAGAGAACGAACAAGGGATAACAATGTACATATTAACAGAAAAAGGGGAAATGCATGGAACGTGAGTGGACTTTGGCACGATTGCTCTAGAGAAGTACTTTTGTGTTTTTTTTTTATTGCACTTGCGAGAACCACAATCGTTTGAGTAGCACACGGTAAAAATTCGACTCAATCACGAAAAAGACGCGATATGGCGTTCCATGCTTTTCGTTTGGGGTGCACGGTGAAATGTAAGTGTAAGTTGGACCATCTCCAGGCGTTAGTAAAGGTCGAATTTGGTGACTTTGACATCATTTTCGATTGATCTTAATAGACATGAAAATGAATTTATATTGTTGTGTTAATGGAGACGTGAACAGAGAAATGAACGTGAGCTCTGGAGGCATGCTGCACTCTATATGAACTTAATTATTCTGTCTAGTAGTAACTCTGCTAGAGTGGATTCAACAAATTTCAATTTTATTTAAAATCCCTTTTGCCATTTTACAATATTGTCCGTTTCTTTCCTGTAGGCCTACATGTATATACATAAAAAGTGAACGCAACCAGATACATATCCACCAGAGGAGCAAAACAAGAAATAGTAATTAAATTCGGCATTCAATTGCTTGGGCATACCACGTGAACATTCAAAACACTCAATAGAGTGCGCTTCCAAGTCCTCATTGCTAGTCTCAAGATAAATGACTTGACTGGAATTGTCACACTGGAAGGCTGATTCAAAAGGGTCATGCCACCTTTCTGGTGTGATTGACTTATTGCCAACACAAGATTGAACAATTTTCCAAAATTCCTTTGGATCATGTGCCCTGGCAGTGGTAAATTTTATTCTGTTCTGTTTCTTATGAGCCATTGGTTTTCTCCTAAAAGTGGTTTTAAAATCAGAGCGACATCATTTTTAAGTATTCAAGTTTTCTGTTGTCCTTTGAAGGATTTCCTGTCTGAGGTAATCATGGCAGATATGGGGTGAGATGACCTCCCCCGGTGGCACAATTTGATCACCCTGTAACAGATGCTTGGTTGACATAACATCCCTTGTTTCAAAACTTTGCCCTGTACTGCATGGGTGACTAAAAACAGAAGAGTCATCCATAATTGAGACGACGGTGGTGACACCTATCCATCTAAAAGGTCACTGTTTTGTTTCACAGAATAAACTGTCTCAACACTTAGTGTCCTTACCTTGCGCTCCATAAACTTCATGTGACTTGAGTAATGTAAAGCTGTATTCTTGAGTCATGAACTTTATAAAAACCACTAGCTATCGATCTTACCTCGAGACCTTCGTCGGGTGGAGTAGCGAGTAACTGGGGCACGCTGCATCACTTAATTGAGAGTCGGTCAACTATGTTCTCGCCATCTACCAGAACTTATTCCCGACCAGGGGGCTCGAATTCTTGCCGTTGTGGACATTTTGGTAACAAAAAGACGGGCGGACTAAAAAAAACTTGAATTGGGCGTTCGTGCTTGTTTAGGGGACTTTTGTCTCATTTTCTTGGACTTTTTATTTCTCAGAGGCCTGACCTTTTTGCCCACTTCGCCAAATGGGGGGGGCTCGTTCGAGCCCCCCGAGCCCCACCCCCCTCCGCTGGGTGTACGCATGCGAAACTAGAGGTTTCTATAAACTGCATGATTCCGATAGGTAACTTTACATTACTCATGTCTGGAGTTCTGTTTATGGCAAACGTTCCATTTATCTGCCAAAACATCGGGGACCAAACTGAAGTCCGCGACATGCGGACGCAACGTCGCTAAATGTGAATACTTTTTAAAATTCTAGCACGTATTTCTTTCATAAGAATAAGCATTGATGCTATCACAGGCTTTGTTTCCATGTTGAGTGAACCAATTTCCAAGTACAGTTCAGAATTTCGTGGGAAGAAAATCAGCCAACAGCAAAAAATGCGATTTTTATTTCAAATCAAAATAGCGACTTGATCAAAATCTACATCACTTCCTTATCGTTTTGTAATAGAATGATCTGTGCAGTTTTCGAGTATTCCCATATTATGCATGTAGTTGTCTGTATTTACATGCCATTGTAACCTGTTATCATTTCGATTTATAAAAAGTACAAACATCATATATTTTTATTTGTTTCATCGATTGACTTTTGTTCAAGATACGATTTACCTAGGTAAATGGGGACGAACCGAGGCTAAGTAGGCGAAATAAGTTAGTTTAATCACGCTTCTTGCTTGTAATACATAGCCATACTTCACAGAGTCTTGCGCGTAATTTTCGTGAGGTTCTTACGTCTACGGAAAACACAGCTGAGCTCTACTGGAGTCACTGGGTACCTAAATGAATTTTGAAATTGGTACTTTGTCAGAAATAAAACACCAATAGCACAAAAAATAAATTATGAAACTTTCCTTTTCAGATTATGATGACCTACAACACAAAGGTCGACCTGATCAAGGTCTACTTCTCGCCTTCGCTGTCTAAGATGAAGTCGGTAAACAAAAAAGCGTACGAGATCAAAGAAAACATGATTATGAGCTCCATTGTCAACTCTGCTGAGGTCTGGGCAGGTACTGTTTGTCCCAAACTGGCCAGACCTGCACTCACGGCGTACGAAGTCGGAGATCCGAAAGACCTAGAGGAGAAGAAATCCAAAACGGTTCTCGCACAAGAGGCGAAGGATGTGGCTCAACGAGAAGCTGTTCTGAATTGGGAAATGGAATGGGTTGATAAGAGAATGACTGGATAAATATCATGTTTTTCAGTGAATGAATCCTGCTTAATCTCCATTTCTCGTATTAACGCACTCACTTTGGCATTTTATTTTGATATTCACGAAAATCAAGTTTTAACTTTGTTAAGTTTTCACTGACACAGGCTTTTACTAAAAGGAAGTGAATTATTCCTGAAACTCTCAGCTATAATAACTGTATGGGCCAATATGGCACGATTGATTTTGTACATGTAAGTGTTTGAAGTGTCTACAATGCGTATAGCTACTAAATGTTAAAGTAAACGATTAGACCCGGCCTTTAAATCAAAGACAGTGTTGACATGCACCTGAGGTGGCCAGGCCTGCAGCCAGATAGTGAAACGGGGATCCAACATTAATGGTATGATTAATAGACCTTTTGCTTGCTCTTCAGCAGCCTCGTCCGATCAACAGTTTCCCCCAGTCATAATCGGTCATTCTGTCCTTCATCGTCAAATCTTCTCTCTCTCCTCGGTTCCTTCCGCTTCTACTCGTGTCGTTAAGATGCAGACGCAGCTAAATCTGTTAGAAACAAATTGATATGACTAACACGACGATGTATGTCGATGAGCAAATCTCTAACTCCGATGAATGTTGGGGCTTTATCCTTCGGACATTCCCTGGCTACAGGCCTGACGTTGTTGGAATATTTGCAAATCCTGTTTTTGTTCTGTAATCCAGGCTGCACAGCGCTAAGTACTGTAAAAGTTCTCCAATTTAGAACAGTGAAAATTAGATTTTTTGGTCAAGGCAGGAGCCAGTACCAAAATTTAGAAATATGCAATGTTGGTCGTCCTCTAAATTCAAGAATCATAAGAAAAGCAAATTTTGCATTAGCAGCTATTTTCGACGATTTTATCTCAGACTTTGTTGATACAAACTACAATTTCCAATATTTGAGAAATATGATTAATGCCAAAATCACTCATGTCTCGATCTTCAGAATCAAGAAAATTCAATGTTGGTTTGAATTTTAGTGTCCTAAATGTTAAAGACTCCCCCACGCTGGCGGATTTTTACCGTAAATCAAGCCAAAATTGGAAACTTTAATTTGGAATAAGTTAGTGGCAGTGAAGCTTCCTGTAAAAACGTGTTCGTGTACGTATTCCATACCATATACAATAAAATTATACCCAGCCACACCATTTTTATATGACATCTACAGTGTAGACCAATGCAATGGGTGGGTATCCTACAGGTGTAATTACACAGTAGTATATTAATGCAATGGGTGGGTATCCTAATTACTCAGTAGTATTTCAATGCAAAGGGTGGGTATCCGGCTAATTACACAGTAGTATATCAATGCAATAATTACACAGTAGTATATCAATGCAATAATTACACAGTAGTATATCAATGCAATAATTACACAGTAGTATATCAATGCAATAATTACACAGTAGTATATCAATGCAATCGGTGGACATGATGGGCCCGTCGGACGACCATCATCCGACGGTTGGAATTAGCAAATGCGAACACCATAGCCCATTGTATTGGTCACGTACATAATCCTTTAATGACACCTCATTATGCCATAAAACTAAGTGCCTGTCGACTGTTTGCAAAGAACTAAAAAGTTTATTATAACATCTAGCTCCTTTGTTGACTGTGCCAAGCACAGTCTTTTGTCTGGTATGACAACAGGCAGGCCAATTCTCAACCAGGCTTATTATAGACCACCTATGAACACGGTCAAACCCACAGCGAATTGATACGTTCGGAAAGAATAGATTGTAGTAACTTCGGTTGTAGTTGGGCGATTTTGGCGATTCAAAATCTAGACATGATCAGCGTTTGACGAGGAATTCAGAAACGCAATTGGTTTATGTTCAAATATGTTATAACTTAATTAACCTTTATTTTTAACAGCACAGCCCAGTCAGACTAGATACGATCTTATTGGAGACTAGAGCAATTATCGAGCAAAAGAGACCTGGCTCTCCAACCGTAATGCCAGACTGGAGTTAATCAATCGTCTAAGATATTGGCCATAGGAGCTTGTTGTTGGGCTACAGAATCGAATAAGTTAGGATCAGCGGGAAAACGCCGTAATGATTTTTGGCCAGTTAGAGTACGCCGCTCTATTCACGACCAAACGGCTGTTTTATGACCGTATAAACAACTGCATGGCGCTGAACCTTTGACACACTTCGTAGGTCAATGGCGACTAAAAATGATGTTGACAAAAGAGTTCAATGAATGCCCTGTCGAGTGTCAAAAGCAAATACTCACGTCACAGGTTTACGCCCCAATATACAAGAGAAGGGTGGTCGACCCGGATCTTTAACAGCGCATACCAGAATCGCTTCACTAGTTTTTACGTAGGATCGCCATTTTGGTTATTTATCGCCAACGAGAACGCACAGCAAGAATGGTGCTGCGCCTTCTTCTTTTGAGTTGGGTAGTGGTGTTAACTGTCGCAGTCTCGGATGAAAATCTGTACTTCAACCAAGAAAATTCTGTGAAGCATGAGAAGAGCGGAGAAGAATTTTACATGAAGAAGTCCGGTAAAGTGGCCGGATTGATTGATCTTGACGACAGCGTTCAAAGACATGACATGATCACGGTAATGGCTGTTTTTTGCTGTAAAATTTGGCGTTGAATCTTTTGATCAAATCAACAAAAACAAGTTATAGAAGTGGCCACTTAAGAGTGGAACAGGTAATTTACCTTGTTTTCTATCAATACCGTTAAAAGTGACATCTGCAATCATTCCTTCACTTAAGGTTATCTCAAACCTTATTTAGTGACCTTCACTGTAAGACATATATCACAACAACCAAACTACGTCAACAAGTAAAAGTATAAATTTTCTGAAAGAAAGAAGAGATTATAAAAATATGTTTTATATCAATGTTTTTATTATTATTATTATTACCATACAATCTTTTTAAAGAAAAAAATCCATTTTAAGAAAGCTATATCCATTGCAAAATAACTTCTGGGAAGATTTTAATGAAACTCTTTTTAAACGAAAACTTCGAAATGTACCTCAAAAACGCTGTTTGGAATTTTCGATTACTCATTTAGTTTTGTTTCTTTGTCAAATTCACTCGCAAAACGTAACGTATTTTTGCAAAAAATAGCAGTCGCGTTCCTTTTTGTTACATTTGAGAACTTGTGTTCCTAAACTCCAAATTAAACTTTCATGTTATAATGTCAGATCTGAAAATGAACTTGCTATATTTCCTTTGAACGCTTTCGGCCATGGCTTCAAATCTATGTGCTTCAAGACTAGCAAACTATGAAACAAAACGTCCTGAAACTAGCAACTACAGACCTTGACACGTTTGTTCGGGGCATATCTGATGAATGAGTATAACTCTCATCTGAGTGTGTAGATTGTACATGTGCTGCCTTAGCTTTATATGAACCATAATTATGTTCTGTTCCACTCAGATGCCTATTGCCAAAGCGGACAAAATTTTAAGACACATATTTTATATTCAAAAATATCTCTTGGGTCAAAAGCAACCCAAGACTAGAATTTATCAACAAAAACAGGAAACCAGAATTTATCACAACAGGTCCTATAATTTATCACCTCAGGAGAAAAACTGAACACCTCTGGACCAAAAATTTATCACTCCAAGCTAGGAACAAATATTGCTGGTTCCTTGCACAAGGACTGAAAATTTTAATCCCAGTGGCCGTTTGTATGAAATAGTCCCAAGTAGGGACTCATCTGAGGTCCCTAAGTCTTTTTGCGTATTTCTGTCTTTATGGACTCACGGTTGTAATATTTTTATCATTTCATCTTTATTATGAGCTCCTCTTTGATTAATGACATTTTCTAACACTATAACTAAACACTGGGCTCAGAGTTTATTGAAAATAAATAGAGACTCAGTCCTTAAATTGGGGGTGTTGCATGAAAATATCCCTAATTGTTTTCGATAATATTGACAATTCAACGTAGAGTTCACTCTCGATTTGTATAAAAGTCAAAATTTGACTTAAAATGAAACTAAAACAATACAAGAAAAAACAATCGATGTTTTCACAAGGCCAAAAATACTCTCTAGACTTAGGGAACTTAGTTGAGTCCATATTTGGGACTGCTTCATGGAACCGGGCACAGGAGACCACGTAACCATGCAATATGGCGATCCGCTGTGTCTCTGTCATACTCAGTCGTATTCCGTGTTAACAGTCATTAACAACATTGTTCATCCAAAGACAGAAAATAAAACCAGCATAGTTAAAGCTTTATGTAGTTCTTGGTCAGGGACCTGAGTCTCGTGCTCTCAATTCATAATTCATGAAAAAATAACTAGTATAGTATTTATTAGCTGATCACAAGTTCACAATCTAAAAATAATTTCTACAACATTATCTCAAAAACTAGAACTAATGGGTACATTCTCAGAGACTTTGTATATTTGCCAAAATGAGATTAAATTTTTTTTCACCAGTAGTTATGAGGAGCGCCAGTCGCTTTTGACGAAACACTAGATCCCTGAACATGAAAACAAAAACTTCGTTGTCGGAAATAATATTTAAAAAGTTGCGTAGGCAGGTGATTTGTTAAAAAAATGTAATCTGGGTAGAGTTTAATGACTCTAGGGCCTTGCTAGAAAAGCAAGACTTCGCGTGATTACCCGAGATATTGCCGTGTATTAAATAATGACACGTGATTTTGGCTAGCCGCCAGATAGCTACTGAACTCTACCGTGGTCTATCGGATCTCATGACCGTAACAATTGAATTCGTCTCGCAAGCTGTCATTTAATTTACAAATACGGTCTATTATTTCCAAATGGTCCACGCAAATGACGTCACCTGTGCCGAAGTGGATAACACCTGCGTTTGTAACCAAAACAGGATGCATTTAGAATAAAAATCCTTGAAGATTTGATAATAAAATTTGAATCTCCAACTATGAGTTGTCAATATAGTGGTTTCATTAAAACTTTGTCATCATATAAATATAGGTGATTGGTGGGAGTTATTTCATCTTTATTATGGAACAAACGTCCTGAAACTATATATATTGATGTAGGTCCTACGTGATTGTTATTTTCATACAGTGGAGCACTCTGTCGTTCTAACTCTGGCCTTTGATATTCCTGTTGTTCTCTTACCGTGTGTGCTTCATTTATTTCCATTGTTGAAATAAGGCGCGAATTTTACTCACACCTAAGATGAACCCAATGACCCAAGTACCGCGTTTTGTATTGTGGATTGTTTAATTCGTTGTCGTGGTGTTTTGGGGCAAATGCTATAAGATCTGATCCAGACGATAGAGGGAGAGGGCGATGAAAAACTGCCGATTAAACGGGAAAATCAGAGTCAAGTCGTGTGTTCAATGAGATTGTCAGTACAAGTACTTTGAGCAATTTAAACCGTTAGACATTTACACTACACACTGTCATTAAAACACCATACCCCGACACGTTCAAGTCTCCTCGGAACAATAACTTTTTCATCAACAATGCTCACTTAATAATGATCTTCAGGAAAAAGCATAAATTTTTTTTTTGTTACAAAACCCTCGAAAATAATAGTGGCCTAGTTCAGTGGAGGTAAACGCTATCGCTTTTCCCCATAATTTCAGATGTTTCTTTGTTTGTGCTGCACAGCGATACTACTGTGATTTGCACGAACATGGTCTGCGTTGTTTCGTCCAATTTTCAATCTTATCTACTTTCTCAGGTAAATAGTTGACAGAATCAAACGGGATGTAAAGGGGAAATTGACCGAGCCTCTCGTCTAAGAGAGGACCACGTCTGAAAGGGGACTCCTTAACACGGACGGTTATATTATAAAAATGGAAAGAGTAACAGATAATTCTATCATCTTCCTTAACATAAACAATTGTACGATTGCACAGAAACAGAAAAATAGAGAAAACTGGTTTCATCATTGGGGCAGATTTAACAGTGACCGCCTAATCATTGCTTTGAATCTGAATTTAGCGCCTCAAAATCGTCATTGTAAAAAGCATGGGTGGAATGAATCAAATTTAGAACTTGTTACTTCTAGTCTAGAGCGATAGCTGAATTTCCGCTACCGGCGCAAACCTCTTATCAAGGAATAAAAACTTACCATGATATCTCCGGGAATCGCAACCACTCCTTCTTAACGGAACAATTACTCTTTACCGCGCACAAGGAAAATTCACCGCGCAAGATTTCACTGCATGTTGAACTAAGGATTGTGCTTGCTAAGGGGTCTTTGAGCTTAGAGTTCTTTCTATGCGGGTAATTTTTTAGTGGAGAATGGTACGTATTCCGCTTGTGGTTCAAAATAAACTCACTCTTAACGTTTGTAAAACCAAGTCCTTGCTGTTGGTAATTCACCAGAAATCAAAACAACAGAAACTGTCCGTTTCTATCAAAGGTTCCCCTATCGAGAGTGTTGACCGTAAGTTTAAGTACTTGGGCCTTATTTTAGATCCCAATTTTAAATTTAATATGCACATAAATCACATCACAAAGAAATTATCAAAGAAAATCGGTAAATTTCTTAATGTCAGCACTCTCACTTTACCAGTCAATTATGCAGCCTCATTTTGATTATTGTTTACCGGTTTGGGGACATACACCTACCAGCGACACACTTATTAATAAATGAAGTCCAAGTAATCCAAAATAGAGCTGCCAGGGTTATCCTGGGTACTAGAATTAGGGACACCCGGGTCGACGACTTGTACTCCAAACTTGGATTCATGAAAGTAAAACAAAGAAATAGGTACATACTCTACACGTATTGTTTCCCGAGACCGGCAAGAGATCTTTTTTCTATGCTGCTGCTGCAATATGGAACTCTCTTAGCCCTGGAATTAAGCGGTCAGATTCAATTAATATTTTCAAACTTAATAATAAAAAGTGGCTGTAATTTACTTAACCATCCTTACCCCGTACCTGGCTTAAATGTGTCATTTTCATTATTGTAAATATTCTCGCTATTAAGTATCATATCTTTATTTATTTCATCTCTCTTAATAAACTTTTCATCATCCTTCGTCATTTATTGATTATCTTAATTCTTAACTTTTTTAATTGTATCTTTGTTACATGTATTTAATTATTGTTTCACTTTCTTATTGCATTATCCTAAGTTGATGTTGAGGGCCCTGTTGGAAAGCAGGGCTATCACTAGAGAGGCCACCCTCGTTTTAAATTTTACAATAAATAAATAATTGGTAAGCGTATTTAAGGGTAGGATCAGCACCCTTTGTTGTAATGCGTTTTTTGTACGTTTTAAGGATATAAAATGCGTACGCAACGGAATTCGAGTATACATAGACCCAAAAGACAACGCCGACCCTCATGCGGCGCTGGAAGGTCATTACGACATCACGCAGGTGTGGTTACCTGGAATGATCGTCCGCTCAAGGAAGACCTGGAACAATTGCAAATCCATGGTGGATGGCACTGAAATTGATGGAATTTACCAGAAAGTTAAGGGAGTCCTGTTCGGCATGGATCACCTGTTTATATCTACCGTACCAGCGGGGTAAGTGGAAATCACTTTCTTGAAATTTGTTTGCAGATTGTGGAAAAACTCACTAAAAAGATGAAAACGCCAAGGAAGACAGTCGCATCGAGCAAAACCTTATTACAATATAGGGAAAAGCGCAGAAATCAATACATACCTAGAGCAATAGACAGCTGTTTTATAGTTCTGATCAAAGCCAACGTCTGGAAGCCAATGCTATCCAAAATAACCCCAAAACGATTTTTTTTCGTCCGTAAAACCGTTTATATCTCTTTAAATGAAGCACTTGCGCTGAGACACCATGTACTAAACTTTCGTAGACTGAAATTTCATTTTACAGTCCATGTCTTGCAGACCAAATGGAAAGTATGTAATGTACTGTTATAACGCGCATGTGCGACCCAAACTCTGTCACTCAAAATAGAATTTGTTATTCGAGTTCCTCCCTTTTTTAGTTTCATTGAACTTCGTTGTGTGTGTTGCAAGAAGCCATGTTGCGTTTCCGTCAGGAATTTTTAAACCACGTATAGCATCAAGCAAGTCAAACAATTCATGCTAGAAATACGGTGGTAAACTTGGACATCATTGGTATAATTTTGTCGTCGGCGTCGAGAACATTTCCAAAAACTACAGCGCGTGGGTACGCTAGCGATAAATACAAGTCACTGCTACCATACCTTCTTCTGCGTATACTATACCAGATGTAACAACTCTCTTCAGATTTGCTGACAACTTCGAGGAGCTGGAATACACCGTCCACCACAAGAGAGGAGATTGGACGGGAGTCCCTGATGCGGAGAAGGAAGAGCACAGACACCGCGTCCGCCGGTCAGTGATGACTAACGACGACCTTATTCTGAAACTTACCCAAGGAACGCGAACCAAGTCAATCTTCGAGCCAGATCAACATCTTTCGCTGTCATCCAACTGGAATAGTAACACAAAAAAGTTTGACAAGAGCGCACGCATTGACTCATCTGAGAAGCAGGTTAAGTTCTACGACCAGTCGCAACAGTCGCAGTACTCTCCGAAGAACAGCAACAACTGGTGGGACCTTTATTGCAAGGAATGCTACGCCACACTTGAGGGCGATACGTCCACGTGAGTATTCTTTATTAACTGCACCGGGTTTCGTCTCATATTAGCTTGTCAATGATTTACATACATGCAAAATTATTACATAGAGAATCCTACACGAGTCTCAAGTTTATGGCATGGGCAAAACCCTTTGGAAATTTTGTCAAAGTCCCGAGACTTTTTAAAGGGGCGCCGGCCCTCCGAACATTTTTAGGGATATCGCGAACTTTGATCCTTTGGAAATTGTGTTCTAGCTTCCTTTGTAAATTTATGGATCAGGTCGTGCTATACATATTTTGTTCTTGAAGGGAGACTTATTAAATGAGAAAACTCCTGGTCGATAAATAGATCTGACAGTGTCTTTTCTCGTATCTTGCAGCAAACTGGTGATCAAAAAACGTGAAATAGTAGATTTCGAAGTGAAGGTAAGGGACGCAGATGTATGACACATTTGAAACTGATACACTACAACATGGAATGAGTTAACTGAGTATTAGGCATAATTATAGGGTATTGTGCGTGACTTATTTTGGAAAAGGTGGCCCTAGAGTAAACGAACTTACGAAGCAATTTCATAATGATTTTATTCCACTTGTAAAATAACTGTGCAGGGCGTCTAGAAATTCCTTCGAAAATGAGAAGGCAACATTTAGAGGGATGAACAGCTGTTTGGATTGTTGGAAAGTAAAAAAAACTCCAGAGGTTTCTGCTTTTACTGAATTAAAATCTATAGTTTGTAGATATTTATCTAAATACGCAAACTTGTCAATATGGTCTTACATAATATTAAGCATATTCAACATTACTATGAGCGTTGAAATATCAGATCATGTCATTTTAGATTAATGGCGTCATCAAACTCAAGCGGAAGTTCAAAGTTCACACAAAGGGTGACAAGAGTGAGAAGGTTGAAGTTATGATCAGTAGCTCTAAAGGCAAAATCGACATACCAGTGATGATATTTGATGACGTTCTTAAGAAAGACGTCATGATGCATCTGAACTATGACTTCGCGCAGTACATCAATGCGGACATAGACTTCGAAGCAGTTAAGTCCGAATTCGAATTCGACATATACGAAGAGGGAATTTTGAATATGAGTAAGTACAGTCGGCGTTTTTAATTTGATGTTGAAATTTATCGATGCTATTGGTAATTAGGGTAGAGTCCGACGAGATGCCCAGTCTTACGGTCAAACGCCCCCCACACGTTAAAAAGCACCACTTCGCCACGTGTCCAAGCCCCCGGTTCAATAGACACTTTGCTTGCCCAAACAAAATTTTGTAACCTCAAATGTGTGTTGTTTACAATATGTCTTATAACGTTAGTTGAACATTTGGATGTTCTCTCCTTGTTGATTTCCTAACTTCGAATCTCATTGATGTAGTCGACCTTAAGGCTTGATCTCGATGGGCAACTATCTTCCTCTTACTGAATATAAAGCGAGATTTTGTGTGCCCTTCACATAAATTGATATTACATTGTAGCTTGCGTTACGAGGTGGCTAGGTGCAAACTTCCCTAATTCTTAGGATGAGACAAAGTGCCCCGACCAGGAAGTCTTTGCTCATCCAAAACCACTGAGGTTTGCGAAAGGGCATTATGTTTTGAATACGTGAGCTGCATGCGCGTGCACAGCAATTGTCCGCAAGAGGGCAGCGTATCGACGAGACAGTTAAAAACTTTTTTAGAACCTATATGCAGAGTGCACTGTGTTGACTGTGACAAGCAGGGTATATCTGCAAATAGTACGTCGTCATGTGGCAGAACCAGAGAAATTTCATAAAGAGATAAATTAGTAATTAAAACCATCAGATAATGGAAAGTGTGTTAACCTGAAGGCTTTTGCGTTTACAACACGTGGTACAGATGCTTTGCTTACGACATGCCCGTAATCTTGGGTCATCACTGTTATTTGAGATCCCCAAAGACGATCGAAAGTTGAAGAATTGAAATATGTTTTACAGGAATTATTTCGCAAGTCATTACTAATAGCTTACCGTGTTATGTCATCATTGCTCTAAGATATATATGTCCCAGGGCTCATTGTTGTAGCCGTATTACTGCGTCTCCTCTGTCATCACTTCACTATAGTAATTAAAACTAGAATAAACTTAGTAATCATAACCTGGATAACTTTAGTGTGAATTATCATTACAATCTGAGCAATATGACACTTTCAGCCTTCACTCGTCAGTCCAACGGCAGCTTGATGATGGACCACCAATACACACAAATCAACACAACAGCTGTGGACCCAAAATACGACTTCTCGGCTGTTCTTTCGCGAGGCAAAGCCAATTTCAAGGCTAAGGTATGGAAAACTCTATAACTACAAGGAACTTGAATCTATTCGTAATGGAGCTGTCATGTATAGACAAACCGCTAGAAGAGCGACTATATATTGAGGTGATGCAGGCTTCGCACGGTCTTAATTACCAGTTATTTGGAAATGGTGCAACTTGCGATGAGAAACGTGGGAGCCGAGGAGTCGAAGAATGACACTAAAGCGTATAAGGCGCTGTACATGACGTAACTTTTGTTAGAATCTTCGTCCTATATCCATTTTTTTTTTTAACAGCTGGACCTTGACTTCACCATCAGTTGGGCCGATCAAAAACGTGAAATCGACGGAAAGAAGACTTTCTTGTTTCAGATGGGAACCAACATGAAGTATAAAGTTGGGTAAGTGTCCTGCACAGTCGCAGGCGTTACATCACCTAGACACTTACGCGATGTTTTAGCTGGCAAAACGTATTAGTTCAGCGGATTCATGTTTGCTCGGTATTTGCGCACTTTTCATGTACGATTACGAAATGTGCTTGACAGAAATGGACCACAATGGCACGTTGCTACTAACAAAAGATTATGTTCACGCCACAATCTGAGAGCTCGGATGATGGCAAGCATTGGCCGCTGTCCTCACATGTACGACTTATTAGAATGCAATAATATCATTCAAGTTGGGTTCTCACAAATCGTTGCATGATAACATTTATAACATTTCGAAAGTTCTCTCTACTAAGTACTGTCGCAGGGTTCAGAACTTCATTTTCATTCCCGCGGTGTTTGATCATTGCCACGATGATTTTCGTGTCAATGCGCGTCACTTTATAGTGCAAAAATCTATGTTTTATGAAATGATCTAATGACATGATTTTACGTCGAAACAGATTTGAAACTTTTGTCGAAGACCGACTCCTTTTACATGTATAGCGTGTGATTAAAATGATTAAAAATTCGTCGACTACTCTCGACAGTTCTTGAGATAAACTGTTCCACAAATTTCGGCCCTGAACGTATTAGTCTTTTTGGTGGCCTTGAGCAAAGACAAATCTGAGTCTACTTTATCTCTCTTATCAGCATCTCTTATCACGGAAGCGGTGATATGATAAATTCCTTTGATCTCTTTCTCCGTCCTCAAAGATTTGAAGTCTTTCTGTAAATGAGTTTCCAAATCTCCTCGTGTGAAAATGTTTTCTTTATTAAATTGTTGGTAGTTTTATCCCACGTAACTCCACAACAGTTTCCGACAGTCCTACAGTCGAAATGCAACATGACTGGTGTGCATTCGAATGTAGAAACAATTGGGTCGTGAAAACAACAACAAAAAGCGCACAGCACAGCCAGTGCTGACTGGATTTGGTTTAAATGGAAACAGTTATTTCTTGCCTTTTGTGCTCTTACGTTAGGACGTGGATTAACACTCTATTCAATTCAATTGAGAGGTAAAATGAAATATATGTCTACATTTCAGATTGTCGCAGACAGTCGACTTTTCCACTTACATCTACGGCTACGGAACAGTCTGTACGCGACCAACTCACGATTTATGGCTGTCCTCTGACGTTTCTCTGTCGACGTTAGAGTACAAAATATTGGGCAAGATCTTCTGGTAAGATTTGACTATTAAATCTTTACTCAGATAGTAAAACCCGATCATCATTATGTGCTGCTGTAGTTTGAAAATGATGGTGATTGATGATCGATGTACAGATATTATTATATATGGTACAACTGACGAGGATTTGGAGACAAATCAGACTACTGCAGAGCCGCCTGGTGGCAATTTTTGAGTTTGCCTTGATATCCACCAAGTTTCGTGATTTTGCAAATACGTTACTCTCACGTAGAAAACAGCACTGGCGTAACTTAATGACATGTGTTGCGCCAACTAGTGGACTTTCAATTGCTTTTGTCGTCCGCCTCCCTATCCTCTAAGAATCACCATTTCTGACTTACGTCGCACCCCCTAGTGACTAATACTAAGTTTACAAGCATTGCTCCGTTTTGTGGGAATGTTTAAAATAATGGTCATCTGTTGTATGTGTGCTGTTTGCAAGCACACGGTGGGTGCATATAAACGCTTGCGTTGTTGTTGTTGTGTGTTAATTTCAAATATCTTCAAGTAATGCTTATCGTAATCTATTTTGCTCGGGCTACGCCACGATCTGTGTTGCAGAGTAAAACAAGATGTTATTTTCATACCTGTGTGCCAAAATGTGGCGCTGCTCATAAATGAGAAATGATGCGCATGTGCCTTTATGTGACAAATTTGAATAAAACTGAACGCATTCCATAGTCAGCCAAACTTGACTTATCCGCCAAAAATGAAGCAACTAACGCGTGCTTTTAATTATTCAATGGGAAGTATTCAATTTACAAAAAATACCAAAAACACCCAGCTTAGCGCATGCGCATATGCAAGGGATAAATCAACTGCCCTTACTTATAAGTTGGTCTTGGACACGTGCGCGGGGTATGCAGAGCAGTTGACTAAAATGATTTTGAAAAAACGAGTACTATCGTTTGTAAGCATGCATATATAAATTTCAAAAGGTAGTGTAGTCTTCCCGTCCGTACCACTGACCTAATACGCCCTCATACGGTATTGACAAAAATAATGTGCTGTGTTAGTGGTTTCATTCCCCCTTACTTACCGACAGGTGGGGCAATTTATACCCTGCTATGGCCACAAATACCCAGCTTAGAACAGCAACTGAATTTGCACTGTGCCAAGACGCTGTGGATGAGACGACGTGTTGCTTTGTCCAACTGACCGGCGCTGCAGAGCTAAATGCAGACAAAAACCCGGAGCAAGCTTGTGGTAAAATCATCCGACAGGTGGAGAGGAGCTACAATGAATTCTTCTCGTAAGTTGTAAACTGAAAAAGCAGTAGTCATAATTAATCCATAAGAATGATAAAGTAATAAGTCGTAATTTAAACCGTCTGATCGTACGATACTATGTCATCATGTCAATGTATTCTTCTATAACCCCAATGCAACCTGGAGTGTATTTAAGCCAAAAGGTGTAACGAATTGACAACTAGAGTAAAGCAGCCTATGGACACTCACATGTGTTCACTAATGCTATTTCGTCGTAATATTGTTGACAGTTTGACAATTGCCACCCACATTCAAATATTCTGCAATTTTAGTTTGTGCCCAACTGCAGTGAACGGATCAACCACGTTGACCTTTCTCTAGTCTTAGCGAAAAACGCCAAAGAGGATACAAAAACCTCGATAAGCGAAAAATTGGACGCTCACAGGCGACATCGTTTTGTTTTTACCACTGATATCCTTACTTTTCACTTTTTGTAGAGTCTGATGACTTCGGTATTAAGTCTACCAGATGTAGAAGAACATTTTTATCCTCCTGGATGTACCTTTTCTTACGTCACATCAAATAGTGATGTTCACCCAAAATTTCGAAGAAGCGCCACACACGCAAAAATGTTTTGAAAAAACATCTACTGAAAACAGTTCTGTTGAAATATTATTAGCCGTCATTATCAATAACACAAGATAAAACAAATAAATGGACGTTAGTACAATTTATGAATTTGTTCATGCATGTATGGGCGAATTCAGCTGCAAAAATTCTCGGTTACGTAGGTATAATGCGCTGATGAGGGTTCGACTCCATTCACTGAATGCTCGGTTTTAACCACCTGCGTGATTAATGTATTTAAGTCAACTAATCTTGCTTACTCTTATTGTTTATATTCCATGTTATCTTTCATAGAGACTGGACCATGTGCACGATATTTTAGTGGTGACACCTACCAGCAGGTGCCGCAAAAAATCGTAGCTGATAACTCCAGTGAAGATGTGTATTTTGAAGCAAATCAAAGCATACCATTTCTGTGGTTCTTAAGCACTGCATTATTGTCGTTTCTGCTTTCTTACTCCACCATCAAGAAAACAAAGCAAGAGTATAATTCTTATTCCAGAAAAATGATCCAACTAAAATCCAACAAGATCCTGTTCAAAAACGAGGAGCATACACAGAAATGGTGTGGATCGTTGAACTACCCTTGTACGGATTGTCGAAAGGATGTCGCCGGGTATACAAAGCCCAAGATATGCGCTGATCGTCACATGTCGTTAGACATGTCGGAGGCAATCAAATCTCTTGCAGAATTAGTAATGAAAGACCCTCGATTGAAAAACCGTAAGTGGCAACTCGTTTACAACTGTTAACTCTGACTATATTTTCCATGATTAGAAGTGCTTTAAAAAGAGCTGAATTGATTTATGCTATTACTATTGGTAGCCTGTCACTATTTCAACACAAAATTATATTAGTACGCAACTCAATGTAAAAAGCGCTTACACTGACTTCGTGACTTTTTCAAAGGGAAGCTGATGGTTATTAACGCATTTGACGAGCCGACTGAGCTGAACCCAATCCAAGGAAGCAACTGGGGAAAGTTTGCATGGAATTCAATCCACAAAGAAGGTAGAGCCGCCCAGATAGCCATCTCAAGAAAGCTAACCGACGACGAAATGAATTACAAATTCACCACAATGCCGAGTGAAGATAAGGATGCAGGACTAATGCGCAAACTTGGTCAGATGGCTGTCATGGCGGAGTTTGACTACGTCAAGATTTACGCAGATTACGTGCATGTTGGTGTAAAGCATGGTTCGTGGATAACTGGAGTGACCCCGGCGAACACTCACTTTGCAACTTTGATAAATTCAAGTAAGTCCGACGCTCTGCAGTTACGTAATGGGTCATCTAAGAAAAGTGTCAACCGCCAGGAAATTCCGCAAGGTGGCATTGTCGGTTTGGGCCTAAGGTCTGATCTTTGTACTGGAGATCGAACTCAAAAATATATTATTCATTTTGGATGGCTTACCATGAAAAACCTGATATGGGGGAACGACTTTGCCATAAAAGCAGATTTAGACGGCCTCTGAGTCTGCCTGGCTAAATATCCGGCATCCATAACAGACCAGTTTCAAATCAGGGCACAATTGAATGAGTACAGTAAGAATAATATTTATGAAGTGTTACATATTTGTTGCTTGATCAATGTTCACGTTTAAGCAGTGTGAGTAGATATATTCCGATTTGTACGTGGTGTCGCATGACCTGTATGAGTTGCCCAGCGGACGCTGAAGTCTGATACATCCAGGACAATTTCGATTTTACTTGATTCAATGTTGTCTGCATTTTTATAAATGCACGAAACGGTGTTGCTGGGTAATTTCAAGGAGGCATTGGACGTAGTTCTATAGCAAGGGAGTAGGCTAACGAAGAGCTGCTGGAGACAGGAGTTGTTGCGCAATACTATTACTCGCACAGAGAAACTCGTTGTGTTTAATCTCATTTCTGTGCAATTGCACATTTGTCTTTCAGCGTACGCTGCCGGAATCTCTGTGGCCGAGTGCAACAAATTCTTCACCTTTTTTCCGCAACTGCTTCGCGGCATGCAGCGGCCCAAAGGAGCAACAATGGACAGTGCCTGTGGCAAGATAGGGATCCCCGTCACCCGCTACCACAAGCGACAGTTCAAAGGGCAAGTGAAATGAAATGCAACAATAATATTGGAATACCTTTTTTCATTTTGCTAGATATGACAATACGATGTCGTTCAAGATAATGCGACAAGCATTCTACCATCGCTAGTATTTTCTCATTATCGATGCCGCCATCTCTGTCGTCTTGGCTGCAGTCATAGTCACTACTTTGACAACCATTATAAATTATAATGGTCACAATTTCTGTATATGGTAAAAAGGCATAGTTAGCTCTGGTGTGTGTTGTTTTCGAAAATCGTTTGGGTGGTGCGGTATGCTCACAAAGGAAACTCCAACTGATGCTTGCCAAAATGGTGCAGGATTTATCTTTTACTCGTCGCTAGACAAAACATGGGGTTTCAAATCTTGCTTAAGAACGCCTGTGTGTATCAATCAGGCAAATGGTCCTGAGGTGGGTTCATGACTCGTCACTAATTTTAACATTGGTTTCACATTATTGACGTAACTCCAAAAAAATGAAAAATTGCTGTGTCATTAACCTCTTTGTACAAAACAAAAAATCAAGAAATTCATCACAGCTTTGTCGCCAATTCATCACAGCTTTGTCACCAATTCATCACAGCTTTGTCGCCAATTCATCACAGCTTTGTCACCAATTCATCACAGCTTTGTCGCCAATTCATCACAGCTTTGTCGCCAATTCATCGCAGCTTTGTCGCCATTCTTGCACAAAAAATAGCCATGTTCTATGATTAATAAAAGACTTTAAGATGTATATCTGAACAAATACACCACTGCCTGCATAGATCCATTCCAAATCACAACAGGCCAAAGTTATCGTAAATTACTGTTTTTAGTACTTATATTTTGGTTTTGTTGGCCATTTGCACAGTAGCTCAACTTGGAGGCATCGTGAAAATCCTGGGAAACGTCTATTAGAGCATAACATATGTCTAGATACATAGGCGGATCCAGGGGGTCAAGTGCGTCCGGACCCCTCTTTTTTCCCTTGATTTTGGTGATATCAAATCTATAATTTTCAGATTGTTGACTTGAACCCCCCTTTTTAAAAATCCTTCAACCGATCCCCTTTTAAAACATACTGGATCCGCCCCTTAGATACCAATCAAATGTCAACCCCACTTTCATTTCCGTGGATCTCTTCCACTATCCAAGTTCTAGTGAAGGTTGACGTTGTTTTCCATGAGATAAGTAATGCGATGGCGCATAAGCCGTTCGTGTTTCACTACTTGTAAGCTAAAACGGTTATCAAAACTAGTTCCAAAACTTCCAACAGTTGTGGCGTTTTTGATAGGCATCAGTTTTAAGCTGTCTCACCAAGCGAAAACTAGGTCACATTAATCGGAGAAACACTACGGTGTTGCGCCAAACCAGCATAGGGATTTACAAGACAAGACGAGACCATGAAATCCAACACCAGGTGGCAGTGTGCTTTTTTTGAGAGAAAAGATTCAAAATGATGAATTCACGCTAAAGATTGTTTTTTATGCTGCCCAAGGTTAATGTCCAAGCGACCTACCTAATTCAAGTTCGTTTACCGACGGATCGTCAAATTTTGTTATTTTATTGTGGAAATTACGGTAACGCATCTTCCGCCGTCTAGCGGGCATAAAAGGACACTCGAGTGGTTATGTTTAGTGGGTGGCCACGGAGTGCACAAGAACAATCCACGGAAATGTTTACATCAACATATAAATGAAGGGATTCTCTTTCAGATGTGATATATCTTTTTTCTGTGGAATATTGCCCACTACGTATACATGCACTTGAATGTAGCCTATATTCTGAGCGCGAAAACGCTTCAAGACCAAGGTTAAATCCTGGATGAAATGAGGGACTGTTAATGTAATTTTGATTAATGACTACCTTGGGGTAGAAACATCCATGATAGGAACAATAAGAAATGTTCTTCTACTGATGTTTTGCGGCCGTTTCTAAAATTGGCGTTATCACCGATCAAAATTCATCCCCAAAATGAAAGAGAACCAGTTTTACAGAAACTGCTATGCTTTTCAGACTAAATACTAAAGTGATTGATAGACGAGGTTAGACACCAGATGATGAAATTAACTGTTTCTGTGAAATTATAAACACCCTCACTGATGTTAAGGAGTGCATCTTTTGCCAAGGGCTCCAACAATGTCAAAATCAATTTATATAGTTGTATGTATTTGTTTATTATAGTGGCAAGTACAATTATATATTCTTTCGACTAGGAGGGGTTAGGTGCTGGGCAATGTTCCCCTTACTGTAATAAGGCAATGATTGTCATTTGTTCCTTATTGTTTTAATACTTTCACCACGAACCGTCGTAATTCCACGTCCCTCTCACGGCCATCGCTCTATTCACAGTTGCATGGTGTCGTTACATTTAACGACATTGAATTGCTCATACTCGCCATTACCAGCACTGTCAGTATGTCACCATCGTGAACAACAATATCCCTACAGTCAACAAGTCATCGTCGCCGTTTTTTTAACTTGACTTATTTCTCTTTATTTAGCTTATACTACTATCCATATAACGATGTCGTCTTCACTAACCCAAAGCGCGACGACGCCTGGTGCGGAATGCCGGGCAGAAGCTGCATCGACTGTAGAACCCACAGCGGAGGTGCAAGTGTATCTCCTTCGAAACGTTGTAGAGATCGTGTGATGACGCACAGGCTGGCTTTCAGGTAGACTGTTTTGCTACTGGTCCATGTTTAATAATTGTAAAGATCCATGTATGGAAGTACAATTGGCACTCAGTCGGGTTTTATCTGCGTACGGAAATCACTCTTATCAGTGGTATGAAAATGACAAATTTCATGTTGCTTCATAAAAGGTTTAAATTGTGTAACACGTACCCTTTGATAAACAAACAAGAATCAACGTAACTGCAGTATTTTTGGCGTTGCCTTCGTATATTTTCCTGACTTGTGATTGTCCACCAATGCTGGCTTCCGCTTTTTAGGCTCCGTCGTTTGGCAAAGCTTGTTGAAGAAAAGTGGAGTGGAGCCAACAAGCTGGTTGTTGAGTTTGCGTGGGATGAGCCAACGGCGACTGCTGGTTTCAAGTGGGGAACCTGGAAAAACGAAAATTCGCACCATCGCACGGCACAGTGAGTACACTTTTCGTGAGTTGCTTGCGAATTTTAAACCTATGAACATCATAATTGTACATGGCCATGGACTTACCAATCAAACCAACAGTCCGTCTCTGAGTACAATTTACAGACGTCTTGTGTGAGTTGTTCGCGAACTGTTTGCTCAAACAACATTTGGTGTAGCTTTTTATTTATGCCACAAAATTTTACACATTTTCACTAAAGGTAGTCATGGAGTCGCAAATATTACCAACAGTCCTTCTGAGCAGAATCGTAGTTCTCGCCATCCACCAGGCAATTCTACTGGCTTGGGGGTATGGGACAGTGGTAGCCACAGCCCACAGGATCCCTTTATACACCCCGACGGTTAAGTGAACTCTAGTTGCGTCAAAGGCTGTCTAAATTATCCAAGTCATGAACAGCTTCAAAGTACTCTCCATGTAACCCTGAGAATCCACATGTACGCATCGTTGTAAAATCAATTTTCATAATCGCTGTCATATACCATGCATGCGGGTTAGTGACAAGTACTGGATCTAAACATTTCCAAGCCTTATTGAACAAAAGTATTCCAATAGCTCTGACCTTTAGATTGACGTGCAGTTCTTCAGATGACCCAATGAATTACTAGGGGTGTTGAGATTAATCGTGATACTATCGAATGGCAACACTGGGTCTTTACGTATTTCGACACACTTATAATGTTGACAACAATAAAAAAGTCACTTGAGAACAAACGTTAAACAAATGCCGCTTCGAAGAAGCGCACCAGATCACCGAGACAGGTGTTATTTGTTTTCCATGTGCACTTTCATTCCTAACAAATTTAATAACTGACCAATCTGGCTATACCCAGATGGTCCTGTTGTCAAGCATCCCGGCTGTTGTATCTCCTAAACCCCTTGCAGGACGTTCATGAATTTTTGTACATGCAGATGTGCACTATGGTATCTTTGTATGAAGGTAACAAGGGATTACGGCAACTTTTGGCGGATTCTATTACCGTTGTCTCCTCTGGTGGCAATATTTCATTTTTTACGCTTGCCTCTTTACAAAACTCCTTGACGGATTTTTATGAAATCTGGCATTTGGGTTTCTATTAAGATAACACATTTTGGGTTACAAAATCGGCTCTATTTACGAAAAATTGCTCAGACACGGTTTCTGATAATTTCTTATCAAATTTTAATTGAAGAGAAATTGATCAATGCTGGTGGACTTTCTATCCATCAATGTGCGTTTCAAAACCAATTTTTCACAAAAAACGCATAGTCACGTGACAACGAGGATGGTACGGTGTTGTGAATGACGTGAATGGCTTTGCTTCGATTCCTAGGTTAAAAAACGTTTGCTTTATCACACGGAAGTTGCTGTTGCTTCGCCGTTGTAAGGGGAATCATGCTTGGAGTAAGGGTACACGTAACATAACAAATTGTTTATTATTACCCCACATTTTGACAGATTTACTGTTACGAAGCCTCCTCGCTTGAATAGAACCCCGCCATAACTACTCTGCGGAACTTATCCATTTTTTGTCTTTCTTTTTCACTCTGCCAGATGATGTTACATGGATATGAATGCATACACAAAACGTACCGAGTGGCGTGCATGAAGTAATGTCCCACGAGACATTATTCCGCGTATCAACCGAGACCGAAGGTCGAGGTCGATACGCGAAAGAAACGGTTTTAAATGTTACGATTTATTACTTGAAAAGAGAGAACAAAGATGAAAACAACGGTAACTGTGCATTGAACTTGTAACATCTATTGAAAATAGTTAAATAACAACAACATTTGATATTGTAGATACCGAAAAATCGGCGCCTGAGTTACTGAAGATATAATATTTAGCAATTGAAAACTGAGACAGAACTGTCATATAATGATCAGTCCTGTTCTAGATGTTACGATTGGGACCTGATTGCATGTTGAATGGTATTTACCTTGCTGCAATTGTATTACTTTAAAATATTTTCGGAAAGTTTGATGATCGAATCGGCTAACAACGTCGAGTCGACATTGACCTACCTTTTGAACTTTGCATGTCATAGGTCACTGTTGAAATAGTGCGGGAGGTGAATACGGAAAATAATATTACATGGCCGTATTGCACTCTACAGATTCAACAAGTATGGGACAAAACACAATTGTTCCTGCGATTTAGAGTTTCCTCGGTAAGAAGAGTTTTGCAGTTGCAATGCGACGACATCAATGTTGTATCCGTGGGTATCCAGCTTGTGTCTGAAAGCTTGAGGCCAGGCGTAATGGGCATGTGCAAACCATTTTTTCGACAAACACTCATTATGTTTATCGGCTGTTTTTACCCAACGCAAAGCTGAAACTCTGTAGCTACTCGTTTCTGATTACAGGGCACTATGGCTCAAGTTGACAGGGAGTGATGGCGTAGGTAAACTCGTTCAGTTGGGTCAGCTTGCTCAATGTGCCGGCTTTGACTTTGTCGAGTACCCTCCTCCTCCTAAACCTCAGGTCATTTGGGTGTGCGTCAAGAGAGAAAACAAACCTCGTTCATTTGTTGTGCCTTTTCCAACGGCACAATTACAAGCGTCAAGACCGGGCTTTTTCGCCGTCAACGGCAAGTACGCCTATCCAGGCAGATGCGATGAGAACATTCCATGGTGTGGAAAAATTGATCCTAAAAAGGAACCATACCTTAGCCAGTTTTTTGACTCGTCAATCTATGAAAAAACCAAACTTGTCGGCAATTTAACACTAAAGAATTTCACCGAGGAGCGGTTTGCTAGGATCGACCAGTACCTCGTTGAATGCGTCGGCAATCTCATAGCGAAAGGCGGCCTCAACATCCGGGTGACAGCTGGATTTAGAAATCAGCTGGACAACGAGAAGAATCGAGAAACAAAGCATGATGAAGAGAAGATACGTCACCAGTCTGGCCACGCTGTAATTGTTGAAATGGCTAAGGGAACGACAGGTGAAACTGAACTCATAACAATTGGAAAGGTTAGTTTATTTGATACCTGGAATATTATGTATGACTTTTCGATTCCAATAATTTTTCGTTCTAAATTGTACTTCCTACATAGTCCATCTCGTTGTCACGATTTCAATGAAGTGCGTTTTACATTCTCAAAACCAATCCGCAAAATCAAGCCTTGTCATTCACATTATTTGGAGCTGGGACTGCCGAAAGAAAGCACGGGCGGAAAATGAGAAGGACTAAGAGAAATGGGCAGGAGTAATCCTGATACGCCGACAGAATCGATTAACAAATAGGAAGAACGGGTGAGAAAAATAATGGGTTTGTGATGGAAAGGACCGGTGGCCATTTCGCCGTTTTGCAATCCGAGTCGCTGTACCCGAAGTCGCTGTCATGTTGCGTGTCAATCGTTTTAACGATGCAGTTTTAAAAATCCGTATTCACTTAGCCGACATATGGCTAAAGATGTATATCACATGAAAAAATAGAAAGCTAACTTTTCTTGTAAAAGTTCAATCCAACTCCCGAAAATATATGGTTCGACCTTCATTTTACACTGTTGTTGAAGTATCCATCGATAACGGTGGTCACGTCAAAATCTGATAACCACAGCAGATTTTAATGGCGTACTAATAAATCAAGCAATGGCACTACTTTCACAACCCCCTCTTTTTCATTGCATACCCCTCCTTCCTGTTTGTGAGTCCGTCTTTCTTATCGCAAGGTCCGCCATTTCCACCGGCAGTCCAAACTTCACTTTGGACGGTAAAAACTGAAAACCTGTCGGGTCAAATTACCCTAGATTTCACCTAATGGACATCGCTCTTCAAGTTGAAGAGATCGGGGTTCTGATATTGCAATCGCTGTTGAGTGACTAACGTGTCTGACAATTAGATAATTGTCAAGGTAACGGCGTTCAGTCAAACATCAAACATTTACATCCAGACGTTATTGGACATCTTGATCATGTTGTCTGTGAATGCCGATCCAAATAGTCACAGCCGTGCCGTGACCATTTGAGCAGCGAATGCCGGTCCACTGGACACAGTGGGATGTTGTGGTCATTTGGGCGTATCTATAGAGGCAACATTTAGAACACGTACAGAATGACAGACGCTGCAAATTTTGCTAATCAAAGTGAATGAAAATAATTTGTTTATTTTCAGGCTGTCATTAAAATCTGTGGCAACCAAATTAATCCTCAACAGCGTATGTTGGGAATTGGTGTCCATAAGAACGAATTATATTTCGACTTCCGCCCTAAGCCATGGACAGATCCGCCGTCGGTGCAGGCCAAAATGTGGACTCACGATGGCGGCAGCGCGAAAGTCGTCACTGAACTAGAAAAATGGCTAAAGGTTGTTCAAGGTAAAGTGTCAAAATGGAAGGAAATTGTACTTTCTCAAGAGCTTTATTAATACAATAATGTACCCACATAATAAATATGTGGGCATATAACAAAAGAGAATCCAAAAATACACGGGGCCCTTTTCATAAAACTGATTTGAGGCTACGTTAAGATGGGAAAAGTTTCATGAACCAGGCTCATGGAATGTGATCAAGGATATTTTCGGGACAAGTGGTAAGTTTTCTAAATTACCACAAACGTGCCAAGTGTTGAAAATTATTTTTTGCAAACTTTATTCTGCTTCCTAGCAGTCAGCATCAATGTTGAGCTCGTAGCGTAGCCGACCTGAGCATGGTAAACATATCCCATTCGTACTTAACTGTTTTCGTGGACAGCATCTTCAACAGGCAGCAGTCAAATTTTGCATTCGGTGTCAGTGTGTGCATTGGATTTCTAAGCGATCGTGGTACAGAGAGTGATCACGAGACCTCGCGTGAGTTCGCAAAAAGCTGTTCAACAAGCGAGTGTACGCCTTCCCTATTGAACAATCTTTTGATGCTAGATCCGACTGCATCCAATTGACTGTTCAGGGCAAATGAGATGTCGTGCTTAGCAACATTTGTTACCTAAATACTGTATAATCAAACTGATTAGAAAAGGCAAATCCATGATTGTTATAGGAAACTTGCTTACCATGCCTCACTTTGATTCCTTTTGGAAAAAGTTCCGTCAAAAAGGCGCAGTAAATTTTTCGGCTTTTGTATGAACACTTGTCTCATCGCGTGCTTTGTTTACCAAGGTAGACCAAAAACTAAATGAAATTGCCATGTACGTTCGCGTTTTAGGTGGTCCGGCTATCTCTGCTCTTGATGTCGATACAGCGTGTACCTTCAAGCTAGGGGAAGAGAACTACTATTTCAACTTTAAGACAGATGCTGGATTGTAAGTACGGGGTCTCCGCGTCCAAAGTGTCAAAATATGCAATCTAAAATCGAAATGACCAGTTGTTCAGTAACTCGGTGAAATGAAAATTCTCCAAGCATGGTGCGCACATCAAAATTTTGCTTCCCACAAGTATTTCTTTTTTTGTGCCGACTGCCTCTCGATCTTTCGGCTAGAATCGTTATGAAATGTGGCAGATGGCTTCCAGCAAGTCCGACTACAACAGAGACGTTTTTCCCTCTGCCTCTATCTACTAAGTTACTTGATGGAAGAGATTTGATTTACATGTTCTTGTTGAGAACACGATGACGATTCAGCCGCTCGCACACACAGCTGTTTGCTTTGGGCGACCTGCTCACAGCGCCAAACTTCGGGTTTGAAGAATTGTTAATTTTGTTTTATAAAACCGACTAAAAGGTCTAAATACCGTTCAGAGTAGTCTCCTAAATCAAATGTATCAAATTGATGAAAAGCGCTTTCAATGTAATAAACAGAACTGCTTTCACGTTGCAGTTCAGCAGTGTCGAAGCGTCAGTGCAATCGTTGCAGAGATCTAAAAAAGAATAGTCCCTTATTGTGTTAACTGGTTACTGTTTAGGCACACAATTTACTCAGCTTGTGTACAATGTATGTATTTCTAGTTTGAACTAGATTAACCCTGGGTATTAGGACTTTAGGCTCATGCCCGTGTCAGAGTAACATTAAGTGGCTTTTCAAGCTTCGAAGCCAACTGTGATGAGTTTTAAACATTAAATTGACTTGTTTCGATGCAAACTCGATTTTGTACTCCTCTAACTTCCAGTTTTGCCGACCTCGATTGCACCAAAAAGAAGTACTCCCCCGAATTTTGCAAGAAGACGCAATCTTACAGAAAGCAACAGATGAAGAGGGTGGAAGACATGTTAAAAAAGAAAGCTCAGCTCACTACCAGCCATCGAGACTACGCAAAAGTGAAAAAGGCACTAATGGGATGTCTCGTTGACGATTGCAATGAATGCAACGAAGGTTAGATGCTGAAGTATACTTTACAAAACGCGTGTAGGCCTAAGACTAAAAGCTTCGCTTGCATTTGTGATTGATAAATTTAGCATCAAGTGACCTTGACTATGGAATTCCAAGCCTGTCAGTAGATAACGCGTGCGGGTTTTACACATTTACGCATAAATGCCTGCTGGTTTTACACGTTTATGCGTAAGCACGCATAGATTTTACTCGTTTACGCGTTAGGCGAACTTTTATATTGACACGGCTTCCGATTTCAGAGCCGATGGCTGGAGCCAGTACATACACAAGATTACGTCAACAATCTCGTAAAGTGATTGGTTAGTTAGCCGTCCACATATCCGTAATTAATACGCCCACTTGAGCCCTCCACTAACGTGTAAAATTCAGACTTGTACTATCGAATGGCTGGCAAGCACTATCATTCGGAAGGCAAAATGGCTTTTGAATTGGAAGTCGAACACCACGGGGAACGGATGTCTCATAAGGGCGTCTGAGTTTTAGCAATGAGCTATCCTTGTACTGGAATACTCTTATCATAGTTATATTTAACATTCCAGGGCCAGTTTGGACGAGGAAAGTAGAGAACTGTATGACCCTCTTGAACTTTTACAAGAACAACTCTGGTAATCCATTCGGGAATCTAGACAAGTTAAGCATTTACAACATGAATACCGAATCAGCGATCGACAGTGTCAGTTCGTTTGCCTGTGACGACAGAAAATACCTGTGTGTGGAAAAAACGGAACTGTTTGGCATTTTCGGTACGTTTATGTTCTTTTAAGCTCATTAGCATTTGCAATGTAAGTTCGCGACAAAGCGGTTAGGGCGAAGTATCATTAGACATTCTGTTTTTTCTTGCATTGTCATCGTTCGTATTGCATGTTGAACAAACTGTATTCTAATTTTGCTGATAAAGTTTAGGAACTCCTGGGCTGGGTTGCATAAACCTTCAAAATTATCCGCTGGATAACTTTGATTGTTGCATGACGTCAGGTGCAATTTTCAACAATAACAAGATGACACGTGTTTAGCGTATACCTTATTATGCAACTTTTCCCGCGGCCGTATTCAGGATTGGAATCCATCAGTGAATAGAGGCTTTATAACCAGGGCTCTTGAGTCACGGACTAGGTGATCGAAATGTAGGCGTGACTTTAACAGCCGTGCCCTCTGTAATGCATTTTCTCTAGAAAAGTGGTGACATGGTTTCTTTATGGGAACGAGAGTGCAACCGCCGGAGGCGTTGCGACCCTGTTGCACCAAATATCCCAACGATTAGGCAAAATTCGTCCACAAACTCACTAGGCAATTCTACGGAGCCAGTTTCAATACACGCACGTAGGCCACGCGTGGCACGTGTGCAATGACGTGGTAGATAGCATTTAACCCCCTTCGCAGAAAGTGTGTGGCCAGATGTCCACCATAAATATCAGTGCCATGAAACGGGCGTTCAGTAAAAACTCGCAAAAACGCAAGGTCACGCAAATTTTGGCTGAGATATTTTCATGCATTCAAGCAAAGTCTGAGATCACATCAATGACACCTTTGGCTCAACCAAGGTACTTTGAATAAGACAGGCAGAGTTCCATGTCGATGGAAGTAGAAAAAAAACTTGATAGTTTCCATGCGCCCACCCAGCCTTCAATATGGGGGGCTCGAATTTCTGACTATGTGGACCTTTTACTAACAAAAAAGCGGGAGGACTAAAAAACGGGGTACCACGTTCTGCTAATTTTGCGTTTGTGCCTTTTTAGTGTTTTTTGTCTCGTTTTTTCGGACTTTTTGTTTCTCTGAGGTGGAACTTTTTGCCCACTTCGCCAAATGGGGGCTCGTCCGAGCCCTTCCCCCCTGGGTGCGCGCATGGTTTCTACAATGCTCTCTTTGAACATGCAGGTTACTCTTTAAATAGCGAGTAGAGGACGAAAACTCCGCCTGATAAATTTACGCCATTGGTAAATGTTGGTTGCTAGTTTGAATAGGGAAGTTTTCAGGTAGTACATTAAGTTAACTTATATGTTACTAATCTTGACTTCTCTGTTCTTATCCCGACGATAGTGATAATTTGCGATTCTTGTGAACCCTATGAAGCGCTAATTAGGTCAAGTCGAAATCGCAAACTACAAACTGCAAAAAATCAAACCAACGGTGGAGAATCTTCCCGTCGTCCATTACAGCCCGTTTTAAACTCCATCTTCATTTCAGATGTTGCTCGTGCACAATGAGCTGTATTCAGCTGAGTTTTTTTTACCACATTTCAGCTCCAAGTATCCGTGCGCGGTACAAGCCGAATAGGGATAAGAGCATTGAAATTGAACTGTATGGTGAGAAAAACCCTTCCCCGCTTCTGGAAATGATACATCAGATGTTAGCCATGAATGCTAAAGGAAACGTGACTTTGTTTATTGACAAGTACGGAGACCTGGGGATCATGAAAAAGCTGATGAAGGTAAGTTGAGGCTGGAAGCCGTCAGATTTGGTGAGTTTATGACCAACTCTTACCGCTTTAGAGTTGTTGTTTGTTTCGTCACGCGAAACACAGGGTACATAAAAGTCATCAGTACAATAGCGGTGAAACCATAACGACGTGTGAGACGAGCTGAAAGGAGAAATACAAAAAAACGGCTATGTCCGTGATATTTATTAAAATGTCTGTACGCTCCAACCGCTCTTCGTCAGTACCATAGTACAAATGAAATAGTTTTGAGAACGAACAATGGCTAACAACGCACATGAAAACAGAAAAGAGGAAATGCAAAGAACGTAGATTCGACTTAAGCACGATTATTCTAGAGAAGTACTGTTGTGTTTTTAAATGTCTGAGTAGGACACGAGTAAAAATTCGACTTGATCATGAAAAAAGACACGGTATGATATTCCAAGTTTCTCTTTTGGGGTACACGGTGAAATGTAAGCGTAAGTTAGACCATCTCCAGGCGTTAGTAAAAGTTGAATTTGGTGATCTTGACTTCATTTTCGATTTATATTAAAAGGCACGAAAATAAATCTTTTATTGTGTTAATAGAGAGGTGAACAGAGAAATGAACGTGAGCTCTGGAGTGATGTTGCACCCTGTATGAATTTAACCATGTTGTCAAAAGTAACTTTTTAGATTGGATTCAACAAATTTCAATTTCACTTAAAATCACTTTTGCCATTTGACAATATTGTTCTTTCTTTGTTGTAGGCCTATGTACATAAAACGTGAATATAACCAGTTACATTTCCATCAGAGAAGCAAAACAGGAAATAGTAATTAAATTCGGCATTGCTGGGGCATACCACACGAACATTCAAAACAATCAATAGAGTGCTCTTGCAATTCCTTATTGCTAGTCTCAGATAAATCGATTTTACTGGAATTGTCACCCTGGACTGCAGACTCAAAATAGCCTTGTCACCTTTCTGGTGTGATTGAACAACTTATTGCCAAATGAATGCAGGATTTAACATTTTTTGAAAAATCCTTTGGATCATGTGCACAGGCAGTGCTGTTTCTTTGAGTCCTTGATTTTCTCCTAAACGTGTTTTTAAAATCAGAACGACATCGGAACCCGACATCGTTTTTGAGTATTCAAGTTTTCTTGTATGAGGCAATGACAGTCAACAGTGAACCAGCTATGGGGTGGGATGACCTTCCCCCCTGGTGGCACCCCTGGGCGGCTGGAGACAATTTGATCAGCCTGTATAACAAATGCTTGACTGACATAACGTCCCTTGTTTTAAAACTTTGCCCTGTACTGCACAGGTGCCTAAAAGCAGAAGAATCACCTGTGGTCCCATAATTGAGACGACGACGGTGACTTATATATATCTAAAAGGACTGTTTTGTTTCACCGAATAAATTGTCCGAACACTGAACGTCCTTACCTTGCACTCAATAAACTTCATAAGACTTGAGTAATATAAAGTTATCTTTTGGAGTCATGGGTTTCATTAAAGCCACTAGCTTTCGATCTAATCTCGAGACCTTTGTCGGATGGAATGGCGAGTAAGTGGGACACGCTCCATCCCTTAGTAGACACTCGAGCTACGGTCTTCCCACCACCCAGCAGAACTTATTCCCGACCAACCGACAGAGGTCACGTCGCATTACCCACGACATTGATGACGTAACAGACACAGGCGTGGCCCCAGTTACTCACCATTCCACCCGACGAAGGTCTCGAGACGACACCGAAACTTGTGGTTTCTGTAAAGTTCATGATTCCTAAATCTGACTTTAAATCATTCATATTCTAACGGAGTCATGCACATTTAGTGTTCTCCTTCATGTGGGTCAGAAGTCTTGGCAAAGGTTCCTTCTATCGGCCAAAACATCGGGGCCAAACTGAAGTCCGCGACCTGCGGTCGCAACGTCGCTAAATGAGAATCCTATATTCCAGCAATTGATTTATTTCTTTCATAATATCGCTGCTATCACATGGGTTGTTTCCAACTTGAGTGAGCTCATTTTCAGAGTGCAGCTCAGAATTTCTTGGTAAGGAAATCGCGCAATATTTTTATTTCAAACCAAAATGGCGATTTAACCAATATCTACATCAGTTCCTTACTAGTTACGTGAATGAATGCTGAAATCGGTAGTTTGTCAGAAATAAAACAACAACAGCACAAAAATATGAAAATTTCCGTTTCAGATTATGATGACCTACAACACAAAGGTCGACCTGATCAAGGTCTACTTCTCACCTTCGCTGTCTAAGATGAAGTCAGTAAACAAAAAAGCATACGAGATCAAAGAAAACATGATCATGAGCTCCATTGTCAACTCTGCTGACATCTGGGCTGGTACTGTTTGTCCCAAAAAGGCCCGACCTGCTCTCACGCCGTACGCTGTCGGAGATCCGAAAGACCTAGAGGAGAAGAAATCCAAAACGGTTCTCGCGCAAGAGGCGAAGGATGTGGCACAACGAAAAGCTATTCTGAATTGGGAATTGGAATGGGTTGATAAGAGAATGAGCCCATCTTAATCTCCATTTCTCTCGTATTAACGCACTCACTTTGACCTTTTATTTTGATATTAACGAAAACCACGTTTTAACTTTCTCAATTATTTACTAACACAGGCTTTTACTAAGAGGAAATTAATCATTCCTGAAACTCCCAACTATTATTACTGTATGGGCCAATATGACACGATTGATTTTGTACTAGTGTTTTTGAAGTAGGCCTATCTACATTGCGCATACCTAGTAAATCTTCTTGCACTTTTTAAAGTAGACGGTGAGGCCCGGCCTTTAAATCAAAGCCCATGTAGACAGGCACTGAGGTGGTCAGTCCTGCAACCAGCTAAGGAAATGGGGATGCCATATATTTGGTTAAGAGACCTTTTGCTTGCTCTTCAGCAGCCCACCCGATCAGCAGTTCTCCCCAGTCGTAAGCGGTCATTCTGTCCTGCATCGCCTACTCTACTCTCTTACTCCACGTTTCCCTTCTTATATACTCGTGTCGTTAAGATGCAGACTCTGTTAAACCAGTTAGAAACAAATTGATATGACTTACACGACAATGTATGTCGATTGGAAAATCTCAAATACCGGTGAATGTTGGGATTTCATCCTTTGGATATCCCCCTGGCTGCAGGCATGACGTTTTTGGAATACTTGCAAAATATTTTTTTGTTTTGTAATCTAGGCCGCACAGCGCTAACTACTGCAAAAGTTCTCCAGTTTGGGACAGTGAAAATTAGTTATTTTGGTCAA